>CAHIKZ030001111.1:870000-872500 GCA_903632075.3 Acanthosepion pharaonis | reverse complement strand
TCATCGTGACTGAGCGTGTGAGCGCACTGGTGTTATTCAAACTGATGAAAACTCTCCCAGAAATTGGAACTACGGTCCGCTCAGCATAGTTGCAGTATAAAGCACAGGTGGGATCTGTGGGTGTTGAACAAACAGAAATGTGCTTGAGCAAGCCACGGTAACAGGGAATGGCGAGCTGCCATAATTATATGCAGTAAACCTTACCGTCGATTTCAATGTATACCAGCCCAATGAAATTAAGAAAGGAAATTGAACACACATGATTGGATTAGAAAGGCCTGCAGAAGGCCTGTGCTGAGCCAGCAGAACTGATAACAGAGAATTGGTGCATAATGTGCCACAAAGAGTACAAACGGCCCTCCTCAAGTCAGAATTTAACGCACTTCTCCCCCTAGACTGGTTTTCACTTTCATCCAAAAAGCAAGACAACCTACTCTCCCTTGCTATTTAACCCATAGGTCCAGAAATGTTTAATTTAATGTTAAATAAGATTTTTCTGTCTGCCTGTATCTCGTTCGCTTTCTCTCTCTCTCTCTCTCTCTCTCTATATATATATATATATATATATATATATATATATATATATATATGTGTGTGTATATATATATGAGTTGAAGATCAAATATAGATCAGATATGGATATGATTCTGACAAGATGATAAAATAAAATAAACAACAAGTAGGAAATGTATCTCAATCTAACATTTTTCACTTTTATCAAAGCTTTTTCATTGATCAAGTTAGAAATAAGAAAAAGCAAAGGGACACAAAGTATTGGTATGTTATGATTATTGGTTAATACATATTGGTCAGATACGTGTTATGTGTATTAACACAATAAATAGAATATAAATATGTGTGAAGAACATTTTGGATGTTAAAGTGTGTAAGAGTGTATGAGTGTGTATGTAAAGTAAAGCTTGTTTATTTAGGTGTATGTTGGACAATAACATTAATTCATGTAAGTGTATATGTATGTGTGTGAGGGATGTCTATAGAGGTCACCCTCATGATATTGGTGAAATGTAGTGAAATGTTGCAATAATTTTATATTTAATATATAATATTTTATATTCTCAGCTATGTGCATATTTGTGTAGGAAATGTCTTCACCTCAGTGTGGGTTGGTAAAACACAGCAAGATATTGAAATAATCATGTTTCGGTTGGATTTATCATTAAAGCATTTATCATGTATATTAATGTAAAATATGTATATTTAGGCAGCATATCAACATTCAAATGTTTCATTGAATAATATAGACATATTGGGTCTACTTATTTTTATACTGATCCTTTCCTAATCAGTTTCTTGACATTAAGATGAAATTTATCAAGGAAGGTGCCATAGTTTTTGTTAACCCAAGTACTTTCGATCTTTTCCAAGATCATCTTCAGGGGTAAATTACAAAGACAAAATTATTGTAACTGCTATAAAATCTACATTCTGTAGTGATGGTGATTTTTAAGAACATGCGTGAACATGTTCTGTAATTTTTGAAAATTTTAAATTTATCCATTGTAGATATGGAATTTCTTCGCAAAACAAGCAATTCAATGTAAGGGAGCTGACTGGAAATTGGTAGAAATGTAAAATGGCATTAAAAGTTATATGCATTTTAACATGGTTTTACTATATCTGTAATATATTTTGTTGATTGTTGGTTGGTTGATTTTGATATAGAAGGCCTCGAGAATTTGAAGTTTTTATTGGTTTTGAAAACAAGTATTTTCCTGTATTTTGAAGGTGACAAGAATGTGTTTTTAAATGGGGCGGCTTTAGAGCTGGTAATAGAATACATTTTATAATTTAGGTGGAGACGTTAGAAGCTGTCGGATTCCAGTCCATATTTGATCTATAGTTGGTTCTAATTTTTTTTCTGTCTCTCTGTCTCTCTCTCTCTCTCTCTCTCTCTCTGTCTATCTATATATACATATATATAATAAAATGAAGAACAAGTAGGAAACGTATTTTAATCTAACATGTTTCACTTTTATTAAAGCTTCCCCACATGTTGAGATAGAAATGAAAAAAAAGCAAAGTGACAGAATGCTGGCATGTTAAGATTTTTGGTTAGTTCTTATTGGTCACGTTTATACAGATAAGCGCAATCTCAAAATCATGTTATAACACACACACACAGCACACACACACACACAACACAAACACACACAACACACACACGCACACACATATATCTTACTTATTATAAAACGCAGATTGTGTGTGTGTGTGTGTGTGTCTGTACGTTTATATATTGGATCGGATTTCCTACATTTTTTCAACCGATTTCAACAAAACTTCACAGGACTGCGTAAAATTACCTTGCGGTGGTTCTAACAGCGCCAAAAATTGGAAAAACACAATTGTTTTTGCACGAAATCAATTTGAAAACACGATTAAGAGGCATCACGAGAATGAAAGGGGGACAACTCATATCGAGTTATACTTATTATAAAACCCAGGTTGTTTGTGTGTGTGTGTGTGTGTGTGTGTGTGT
>CAHIKZ030001111.1:772500-865000 GCA_903632075.3 Acanthosepion pharaonis | reverse complement strand
CAGGACCAATAATATTGCTGATTCTTCATTGAATTTTATCAAGGAGCTCCAGGAAAATATATGCCAGCAATATTCTAAGCATGGAGTAAATGTAGATGTAGATATGCAAGACAGATTCCAGATAGAAAATTGTCTCGCCCGACATTGTGAACCGACTTTCTTCACAGCTGATCAGGCGATGGATTCAGTTTAGTCTTTCCACCTCAAGTGAACCGAAAACCTTCGACCGATTAGGCGCAATGAATGCATTTCTTGGAGGACAGCATCAGTCATGCTGATGGAAAACAGGGATGGGTCTCTCAGATGAGTAATCGAGCGCAGTTTAGTTGTGGAAGCGTTAAAATTGACAAGCCATCTGTTGCCCCAGTTAACGACAGTCGAGAGGTAGTTTTGTACATCGGTTTTCATTTTAACCATGTCTGTCCGATTAGATTTACTATCGAAGTAGGAGCAAATTATAATATATATATATATATATATATATATGCCGGTTCACACACCTTTCTAGTTCTTTTGAACAGAAGTTTATATTGGGCTCCGTTTTCTTATCTTTTTCATTCTCTTTCACTCCCAGTAGCCCCTTGCATCTTAGTGGCATTATCACATAGCTTGGGCTGAATGGATTTATATATACATATATAAATATATATATATATATGTGTGTGTGTGTGTATTTCTAATGTGATAGATTTTTATTCATAAATTCATCATTTTAAGCGTTATTTTTCAGTGTATACCCATATTTGAGTAGAAGATCCATTTTAAAGGATATATTCATTTATTTTCGTCTTCCGCTTAGAATATCCGAGAACCCTTGATTTTTTTTAATGAGATTTTTAATTACACACACACACACACACACACACACACACACACACACACACACACACACACATATATATATATATATATACATTCTCTAATTAAAGGTATATATTTATATTATATATATATAAATATAAATATATATATATATATATATATATATATATATATATATATATATATATGTATATATACACACACACACATATATATATATATATATATATATATATATATATATATATGTATATACACACACGCATATATATGCATGTATATATGTGTATGGATTTATATATATTTATGTGTACATATTTTTTTTTTTTAAAGCATTGTACCCCAAGCAAGGCATGAAGCCACTAGGATGCAGGGGGTTGCGGAAGATTTGGAGCGAGAGCAGATAAGAGTGATAGGAGAAAGGAAGAGGAGAAGGATAGTGGGTAGATCAAGGTAATTGGAGATGTCGATTGACATTACATTTAAATAGTTGGAGATTATAGCTTTCAGGGAAACAGTAATTGGGGAGGGTGTTCCACTGGCGAGAGGTACGAGGTATGAAGCTATTGGAGTAGAAGAGACGGCTACATTTGAAGGTTTCTACGGTGTAAGTGTGAGAGCGGGATGCCTGCCTCGTAGGGCGCTTGAATTCATGGAGTCTGAGAACCAGAGAGAGCAGCTCATCAGAGCAGTTACCATGGAAGTATTTGTAGAAAAAAAGACAGAGAGAGGCGACAGCGCGTCTGTGAGAGAGAGTGATTGCAGACGAGACGCTAGATCAGGCCAATTAGATTACATATCCGTCTCTGGATCTTGTCAAGAACTCCGAGGTAAGCAGAAGGTGCTCCAGCCCATATATGGCAACAATACGCCATGCAAGGGCGATTGGTTGTTTTGTATATTTGAAGTATCGATTCAGGGGAGAAAAATTTCCTGGCGCGGCACAGAGAGCCAACTTTCCTCGCGGTGGAAGAAGCAATTGACTCAATGTATTTGTTCCATCTCAGGTCAGCAGTCAGCGTGAGGCCGAGCAGACGCAGGGAGTTGCTCTCAGGAAATTGACTATCAGACATTTTAATGGGGGGCAGGGAAGGATCTCTATGGTGGTTAATGGAGAGTAATTTAGTTTTTGTGGCGTTAAAGTTGACCAGCCAATTCTTGCCCCAGTTAACAACCGATTGGAGGTCCATTTCAAGACGCACAGCCAGGTTAGTTTTGTCGCCGACACTAGATTTGTTTTTGAGGCAGGAGTAAATTGTAGTGTCGTCTGCATAGATGCCGACTTGGGAATCTATAGCTTCAGGAAGGTCATTGATGAAAATAAGGAAAAGAGTGGGACCAAGGATGGAGCCTTGGGGCACACCTGCGTTAGTGGGATAGGAACTGAAGGAGAATCCGTTGAGAACGACCTTCAATTCTCGGTTGGACAGGAATGATTGTATTAGATCAAACAGTTGACCAGTAAAACCATACCCCTGGAGCTTACGAAGAAGGCCGGCGTGCCAAACCCTATCGAATGCTTTGGAGATGTCGAGGGCCACAGCACGAGCCTCACCGTTATTTTGAAGGGCTTGGTAGACGGTTTCAGTGATGGCCGTAAGCACATCAGCTGAAGATCGGGCGTAGCGGAAACCATATTGCTTGTCTGAGAGCAGATTATGGGATGTGAGGTGATTAACCACTTCGGCATTGATTAGGGCTTTGAAGACTTTACCGAAGAGGGGTAGGAGACTAATAGGACGGTAATTAGTGGGGTCAGAGGGGTCTCCAGAGTTCTTAAACACAGGAACAATGGATGAGGACTTCCAGCAGTCAGGAAAACATGATTCCTTGAGGCAGTAATTATACAGTTTAGAGAGGGCGGGTGCTAGCTCAGGCGCGCATTTCTTCAGGACAATGGCCGGTATGCCATCTCCACCACTAACCTTGTGGGGGTCTAAGGTGGAGATAATGCCCAGTACCAATGACGGGGTTATGTGTAAGCCGCTCAGTAAGGCCTCAGTTCTAAGAGGGAAGTCTGGTATGGGTACACCGGTGGAGTCGAGCGTTGAATTAAATGAGAATTTCCGAGCAAAGCATTCAGCCTTGTCGGTAGAGGAGGTCAAGACCTCGAACTGGTTGAATAAAGGAGGTATGGAGGGTTTTCGATTGTTCAGGACACTCTTGAAGACTCGCCAATAATCTTTGGAGCCAAATTTGTGAGATGCAATACGTTCCTTCATTCGAGCAGCAAATATTGACTTAGCTTCGTTGAGGACACGCTTACACTCGTTACGGGCAGAGGCAAAGAGACGTCTATTGCAGTCCGACATGTCGCTACGGAATCGGTGAAAGTGATTCCTATGGGCGATGGCAGATGAGCAAGCAGCGGAGAACCAAGGGGAGGAGTGCGACTTGACCTTAAATTTCCTTGAGGGGATGAAAGCGTCGATTCCAGCTTTAACCCAGGATGAGACCTCAGAAGCACATTCTTGGACAGGGAGTGTAAAGACAACATCCCAGGGGACATCGCGGAGGAAGTCACGGAACGAGTCCCAATCCGCTCGTTGATAGTAGAACGAGGTTCTTGTGATGGGAGGTTCTTTGCAAGGCGTGGAGTTGAAGGAAACGTTGACAGATACCACAGCGTGATCGGAGTTGCCAAGCGGGCAGAGCTGTGTGGCGCTACAAGATTCGGGGATGGAGGTAAAACACAGGTCGAGAAGAGAGGCCTTATCTGCCAGGTCGAGGGCAAAACGCGTAGGGAAGTCGACTATCTGCGTGAGGGATTGAGAAATTGAGAAGTTAAATGTTTGAATGCCAGCCCGGTCAGTAGTAGCATTCTCGAGCCATTTGGTGTGATGGGCATTAAAGTCACCAAACACGAATGTATGAGCAAACGGGTGGAGAGAGAGGGCCTTGTCTATGCTGTCAGATATGCTATCAAGTATCCCACAGTCTTGAGAGGATGGAGAGCGATAGAGGAAGAAGAGATAGCTTACGGCATTGAGGAGAGATAGTCGGAGACACATGTACGACAGGTCTGGCGATTCGAGAGACAGCTCTCTGGCCAGGGGGAGATGGTCCTTGACATAGAAACCAAGGTCGTGCATGTGAGTTAGAGAGTCTTTCCTGAGGAGAGGAAGGTAGCCAGGGATCGAGAGATCAGAGGAGGGAATAGACGAGACAAGATTTGTCTCACACAGAGCCAGTATATCCGGGCAGTTTGCAGTGAGGAAAGATTCCAAACTGCAGAAGTTTGTTCTAATGCCACGGATGTTGGCGAACGAAATGTTGAGGGGTTTAGGTGATTTTTGCGGGGCTTGTTTAGGTTTAATTTTTTGATTCATTCGAGTCTTCATGTTGAGTGATTGTTGGAAGATGAGAAGGCCTGAAGTATAGAGAAGCAGATGGTTATCGACCGCTACGTGAGCAAAGAGGAGTTGGCACAGCCTGCATCATAGTGTGGCCTCAGGGTTGCCCACCGGAGGTGACTGCAGGGACACCGATCCATGCGCGTCATGGCACTACAAACACCCCGGTATTATACAACTGTTGATCAGAGCGGCCGCTCAAGACGCTACGCGAGAGTTAGGGCTCCTAACTACCAGTCGGAAACAGCAACCAGTGAACTGTCAACCGTGTACCCTCAAAATGAAGAGGCAATGCCACAGACTGCGCACATCACGGGAGAAACACATCAGTACTAGTACATAGGCCAGAGAGAGAGAGAAAGTGCCGGGAACCCCTTCTTAGACAGGAAACAAGGTGTGAGCCTTTGCGCTTGTCCAGGGGAATGGGGAGGAGTGTTGACCGGGCGGTAGGAGGGTCTACCTACTCCTATTACATATAACACATAACAGTGACAATAGACAAACAGATAAGGGCCGGGAAGTAGTTGGCAGTGCCCATTCTGGCACTATACGCGCGTTAAGGGGGATAGGATGGAATATTTTTAGTATTTTATACTTATACAACACTAAGTTTTAACTTAGTATAAGTCCCAATGTTCTATTCTAAGGATAGGGACTTCTGAAGACATGTTAACGCATGGTAAAGGGACATTTTTTCCCTTTTTTCCAGAGGTAGGGGGGACGATTTCTAACTACACAAACAAGTTATCAGTTAGGTTAGAACAAGTATTAATGTTAAATTAGTCGGAGTGATCAAGCAACAATAGCTGAATAAAATAAATACGTAAAACGAATATGTAAATTATATATATACGTATAATTATATGTATATATATATATTTATATATGTAAGTATATATGCATGTATATATATATGTATATGAATGTATCTATATATGAATTTATATATATATATATATATATATATATATATATATATATATATATATATATATATTTAGTTTATGCAAAACTAGGTAATCCGTATAGGAGGATGATATCCAAAGAGCTCAATGTAAATTTAGAGCAAATAAATTTGAATAAAAATTTGAATACAACCTTAAAGTGGTCTGTTTTTATACAAATATATATATATATATATTTAATTAAGTTACGAAGAACTTGGTAAACCGAATGGGTAATTCTAAGGAGGATGAAATCCTGAGAGCTCAATGTGAATACAGAGCTAATATTTAATGAAAAAACAGACCACTTTAAGGTACCATTACAATAATTTATTCACGAAAATCCTTTTTAAAGGACTCCGGATCATCAGGTAACAATTCCAACAACGAAATGAATTGTTGGAATTGTTACCTGATGATCCGGAGTCGTTTAAAAAGGATTTTTGTGAAATAAATTATTGTAATGGTACCTTAAAGTGGTCTGTTTTTCATTATATATATATATATATATATGCACAGCCATGTATATATATACATGTGTATCTTTAATTATGTATAGACATATACCTATGTATGTATATATATGTTGTAACCTAGAAAAGGTTACTGAACGAGAAATAACCAAAACGGGGTTTGGAAATGAAAATGGTAATCTGTATAACATGAGCAAAATAAAATACTCACCAGCTGCATGAAGTAGGTAAACCACTGCAAGTGGTGGACTACTGAGACACCATATTACGATATTTACCGTGAGCTCGGACAAAAATTGCCCGTAGACCCAGTATATGCGGGATCTGGTATCTGTCTATCTCCCCGGACGAGACTTCGGCATAGCCTCGTCCGGGTTCCTTTCTGGTCGAAGGCAGAGTGTTCGACACGGCAAGAGCTTCCCACGCTTAGGCAGCATATTACCCCCAATTACAATAGTGTCTAATGTATCGATGAGGATTGTGACATAACCATTAGTATTCATAGGTACGTTATATAGCAATATTTATATGTGCCAATTGAGAAAATTGTATGACAAAGTGGAAAAACCTTACTTGTGACGCGTTTCATCCTTCAAAATGAAACGAAACGCATCATGCAATTTCCCCAACACTGTTCTTTATACATAAAATATATATCGTGACCTCATAGGTATCTATGTATATCTTTAAACATGTATGTACATATATACATATACATATATATTTAAACATATGCATGCATATATATATATATATATATATATATATATATATACATTTATACATATATATATATTAATGCATGTTTCATTAAATAATATAGACAAGTTTGTCTATTTTAAGTAAATTCCTTTCATATTGTCTGATAAGCTTAATCACATTATCGTTGAAAGACGAAAGGAAATCACCATATTGATACATGTTTAAATCCAATCTAAGCTATCGGCTCACACAAGCCATTATCAATGATGACAATTTCAATGAATCAAACAACAACGGACGAAACAAGAATGATAGTCCGCCCTTGCTGCATGAAAATTCCAAGTAACGACAAAATCGTATATCCGGGACGCGTAAGCGAAATTCGCGTCGCAGCTCGTGACGTCACACATGACCGCGCGAGAGTATTATGCTTAGGAAGCCGTTGGTATAAAACAATGGCTTCTGTTATAAATTATAGGCATTTAATGATATTTCATAATTTATTTTGTTCAGGTTTGGTTCCAGCTGTTTTATATATAAAGCTTCAAGAATTTAATGAAACATGCATTATTGAAAAATTGCTGCATAAATATACACAATTTAAATATACATACATATATATATATGTATTCGTATTTAAAGATATACCTACACACACACACACACACACATATATATATATATATATATATATATATATATAAGGATACATACTTTAGTTTACGTTTCCCTCAAGGAGACCAGTTCTTAAAATCTTTTGCTTTGCATTTCGTTTTCAATTTTTTCAATAGCCCTCCTTATCGTTTGATGTTTTCTGCGAAGTCCCTTTCATGTCTGCCACGTAGCCATTCCCTCACTCAAAAAATGTGTATTTTCCGTTTTTCAGCATTTGTTAGCTCTTTTCCATTATCCATGTTTCAACATATATTATGGAAAAAAGAAAGAAAAATAGCTTTTATTAGATTTCAGAGGCCTTAAATATATTTTTTAATCTGCATAATAACTTCAGAATTCAATTTTTATAATAAATCCAATAACCTTAGTAAACACGTAGAAACTTGCCGAAAACTGAACTTTATTTTGACGTCTAAATAAATCGTTTAGAATTTGAAAAAAAATGTCCAAAGCAAATTCGAGTTATTGAAGTTTATGCGATTTGCATAATAATTCAAAACGGACTTATATATATATATATATATATATATATATATATATATATATATATATATATATACATGTCATTAACATATGAATTCATAAATATTATTACAGGGAACCAATATTATTTATGAATTCACATTTCCCTTAAGGACTTGCGTTCCTGATCAAACCAGATTCTTGAATCATGATACTGGACACACAATTACATGCCTATCAAGAAGGTTCACATTACCCTCTGACCATAGATCGATCAGGAATTATTTAAATATAAACGGAATCCTACCAAATAATATCCACCACATATGTGTAGAAAATACATGTATAATAGCCACGTTCACACGTAAAAAAGGCGAAAAATAATGGAGACACTAATAATAAAAAGGAAAACGCCAAGCCAGCACTCAGTAACATCAACTATGAACACGGCCATACTGGGCTGATCGTATTTGGAAAATACACACACACACACACACACACACACACATATATATATATATATAGACAGATATTTGCAAATTGAAACAGATATAAAAATGAGATAGATAAATAGATAGATATCAGCAAATCTGGATAGACAGAGGAAATTATAGATAGATAGATAGATAGATAGAAAATTATATATGAGTAAGTTGAAATAGGCAGCCGGATAGCTGTTCGGTAGTATGCAAGTAGATTGATAGGCATAACTTTATATATATATATATATATATATATATATATATATATATATATATATATATATATATATATATATATTCAGTTGTATGGATATGAGTTTGTAACCATGGGTTTCACGCTTTAACTCTCATCAGACAAAGTCATAAAGCTACAACTGATTATGTTAGCTCTGTCATAGATATTGAGCACTTTTCATTAAATACCGCATATTTATATATATATATATATATATATATATATATATATAGATAGATAGATAGATGTAACCAAAATTATAACGATAGATATGGGCTAAATGAGATAGAAAACCGAAAATACAGACAGGTATCTAGCTAGATAGCAAGATATATATATATATATATATATATATATATATATATATATATGATATATATATATAGATAGATAGATAGATAGATAGATAGATAGATAGATAGATAGATAGATAGGAAGGAGTAACTTTAAATAGATAGATAATGTTCATTGCTATGCCAGGAAAACAATTATAAAGCCAAATTAATCATTTTTTAAAATGATTTTTATCATTTTGAAACTCCACTCTACCCCCACAGGAAATATTTAACGTTTCCCCTTTCTTTTCTGTATTTCTTGTTCATAACCTCTCAAGCTTGATTACGCTTACAGAATCACAATTGTACATCCATACGTAGACAATACGAAAATATACACATCTTTCGTTGTTGTGTGGATATCTATAAGTGATGTACTAATTATTTTTAAGGGACAGAGTTGAGCCATCTTTACACGAATCTTCCTATTAATTATCTTGTTCAAAACAAAGCAGTTTTTGTTTCAGTTGTTCTATTCTTTATTTCTCTTGTTTCGTTTCTGTTTTTCTTTGTTTCACTTCTTTTTTCTGATTTTCACTTTTTTTTTTTAAAGAGACAAAACAGGGCAACGAGACAAGATAACGTAAAAGCGGCGCCTTTTCAAAGCTAACAATGCTTCGTCTTTGTTTATACGATATCGGAGTTAATTGAATTGAGCGGTGTGCGAAGTGGTGATTCTGAAACGAAATGTTTCCAAGGTAAATAAGAACAAAACAAACGAACCATAGAAAAGAGAGAGAGAGAAAGAGAGAGAGAGAGAGAGAAGAAAAGAAGGAAGGAGAGTAAGCAAGAGATAGAGAGAGAGAAAAGGGAGAGATATATAGAGAGAAAGAGTGAGAGTGAGGAAGAGAGAAAAAGAGAGCAAGAGAAAGAGAAATAGAGATAGATATATAGATAGATAGGTAGGTAGAGAGAGAGAGAGAGAGAGAAAGAGTGAGAGGGAGAGAGAAAAAGAGAGCAAGAGAAAGATAGAGAAATAGAGAGAGGGAGATAAATAGATAGATAGATAAAGAGTGAGAGAGGGAAAGAGAAAAAAGAGAGCAAGAGAAATATAGATAGATAGATAGATAGGGAGTGAGAGTGAGAGAGGAAGAGAGAAAAGAGAGTTAGAGAAAGATAGAGAAATAGAGATAGATAGATAGATAGATAGATAGATAAAGAGTGAGAGTGAGAGAGAGAAAGAGAAAAGAGAGCAAGAGAAAGATAGAGAAATAGAGAGAGGGAGATAGATAGATAGATAGATAGATGAGAGAGAGAGAGAGAGAGATAGATAGATAGAGAGGGGAAGAGAAATAATCAAGGAACCGGCGTAGGCAATTGACTCTTCACTCGAGCAAATCTCTTTAAGACGAAACGTTTTCAGTTCGATCTCACTTTTGTCTGTTGATCAATCTTGCTGTCTATCTTTAATGTTATCAGCCGATGACACAGTTTCGTGGCTTTAGACATGTTTCTTTGATCGCATCTAGACAATTTAATCTGTCATTTTACCCGCTTTTCTTACTGATTAAAATGGGAAATACAGGGTTCGATGGGTAAATTGTCGTAATTATATATTTTTAATTTTGCGCATGCGTGTTGTCTCTTTTTGATTTGGCCGACTGCACAGTATAGTAGGGTCAGTTGGGCACCGTCCATGAGAAAAAGCGCACCATGACGTAATTCACTCCGCTAGAAATTTGGAAACGGCATGTTGTACTGTTTTGGCATTCGCACCGGAAGCTCCAATACGAAAATTTCAGAGTGTTTGCCTGTTAATCTGTGGACAGTGCAGAGGATTCGGAAAGAGTTGAATGAGTCTAATGGTGATTACGATGGTACGTGAGCTCGGAAAATTCACTTTGATCGTTCTGATGATAAAAGAACTCATGAATTGGTTCTGAGGGCCTCAGACTCAACATGGATACCTACATCAAGTGCTTTGAGGAGGTAGTGCTGTCCTGGGTCAAGAGGGTGGCTGCTGGAAGATCTTATGTCGGGCAACAGGACTCTGCACCATGCCACACAAGCGGGAGAATCAAGTCATGACTGTCAGACAATTTCTACGATCACATCAATCCTTACATCTGGTTACCTAACTCCCCAGACTGAAACACCCCTTGATTATTGGGTGTGGGGCGAATTTGAGCGAGAGGCCAAAAAAAAACTCTTTGTCGCATAAAAGATAAATTGAAAGCAAGGATTTTGCCAACATTCACCAACTTAAACAAGGAGACCGTCCAGAAGAGATGCAGGTCATTCCGAAGTCGTCTGGAGTCTTTTTTGCTGAAGCCAATGGTAATTTTATTAAATAAATTTATTCCTTTAATATTTCAAGATATTTTTGTGCGATTTTGGTGAATATATTTGTTAAAATGAGATGCCAGTGTTATTTTCATTTTGGAGTAATTTAGACGACAATTTATCCATCTTACACTGTATATTAGAAGAATGTTTCTCAAACTTATTCTGGCCGTGGCTCCCTTCAATCCAGTGCGAGTTCTTTATGGCCCCTCATGCCAACTTCGTTTTTTATCATGTCCCTCAACTTAATACATACATGTAAGTAGGAATATTAAAGGTTGTAACTTGGATAAGAGTTTGGCTTCAAAACACTAACTCCGGTTGTAAATTAAAGAATTATATTATTTGGATAAATGTTTTATTTGAATAACCTGTATTTACAAAACCACAAAAACATGTACCATCAGTTCTATCTTGTATCGTTTCAATGGGATCCCTTTGACTGGTGCAAGACTGCCAAATTGTCAATGTTTGGCTTGAAAGCCATCAGAGAGAGACGTAAATCGCATCTTTTTTTTTACGTCAAGGCGATTTCGAGTCTTTGACAGCAGAAGCATCAACTAACCAGACTCAACCAAGTAAGATGTGGGAAAAGCGAGTGAGAGCAACTTCACATTTTCAAGAGTAGTGAGTAATTCTTATGCATGTCTTTATTCATCCACAACTTTTGGTAGGCTCCACGCTTGAATCTCGCTTGAGCAGCTGTGTTATTTTGAAGTTCAATGAAACTTTCTTGTAGGGTGATATCAACTTCAGATGCATCAGCAGTGTAGAAATCCACAAACCAGAGCGGCACTGTCATTTCAAGTAGATAAGAGAAGCGGGTTTTTATATCATTCTGCAACTGCTTCAAATGATCAACATACACTGCTAGGTCACCATCAAGCAGCGCGGTGGATATATTTGTGAAGGAAGGAAACAGGGCAAACTCCCGTCAAATAAGGTTAAACCGGAACAGCTTAAATTTCCCGGTAAATGCGTTAATTGCCTCCCCGCAGAAAGAAAACGAAACACCCCCCCCCAAAAAAAAAACAAAAAAAAAAAAACAAAAAAAACAGGGTGGAGTTATTTCCTTGAAACTCTTTGTTGAAGACATTTAGCTTTTCAAAATTGAAAGAAAAGTTAGTGAAACCATACCTTAATGTAAACTTTAAATTATGAGTTTTAAATTTAAAGAAATTGAAACCTAAAATCGGCCATTTTGCATAGATCAGATGAAAAATTACAATAAATAAATATTTATGTTAACGAAATGGCTTAGGTAAATTTAATATTTTATTTCAAATAATAATTATTACTTACAAAATGCCCCATATATATATATATATATATATATATATATATATGGGGTATATATATATATTTTATTGGGTCCTAAATTTTTTGTGCCCTCTCGTGGTTCCCCATTTGTCAACCTTTTTTGTGGCCCTTGACAATCTCTCATGGTCCCCAAGAGGGCTATATGGCCCACGTTGAGAAACTTTGTATTAAATTTATCCCAAATTTATACCGGGAACAAACCGCCTGCATACGGATAGAAAAGGAATTCAACAAATACACAAAAATATAAAACGTCGTACGACAAAGTTACATCTTCTCACAGGACTTATTCAACCTTTACGATGGGGCAATAATTACAGAATGAGAAGTTCTACCAGGATTCATTATTGGCGGCTACAATCTTAACAGTATAAGATAATATCAATGTTGATAGCAGACACGGAAATGAAACAATCGGAATTTCTTACAGAAGGTAGTAAGAAGAAAGGTAGAAAAAAGGACTAATTATCAAATGCAAGAAGGCAGAAGGCATGGTTGTTAGTAAAAGGGACATCCAGTATACGAAATACGAATTGGAGGCAACAGAATGAAGCAGGTACAAAAAATTTAAATATCTAGGACACCATGATACAAAGACGCATTTGGAATACAGAAAGATGCCTTCCACAAGCTAAGCAAACTATTAGGAAACACGAAAATTTCATTAGAAACAATGAAAAGAATACTGAATTATTATGTAATATCGGTCCTTCTATATGACAATGAATGCTGGACAATCTCATTACAGATAAGAAAGAGACTTGATGCAACAGAAATGTGGTTCTACAGAAGGATGCTGAGAATACCATGAACTGAACATGTGGACAACGGTGAAGTTTTAGGGAAAATGCAAATACAAAGGTTACTTATACTTCGAATCAATATTGAAATTATAGGGTATATAATAAGGAAAGAGGGCTTAGAAAAGTTAACACTCACGGGAACTGTTAAAGTTCCGTGTCCACGATGTGGGCGATCATGGCTCTTCTTGGTAAACATTCCAAGCCATTTTTACTTATTAATACTATCATGTTTTCAAAATGAATAATAGAAATCGCATGTTGCAGACGGAGGATTATAACAGATTAATTACCTTGTCTCTCAGGCGTTGTATAAAGTTGTAAAAGTGATAAATTATTGCTCTCTCACCCACAGAATGCAGTTATCACCCGTCCGTGGTGATCTTTTCTGGAAGAACCGACTTCTTAATTGCAACCAAACCACGTGGCGCATTACTAAAATACAAGAAAACTCATCCACAGGCACACACACATAATAATATATCTTCTTTTCTGAACTATGTTCTTCAATGTATATATATATATATATATATATATATATACGAATCAGCGTGGTTGATTTTCAGGAAGGAGACTTCTTGATATCAGAATGGATTAAGGTCGATCCCAGCGCATGGCACCTTTGGAAAGTGCCTGAAAACCATACCACGGGTTGACCCAAGCCTTGTAAGTGAAATTGGGTAGACAGAACTCTTGAGGGCCGTCGACAGCTGTGCTAACACAAAAGTACAAGACATCGTGGCCGATGGTTGGAGCGTGCTGGCCTAGCTGAAATTGTTGATCCCGCTAGATAACACGCTCTCTCCCAGAAACTGTAACTAAGGTCTACTCAGCATAGTTGCAGTATAAACCACAGGTGGGCTCTGTGGGTGTTCAATAAACATAAATGCACCTGAGCAAGCATCTGCAATAGGGCTGGGCTAACCGTCCTAGTATACGGGTATCCTCGAATACGAGTGGCCAGCTATTATATATATATATATATAGATAGATAGATAGATAGAGAGAGAGAGAGAGAGAGAGAGAGAGAGAGAGAGAGAAACAGAGAGAGGGGGGGAGAGAGAGAGAGAGGGAGAGAGAGGGAGAGAGAGAGCGCGAGAGACACACATTTCCTCATTATGTAGGTTATGAGTTGTTTTCCTCTGTCCCTATCGTCTTCAATCTGTCCTGTGGGTATTAGATCTTCTAAGCCCTCTTTCCTCATTATGTAGGTTATGAGTTGTTTTCCTCTATCCCTCTCGTCTTCAATCTGTCCTGTGTGTATCAGCTTTTCTAAGCCCTCTTTCCTCATTATGTGCCCTTTCTGATTGTAATTATAATTTTTGTTTCCACTTTTTCTAAAACTTTGTCGTTGCTCATATGTATAGTCCAGGGTATCTTCAGCATCTTTCTGTAGAACCGCATTTCTCTTGCTTCAAGTTTCTTTTTCATCTTTGATTTTTTCTGTGATGTTTTGTTTAGCATTTGTAAGGTATCCTTCCATGCGCACTGAGTGCTTCCTTCCTGTAGCCTTGAGGGTACCTAGGTTGAGCTTGGTAAGAATCGATGAAGTAATTCAGTTTTGTGTGTTACATATGTTCAAACTTATCGACCAGTTGATTGACCACAGTTTCATTTCCAATCTATCACGTCTTTAGCAGAGTTTTCTTTCTTTCTTCATGTTTTGCAGTCCCTGCTTTACTTTATCTATAAACCTGGCTTAGTGGTAAATAACTTGTCAGCATGTCTTTAATATTTCATTGAGTTCAATGTTCCAGACACATGTCCTTGTGTTAAACCAAACTAGGGGAGGTGCTGAGTAGCTTTAAGTCTCTTGGTCCAGAAAATGGAATCGGCAAAGTGAGTTTGGGTTTGGGCCGAGGTGATCTCGTATTATTACTCTTGAGAATGGTCAGAATCAAATTTTCCTTTCAGCTGTGGTTAAATATCTGGGCGGACGGAACTCTCTAGCTTTGGCTGTCGACCAGTTTAGGAGAAAGATAGCTTTGATTCGAAACCGAGAGAGGTATCCATAAGACATAACGGAAATAAATTCTATCAATTTCTGGTAATATTTTTCAGCCTAACAGACTGTCGTTTGTGACGCCCAATTCTACGATTGGATACCGAAACAAAAATGATTGTATATGTGCGGCAAACTTAGAATGATAGTTAATCAAAATTACTGCCAAATTATATATATATATATATATATATATATTCTTTGTTTTTAACGTGATCTGATATAATAATTTAAGTTAATACAGCGTTGTAAAAAGAAATCGCAAGAGACTGGCACGTACACAAAAAGCAATACTCTGTCCGGTGGCAAAAAAGCTGCTGCTAGCGCCAGGGGTGGTAGTACTGCCTTACCTACCGAAACGGTGTTACCTCTCCTGGTTGGCGGTTAACGTGGGTAGGGTATCAACTGTGCTTTTACACGTTGTATGTAGACAATTATATATATATATATATATATATATATATATATATATATATATATATATATATATGTGTGTGTGTGTGTGTGTGTTTTTTAAGATATAGTTTTCAGGTTTGCTATATTATTGGTCAAAGTGGTCAATATCAAGGATAGAGCATATGTAAATATAGAAGTAGACACTGAAGCCAACACCTAGTGCCGATAATCTAATTCATGCTTAAACACAATCTTCATGCCATGTCTGGTTCATGGCCTGAGGATTACGTTTAAGCACGAAACAGTTCGCTGGGTGGTGACTTCAGTGTCCATGTATATATATACTGGACTTTATCTCGTCGTATGAGGCTCAAGCAGCTCAATTCTTAGAACCAACAGCCAGACACCCCGCACATATCATTTGATTATAGTGATGAAGGCTTGTGTAGAATCAGCCACACTTTTTGGAAGAGCCGAATACAGAGAACTGGTGCACAGTATGCCACAAGGTCCCAAAGCAACCCGCTGCAGCCTTTGATTTTAGAGTTGTTCTTCTCCTGGACCGTTCGTCACATAAGGCTATTTTTATCTTTACTCATATATATATATATATATATATATATATATATATATATATATATAGCGTATCGCAATTATAAAGATTTCTCGATTGCGCACGTGGATAGACATATTACACACTGTTCAATAAATAAAAATTGGGCGTCTATTTCAAATACGAAGTATCCACTAAAATAATGTTTGATGTTTCAAAAATTAGCGATGATCATCTGCTGAATATAAACCTATGATTGGGTACCAAAATTTGGATCAGATAAGTTTGTTTTAAATCGACCAACAAGGTTTTTTTTATTTATTTATTACACCAATAACAAAAAAATAAATAAACGAAACAAAACAAAACCTACAATTTTACCCGAGATGAGTCGATAATGCCACTAAGTCGTTAGGGGTTATTATAGCCAATGAGAAATGAAAAGACATTAGTGAAGAGAAAGGAAAATAAAAGAACACGATTCTGGAAGAAAGAAGATGGCGATTGACGTCGCATTTAAATTTTTGGAGATTGTAGATATCAGGGAAGCGAGAAATCGAAAGGGAAATCCACAGGCGAGAAGTACGAGAGAAAAACAAAAAACAAAAAAAACAAAAAAACGACGGTTGCATCTAGATAGTTCAAGAGTTAAACCTATTTGCCAAACTAGTAATATGCTTAAATTCCCGACGTCAAAACCCTAAGGAGAAAAGCTCTTTAGAACAATTTTGAGGGTAGTGTTAAAGAATTTTATGAAACTGTCTGCCAAGTAAACCGAACTACATGACTAGATTTTATAAATAAACAAAACAAAATCGAATGTAGAATTTCACCCGAAACGAAGCGATAGTGCTACTAAATCGCAAGGTGTTATTGACAGCGTAAGAATGAGAACACGTAAGAAATGGGAAAGAGAAAAAAAATAAACGAACAAGATTCAGAAAGACACAAGATGGAGATTAACGTTCCATTTAAACAGTTGAAGACTCTAGCTGATAGAAAAGCAAGAAACCGGAAGTGGATTCCACAGGCGAGAAGTGCGAGAGAAGAAACTATTAGAATAGAAGTTAGCTAGTTGCCAATCGAGTAGGATACTTAAATTCATGCAGTCGAAGCTTCAATTAAGAAAGCAAAACAAAACCTACAATTTCACCCGAGGCGAGCCGATAATGCCACTAAGTCGCGAGGGCTTATAGAGATTATAGCATTGAAAAGACGTTAGGGAGGAGAAAGGAAAATAAAAGCACGCGATTCAGGAAGAAAGAAGATGGCGATTGACGTTGCATTTAAATTTTTGGAGATTGTAGTTATCAGGAAAACAAGAAGCCGGAAGTGGATTCCACAGGCGAGAAGTGCGAGAGAAGAAACTATTAGAATAGAACTTAATTAGTTGCCAATCGAGTAGGACGCTTTAATTTATGTAGTCGAAGCTTCAAGGAAGAAAACTTGACATGAAAATCCTCATAGAAAAGACAGAAGGTGTGAGATAATGACTGACTTCTAGATGACAGTTAACATTACAGAGCCTTCTTTGAATTTTGTCAAGAATCTTGAGCTATATAGCAGGATAACCAAGCTAATTATGGTAGTGTTATTAAATGCAGGAACGAACCATCAGTTCTATTCTAACAGTTTTTTTATCGCACTTCTTACCGGTGGAACTCTCTTCTGATTTTTCTTCTCCGCCATCTATAATCTTCAAAAATTTAAATACAATGTCTATCACTACTAAATGCTGGTCTTTTATTGTCCTTTCTACTCATGAAAGTCTTCTCATTCTCTTCCACTCCCTTGCGTCTTAGTGACATTATCGCCTTTCCTGGGGTGAACTAATTAAAAAAAAAATGACAGTATATTTTCTTATACTCCCAGTAATATTAGTTTTTTTAATAATGGCCTTCAAATATTTTCCACTTATTACGCACTAATCTTTCTCGATGTCAACGTTTTCAACACTTGACTTCGGAAAATTTTGAAATAGGCTGCTATGTTCGTAACAAATACACTCCCAACTAGCGTCGTTAGTTAAGGAAATATATTTATATTCAGTAATAATTAACAGGAAATATAAACTGATTTACTAGGTGTAGCCTAGATTTAGCATAAGGCCATAAGTATGGAGCATCCGGTAAGGATCGAACTCACTATTCAATTGTATGTATTGAAGGGAAATGAAACAGCAAGTGACCTAATAATGAAATTGTACAAATGAATGGCAGAACAAAAACAAAGAATGGAGTCAAGTGTCAAACGTTACTTAGTGCATAAAAAACAGGAAGTTGTGGAGAGCTATGATCAACCACATTCTGATAGTATTTGTCATATAAATGAAAGTTTTATGAAATCATCGTGCCACAAATTCATCAATAATTTTCAAAACAATTTGGTGCCGAAATTGGGCAAGTACAACAGTGCTAATATCTCCAACTTGGATGTTTCTGCTAGATTTGTTTCCATCAGTAAGTGACCTCATGGCGAACACAACGTCATCATCAGTGTGAAAGCCGAAAGCTATCAGCATTGAAACCTTCCGAAAAAAAAATTTTTCTGAGCTGCCGAGGCTATAAAACAAGCAATTTTCACAAGAAAAAAAACAAAACAAAACAAAACAAACTGTTATTCAGTTCACTGAGCGGGACATTGATCACTGAATAGAGGATTAGAACGAAAAAAATACAAGGAATAGTTAAAATGACCCTCGTTTCCTGCGGTATCAAATACCTTGTATGGTAATAGAAGCGACTGATAGTTCTTTTATTACCACGTTTTTTTCTCTCCAGTAAATCACACTTTATCAATTTGTAAATGGAGGACGGTGGGAAGTAGGTAGTGACCTAAGCTTCCATTGATTCTCGCTTCATACACCAATTCTGATCCGTTTAATCACCGTGGAAAACTAGAATCGCGCGTATTTTTGCAAATCACAAGCGAGCCTGCAGAGAAAATTGAACCTCCTCCTGAATCTTCCTTCGTGAGGTACTATATATATATATATATATATATATATATATATGTATGTATATATATATATATATATATTATCTCCGAGTCGTGCTCATTAACTTGTGTTCAGAAACGAAGAATGCACACCCGTGAATCAGACGGCATTGATTTCGGAAGCGTTGTCAGACATCCGGTCTCTGGTAAGTCAAGATAGGGCCTAATGCTGCATTAGTGCGGACAGAAACCGTGCGTCGGCCCTGATGAATAAGAGCGGTGCCTTTGTTGTGTCGACACGCGTGTGTTTGGCCCGCTATTGTGCACCGACTTGTAGCCGTCACTGATAGCTTCAATGCGCCCTTTTGTTCAGATGGACTGGCTGGTTAGATGAATGGCGGGGAGAAATAAGAGACGCTGAAAACGCAATGGAACGTGCCGAGTGAGGTTTGGAGAGCGAGGAAGAATTACGAAAATTTATTCGAGCTAAATGTCTTTATCTACCCGACAGTCTGGT
Source organism: Acanthosepion pharaonis (assembly GCA_903632075.3). NCBI lineage: Eukaryota > Metazoa > Mollusca > Cephalopoda > Sepiida > Sepiidae > Acanthosepion > Acanthosepion pharaonis. Next base: position 845,709 of record CAHIKZ030001111.1, on the reverse strand, counting down.
CGCTAGCACGTTCTGTTTCTTTCTCTTTCATTATATATATATATATATATATATATATATATATATATATATATATATACACACACAAAAAAACCGGTTTAGTTCGGCAACATTTGCACGCACCATCGTCTGAGCGATTACATTATATATATATATATATATATATATATATATATATATGTGTGTGTGTGTGTGTGTCTAGGGTTAGGTAAATGGAATAACTAGATATTAGTGACCGTAGACGCGCTTGCTGGCGTGCATACATTAGTAAGCAAATAAATAATTACAAAATTTAGCCAAGAGCTGTAGGCATAATAGTGCTCAATGTGATTAGACGGAGCTAAGAAATATATGTTTATAAATACACATAAACCTACGGTTGGTGTGCGACTTAAGTTTCGCTAGTTTCCCAACTGTGCCCGACGTGTTGGGTAACCAACGAAACTTTAGTCGCACACCAACCGTAGGTATATGTGTATTTATTAATATATATATATACCCAAGTATATAATTGGTGTATACGGAATGAATTCAATAAACCAACAATTATATATATATATATATATATATATATATATATATATATATATATATATATCAAGTATTATTTCTTTTGTTTCATTTATTACACACACACACACACACACACACACACACACACACACACACACACACACACACATATATATATATATATCCACCAATTATATATCCAAGTATATAATTGGTGTATACTGAATGAATTCCAATAACCAACAATTATATATATATATATATATATATATATATATATATATAGTATTATTTATTTTTTGTTTCATTTATTACATATATATATATATATATATATACCCAAGTATATAATTGGTATATACGGAATGAATTCCAATAACCAACAATTATATATATATATATATATATATATATATATATATATATATATATATATATCAAGTATTATTTCTTTTGTTTCATTTATTACATATATTATGATTATCATATTTATTTTATTTATATATGTATTGTTTGTTATTATTTTTTCAACTTTTTCCAGTTATCGGTTTTTTTCTTTATAAGTATTTATTTTTGTACAAATAACTGGAAGATCATTTGTTTTATTTTTACTTCCTGTTTTTGTTTACCTAAAGTTATATTTATCAACATTGATTTTTTTAGTCTCATTTATTTTTTATCAATTGATAAATTACGACTTTATAATTCTCTGAGTATGTTCCCGATTTCAATTTTAAATTTTCTTTCTGCCATCTTTTTCAGAGTTATCAAACATTTAGATATTTGTGTTTATTTTTGTACAACTCTTCTGCAATAATTCTTGATTTCTACTACTTTTGTTTATCAAAAGTTATATATAAATATATTTAAGATATTTTTTTATGTTTATACATCCTTTTTATAGATACAAATATTTAAGTAAATGCTCTGTTTATAATAGACAGTATTAACAACATATATCGGCCTGAATGTCCGAGAAATTTTCATAGAAAATATGCATCCTCCGACAGGAATTGAACTGTATCCTATACGGAAACGTCATATAGCCTGACGTGCCTTAACCGATTGGGCCACAGAGGAGCGTTCGGTTTGCAAGGTCGATTTTACTGTTTTTAAACACAATTCCCATGATTTTCTCTCATTCATTCATATCTACTCAATCCGTATCCAAATGTAAACAAATGACGTAATACATTATGAAATAGACAAAGCCAGAGGATTATTTAAGACATTTAGTTATTTAAGACATACATACACACACACACACACATATATATAAATATATATATATATATATATGTTCATTCTTTTGGGAGATTCTAAAACATGTAATGTACATAATATATAGAGATGGTAGTGTATACAAGCTACCACAGTCTACAAAATGCTCGCGTAAGATGCGTCACAAATATCCTCTGACTACTACGTCCAGCTAGAAGGCAGATAATGGGCTAAGGCGAACAACTGGCGAACAACCAGCTTAGATGAGTAGATGAAGCTCCTCAATCCGGGAAGGCAATCCATCTAGAGGAAAGAAAACTCTGATTTTAAACCTTCGCTGCCTTGCAACCATATTCAAAAAAAAAAAAAAAAAAAAAAGGCGATGGCAGAAAATCCAGCGTGAGGCCCCGAAAGTTGTTGGTTGCCAATACTGACAATTTGCCGGTATTTTCTGCAGCCAATCCGGCTCCAAATGTAATGCCTTCTATTCCTTTGGATCATTTTGGTTCGATAAAGTGGGGAGGCCATGTGGCCTGCGTATAGCACAGCCTCTTTTATGCCATCACTCGGGTGTGCGGCATGGAGAGGTCACTCAATTATCACTAGGTGAGGGGCATAAAAATGGAGCCAGCATTTAATTTTTAGACAAGTTCATACTCAACTTGCACAGAATCGGACGCCGTGGTTTGCCTTTGTCGAGAAGAGGGATCACTATATCTCATAAAAAGAGAAAGAGAAAGAGAGAGAGAGAGAAAGAGAGAACAATCTCAGACCTTCATTCCACATTCTTCTGCCACACATGCAGAAAGAGGACTGTCCTGCAAAGAAGAGACTGCTAAGCCACTCCAGACGCTCCTCCCAGAAGGGGTGAATTTTGACCTTGTAAGTTATTACCATTATCTCGCCAAATAAACAGATGCCTACTATATATATATATATATATATATATATATATATATATATATATATATATATATATCACGGAGTAATAAAACCTGATGGGTGTTGTTCATTGTGTTCGTGGCAAATATTTGCACCAACTCCTTGTTATTCCAACTTCCTATAAGTGTGGATGGTTCTACACAAGCCTTCGCCACTTTAAACAAATCGTTTGTGTGGATAGACTGCAGTTCAGTTCTGTGTTCCTTCTTTTCTATTCCACCTAAGCAACAAGTCCACTGGCGAGAGAGTTAAGGCAACAGGGACAGGTACAGGATTAAAAACTGAACTGAAATACATTCATACGTTGAAAACAACGGGAGAGTCCATTATATATATATATATATATATATATATATATATATATACTAGAGCGGGATGAAACGTTCATAGGTTGACAATGAAGGAGTGATGCTAGAGCTGTGAAATCTTGCATGCGTTAATTTCAACTCTTCTTATTAGTAACTCCATTGTTTGTTTCCATGTGAACTGACATTTGACTGTTCAAAGAAGACTATTCATCCTGCTAGTCCAAAACAGCAGTTACGATGTCATCATCACTGAGTTAATGGTTCCAGCCAAATATTTCTTCATGTTTCGGAAGAAATGATAGTCAAATCAAGAGTATAGGGAGAGTGATCAACCAGTCTAAAACCACATTCACGCACAGCAGACATTGAAACTCAATTTGCCGGAGTTTTAATGAAACAATGTGCTTTTCGTCAGTTTCCCTGGGCGCTTCGTCTTGATAGCAAAGACGCTATAGTACTCTCCATTGATGGTGTGGCCCTTTTGAAAATAGTCGATAAAAGCAATCCATTTGTATCCCCAAAAGACTGAGGCCATCATTTTCCCTGTAGATGAAACGACACTGGCTTTATTTTGGAGCAGGGGAAGCAGGGTGTTTCCTCGGTATGGATTGTTTTGTTGCCTCTGTCTCAAAGTGATGAACTCAACACCCATTCTGGATTAAAAAACGTTCAAGGAAACCATTTGGATCTACCTCCATCAATGTCAAATTTTCCCTTCATGTGATCAGCCTGGTGCGCTTTTGGTTAGTTTTTAGAAGAAAACCCACCAAGTAGACACCGTTGTCATGCCAATTTCATTGGGCAGGATATTTTCAACTCGAGCACGAGATATGTTAATAACATTGCCTATTTGGTTATATCTTTTCTGAATTGGTCCCACCTTGAAAAAGATTAGCATCTTGTTCTGTGTCTAATGTGCATTTACAAGTGGTTTTCTTTCTTGTTAGCTGTCATTGTTAAACAAAGAAAGAGCCTATTTGTATTTTGAATAGACAGATGATATATGACTAAGTTAAAATAATATTACCTATGTATATAGGTGTTATGGGAACTTGCCCATAATAATAATGGACTATTCCTGACATTATAAATACTGCGCCTCTCAAGAGGTATAGGGAGGTTGTAAGACGAGGAGAGATAATTGAGAGCATATTGTAAGGACATTGGAATAGTGATACTTGTCGAGACAACATAGTTCACTCTAACCAAATCTGATAGTCATTACTAATACTTCTACTTCTTTGTATTATATTTCTGTTGTAATATATCTTTGTATTCCATACCTGTGTTCGTGTTATTCTTTCATTGGTTCTAACCTTGGACCATCACCGTGGTACAAGGAATTTGGACCATAACAAGTGGCGACGAGGATGAAATAATTGAGAGCATATTGTAAGGACATTGGAATAGTGGTACTTGTCGAGACAACATAGTTCACTCTAACCAAATCTGATAGTCGTTACTAATACTTCTACTTCTTTGTATTATATTTATGTTGTAATATATCTTTGTATTCCATACCTGTGTTCGTATATTCTTTCATTGGTTCTATTCCATCACCGTGGTACAAGGAATTTGTAACAAGTGGCGACGAGGATGAAATAATTGAGAGCATATTGTAAGGACATTGGAATAGTGGTACTTGTTGACAACATAGTTCTCTAACCAAATCTGATAGTCGTTACTAATACTTCTACTTCTTTGTATTATATTTATGTTGTAATATATCTTTGTATTCCATACCTGTGTTCGTGTTATTCTTTCATTGGTTCTAACCATTATCACCGTGGTTTACAAGGAATTTGGACCATAACAAGTGGCGACGAGGATGAAATAAATGAGAGCATATTGTAACATTGGAATAGTGATACTTGTCGAGACAACATAGTTCACTCTAACCAAATCTGATAGTCGTTACTAATACTTCTACTTCTTTGTATTATATTTCTGTTGTAATATATCTTTGTATTCCATACCTATGTTCGTGTTATTCTTTCATTGGTTCTAACTTTGGACCATCACTGTGGTACAAGGAATTTGGACCATAACAATAGGCAATGGAAAAAATGCTTTCTAGTTCTTTTGTTTAGTCCTAAGCAAAAGAACTATAATCGTCTGTTTTCCTCTTTCACTCATTTCTCATAATCCTTTGATTCTCTGAAGATCGCCTCACCCTTTCTCATTTTTTTCTGCAACTGAGAATTAATTTTTGTCCACAATCTATGATAATGTTGTTGAGCTAATGTCAAAAATCATAATTGCCATTATCTTTCAAAGTAAATAAAGAAAACTTCATTTGCTCTTTTTCCTTAACATTAACTTCCAAAATGTTTATGCATTATTTGTTGAAAAATTCTATCGGTCTTATTTCTGAAAATAAGTATCAGCGAAAAAATAAATCCGACAAATAATGTAATTAAAATCAAAACAAAACGTTTACAACACGATAATATATATAAATATATTCATTTTATACGAAGGTTGGGTAAAAATATATAACACCGGGAATATTTAAAACTTAACATCTGATTTATTCTCCTACCCGTCATTTTTTTTACTTAGTGGTGCTGTCCGTGCTTACTTTGAGAATTCATTTCACTCTACTGTTTACATTGGATGCTTGCTTTTAGAGCTTCCTTCACTAAGCCTTTTGCTATTCAAATATTATCATAAAAGTTCAAAAGAAAAAGTATAAGTAATATAAGGATGTTAGTCTATTTAATTTAACAGATCCTTGAATCGGATCTCACCTTTGACCTAGCTCGCACAGCCCAGTGAGAAAATAACCGGATTCTTCCTTTCAAAACCTCAAAAACTAACCTAATATCGTTTTATCATCAACCTGACCTTTCTCCATTCACAATAATGGGTTCCACTATCATAATTATTATATGATTAGATTGAATAAAATGTAATTGTACTTTATTTTTTTAAAGAATAACGTTGGCAAACAAAGGCCACAATTACTTAGTACTCAGCCTTATATAATAATTATCAATGTGCATTTATTTATATTTTTCCTGTCCCGTCTGCTTTTGGAAGGGAGATAAATCAACTTAAGTTAGTAAATTCATGAATGATTACTTCCTTTAATCGTTTTGATAATCTATAGAAATAAGATATTTATCTGCATTTAGAAAAATTACTACCTGAGAAAAATGAACCGTTTAATTAATCAATTCCTTTACTACTACGTGTCTTAGAGTGCAATCATATTTGTTCAAGCTTTTCATGTGAGGCACTCAGATACCTTTGTCTATTAAGTGATATATATAACTCAGCATAAATGTCGAGTTATCTGGGATTTTAAATTATGTTGTCGAAAGTTATAGGTACGTTTTTTATTACTAAATAAGTATTTCTTGATTTACATTATTTATAGTCAGATTAATGTCCTCATCTTTGTTATTGTTACAGTTTTTCCTTCATCTATGTATGGATATACCTCGTCATATTTTTCTTAGTGCTGCTTAGTTATTGATAGTCGTGTTTCCACAGTTTGAATCTGTACTTATCGGTTCAAGAAATGAGCTCACAATTACTAAGCTACATCTATGACATGAACATGGACAGAAGTATCGAGAACAATATAACGCCACAGATTAAATAAAGTGTTCAATTCGGAATTTCCTGAAGTTTACCTGGGCAGACAGACACTTAATGAAGGTTGCAAGGTATAACAGCTAAAACGTTGGGCTAATAAAAAATGAGGACATTACTTCCAATGAAAATAATGTAAATTATGATAACTCTTCATACTAGAAATTCAGAGATTCTTCTTTGGTATTTTAGTTTTTATAAAATGTCTTTATCTGACGCCAGATCTGGAATCCATTCGTACATCTTCCAGTTAGCTCAAGTCTATACGAGGAAGCTGAAGTTATGTCCGCTGAATTACATATTTTTTAAAGTTCTCTACTGACCGCTTGTAAACATTTTCAGAAGAAATACTTTTGGAGAAAATGGAAGAAAATAAAATGAAATGAATAGTTGGTAAAAAAAAAATACAACTTAAAAAGAAAAATAAGAAAAGTTGAGAAAAATGACAGTTCGTTTATTATATTCAATTAAACAAACAACCAGTGAAGAAATCATTGAGATATTTGTAAACACGGATCAGCGAGTATGACAAATAATGTGACGATAAAAAAGAAAGACGGACATTTACAAAACAAAAAAAAGGGAAGAAGAAAAAGAATTCTACTAGAAATAAATCGAAAAATTTGGAAGAGGCAAGCAAATTAGAAAACCAACAAACAAACAAAAAAATCGGCACCAAACCAGACAGAATAAAAAAAAAAGTGACGAAACGAGTTGTTAACAAGATGGAAAGGAATGAACAAAAATAATAGAAAAGTATGTCTCAAACGCTTTAGCTCAAAATGACTGAAAGAAGCAGACGATAAATAAAATGAACATGGAAGAGTAAACTAGCAAAAAAAAAAAAAAAATTAAACATCCTGAACTTTTAATATAATAGTGACGGGATGAACAAACAATGAAGAAAAAAAAATGATATTTCTGTAATGTATTTTAATTCCGAAAACAATGGCATTAAAAAAATAAAATAAAATAAAAAACAGCCAGACAGGGGAAAAAAAAATTGCGACTCAAAGAATCGCCCCTCACAAAAGATAATAACAGAAATTAAAATGAATGTACGAAAGTGAGTGATAAAAATAAATAAATTTAGAATGTTAAGTACAAAAAGAGAAATAGTTAGAGGAGCAGGGAGACAAAAAGAGAGAAAAGTAAGAGAAGAAAAGAGAGGGAGCGAGAAGGAGATAGAGAGGGAAATGAGGGAAGAGAAAAAAGAGAAAGATGGACAGAAAAATAAATTGTAAGAAATTCAACGAAAGCGAGTACAGAAAAACAAAACAAAATGAAAAAAGAAACAAAAACGAAAAAAGAATAAAGACAAATAAAAAAAAAAAGAAAAAAGTTTTAATTTTTCCTAAGACTATTTGCTGAAATGACTTTATGATTTGTATAAACCAGAAATTCGCGTAAAAATTTCACGGTTTTCCTATTAGAAATTTTCTGATGAATCTTAATTCTTACGTTAATGATCGAATCTTAAGTTAATGATTGATTCCACGACTAAAAAATACCCATGGAAATGCCCCTATTGCTTCGTTAAATATTTGAGCTTTCGCAAAATATTGAAATAACAATCTTAAATACGAATGCAGGTCATTAATGGCCAGCAAGTTTGCTACGTCATTGACGACTGAATTGTGAAATTGATCCTCACTGGGTGCCACATACTTTCGGTATTTAAGCTAGCTTAGAAAATTTTTATTATCTAAAGAAGTAAGAGGGTATATATAAAAAGATTTAACATTGAGAAGTTTTTCCATTTCACCGAAGCAGGTGTTAAAAAATGAGAGCGTTATCTCCTTATCTATCTATCTATCTATCTATGTTTTGCTTACTGAAAACAAACTGCGTTTCTGATATGACTTTTACGTCTTTCATCAGGTTGAAAAGGAAGAGTCCAATATTTATAAGGTTGAAAAAGAAGAGTCCAATATTTATAAGGTATTGGCACGGTGTAGCGTACATTTGTGATTAACTCAAAAACAGGCAGAATTATAATACGTTGCATATATATTTTGGCTTTTTTTTGGTACGATTTAGAGAATACCACTAACAATGGGGTCGTGTTTATTTGGCAGTAAACATTTGAATACGTGTATCTTAGTTGTTATTTATCAGGCGAAGTTAGCTTAGACACAAGACGTCAAGTATTGAACATCTAGCAAGGATCGAACTCACTACGAATAGATTACTATACTAGAATACTTATCTTACTAAATCAAGAGCCCGGTATGAATACTTTTTTTTTTATTAATGTGTGCGAGATTGTCGACGAAGGAAAAAAGGCGGCAGACATTTGTGTATATAAGTGAAAAATGTTGCGTAGGTGAATATTCATATGGATGTATTTAACAAAGAAGGAATTTTTGCATTCCCAGATATTGTATGGTCGTGTGTTCATATGGAGATAAGAGTTGGTAAGGTATTCGGTAGATAGTTTGGGGCCTATGAGCGAAAATCGAAGAACACGGGCGCTGAAGGCAAAGAAAACAGCTGTTGATGTCATATTCCCTGTTGAAGTTGTATAGTATGGCTTCGTAGCAATATTAACTTCAATATATATATATATATATATATATATATATATATATATCCAAATGAGAGAAAGAACAGATGGAGTAAAATTCCGCCGTTCGTATCATTTACGTTTAAAAAGTGCCCTATACAAAGTAGAGCAATATATTATTATTATTTTTATTATAAGAGGTTATAATAAAAACGTGTTGAAATCGCTACAGAAAAGTTTTCATGTTTCAATACTTTTCACTGTACTTCTTCAGGCGATGGTAAGTAACTGGTGTAAGAAAGATTTTTAAGGAGATTTGTGAACAAAGTATTACCACTTTTCCAAAATGGGGTATAAGGTCAAAATTAGTGTTATACTTGTGGGTATGTCTTAATTAACCAATTAAATGTTAGATCTACGCTAAATAGAAAAGTAAGCTCAGAGCATGGAGGTGAGTTAGTTATTTTTTATGTCTTGATAAACCGGGACATAGACAGGCCATCATGATAGTAGACAGGTATTGTGATTGTAGACAATTGTAGACAAATATGACATGATGTTGAAGGGTGGGGTTGGTTAATCAGACGTAAAGTTAACAGAAAAATATATTTTTTTAGATTCAGGAAGCTATTTAAAGAGGCCAGTAGATAAAATTAAAAAGTGGAACATCTATATAAGATATTAATAATAGTGACTGTACGGTAATACATAGCAATATTAAAGCTAAATAAACAAAATAAGATACCTACTCATAGAGGGTGGACCATTATATACTCATAAATTATGGCTGTAAGAAATGGTAATACGTAATTTTTAAAAACATTAACTATATTTTATAGTAAAAGACAAACTGTGTCGGCAATTTATGGTTAATTCATTCATTTCGTTTGACAAAGATTTTTGTCAGTAAAATTGAGGATTTCTTATTTATCATGTAAACATAAGTAGCACAGTTCATTTAAAGATTTACAAGTTCCAGTTTTTTTTTTTTAATTATTTTCCATTTTAGCGTAGAGGTTTTATTTCTTTTAAGTTCCAAAAATATTTAGAAAGTGACGTCCTATTTCTGCACGTGCTATTGGAGAAAGATAATACATGTTGGTACCACCTCGTTTTAAAGGAATTCTTGGTACTCCCAATATTAAAAAATTAACTGTTGGATTTTCTATAGTGGAAATAGTACTTAGGTAAAGAAGAGAGTCTGTTTGACATCTGTGTTGCAATACACATTTTTTAGAATTTCTACGATGACACTTGTTGGTATTAGCGGCGTTTGTTGCTTTGGAATGGAAATTATTACTCAGGGTTTTGTATTGATTTAAAAATTTATTATTATGTTTTTAAATATTTTTTCAAGATTATCAGTACGGCTATAGCTTAGGTTTAATGCATTTCTATTAAAAATCTTACTAAGTGTATTATTTTTGGAGAAGTGTTTCCCAATTAAACGGAAAAACTTCTGCCCTAACTTAGTACTAACCATTTGGTTAAATGGGGGTTTGTAAAAATGTTTTTTTCTGTTTCTATTTTTATTCCAATGATCGCTATTGTTATGTTTTATATATTTGATATCAGGGAACATATAGCCACTATTTTTAAAATTTAATATGCTTGTAAAAGACATCTTCACTGGAAGAATTATTACTAATCCTATATTCTATAGACGTTGTGCTTGATTACGTATGGAGGGTGGTTAGAATTTGGATATATATACACACACACACACACATATATATATATATATATATATATATATATATTGGTTTGACATTTGTTTTCATGTATGGTTGGATACATTATTAACTAGGTTTAATGTATCATCAAGGAAATCTACTTTTTTAAATTACTGTTGATCTTAACTTTAAGGTTGAGACTTTTAAATTCTCTATATATTTATTTCCCGATTTTGTCAGCTTTAATTTTTTGTGGAATTTTTCACCACCATGAAGCCATCATCTCTATATAACCCTATATTATCAATGTTGATATCTTGGTGGGCAGTTAGATTACATAAGATAAATCTTTTTACTTTGGCTTTATCAGGGAATATTCTGATCTTTTCAGCGAGGAGCTTGACATTATTATGAAGGTCTGTTCCTATTTATAAAAAGAACATTGAATTAAGAACAAGTCTGTTGGCCCATTCGATATTTCCATGGGATCGTTAGACTCTGCTGCATCTTCCGACCTTGTTGGTTTATTTATCTTATATACAATAAATTGCTCGAAGCCCAGATTACCTAGATAGATAAAAAAAGTCTTAACACCGTTAAATCCTTTGAAAAGATGGCCCTAAACACACACACACACACACACACACACACACACACATATATATATATATATATATATCAAAGCGGCCCTTTAAGTAAACGCAATTTCACTTTCCTTCGCCCCATCTCTCTCCCCCACCTCGTCTTTCCCTCCCTCTTATTCTAACATTAAATTGTCTATGGTGTGTGTATGTCACCACGAAATGTATCTTTATACATCCGACAACATTCATTTTTTTCTCTCACTTAAACCCCTTCCATCCACCTCTCCTAAAATTCTCTCTGTTAAGGTTTAATCTCCCTCCTCCTCATACTTACACTCTCTCTAAAGTCTGTTTTTATTTCCGGAGTGTTTTTTTCTGTTTTCCTTTTGAATTTGTAGGACTGATGAATTGGATCGTATTTACGATTCCAATGGAATAAATTACGATCATGGAATATTAGTGTTTAAGCCTTTTTTATTATATATATATATATATATATATATATATATATATATATATATATATATAATTATATATATATATATATATATATATATATATGCCAGAGAAGCGTTGTGGTATTGAATGACAAAAACAACAAAAAAAAAAAAATCCTATGTAAACCGTTTCCCACTTCAAATGGACTTCATCAGGCTATTAATTGATTGGGTGTTCTGTATTAATGGTATATTACCTCTTTAGGTTATTTATTGTGAATTTTTAAAAAAAATATATGACTTGTAAACAATTCTTTGGGTTGTTGGTAACTCTCCACTTATGCCTCTAGAACGAAGTTATTTTGTACTGTAACTTGTGGTACATACCAAACTCCTTCGAGTAGGCTAGGTTACTCTCTACTTTTATCGTCCTCAACAGGTCCACAAGGCTGAATACTATACTTTAACTAAAAGAGAAAATAATTTACTAAGGCCAAAAATGTATAGAATATGCACTGATGTCTGCGTATTCCACTTTGCGTCCTTGTGGTTACGGAAAGAAAAGAGATAAAGGGTTTGTGCGCCGTCCTTTTAAACAACGCCACTAAGTAGTGGTTAAAAGAATTTCCATAGCAGTCAATATGGAGTAATCCAATACTATTTATGTCATGTTCAAAATAGTCTAATTTAATTTTTAAGCCAGATAACAAAATCTGGTGACCATAGCAAGGGGGTGACATTTATGTACGTTTCTGATAAATATGATTTAGACCAGGGGTTTCCCAATTGGTTGATATCGAGGGAGGGGTCGATGGGACTATACACGGAGTCGTGTAAATGCCTGGAGTGCAAAATGGTGTCGATAAATGCCTGAGGCTAAAAAGGGGATCGATATATAATTCGTAGTGACTTATGGATAAAAGTCTCTAATTTCCAGCCAAATATCAATTCCCATTCTATTACATATCAAACACAGCCCATTAGTGATGTCAACCAATTCAATAAAAATGGACATTGATTTGTTTTTATCTATTTTGTTAAATCTATATTATTTAATTTTTTTATTATTCTTTTGTTTCATTTCCTTTTGTTTCTGGTGTATACTCATTTCTTTCCGGGTCCCGACCAGAGATCTAAGGTCAGAAATGGCATCATGACAATTTTCACTGGGCAGTTTTGAAAAAGAAAATCGCACATATTTTACATAGATAACACCTTTCGTAGGCTGTGGGCTGTACTTGTGACTACAATTTTTTTTTGTATTTCTTTAAGTCATGGGCATCCATCTATTCGTTCAATGAGTCTATTGGAATCTTTTCCAATAAATCCGAGTGCTCTAACTACAACTGGAATTTTAATGTTCTCATATGCCATATTTTTGATATTTCGATTTCAAGATCCTTGTATTTTGATAGTTTTTTTTTGAAGATCTTTTTGAAGATACATTGCATACTGCAGGTACTGTCATGTCAATAAGGAGGCACATTTTGTCTTTGCGTTCTCTAATCACGATGTCAGGGCGATTAGCGTTGATTGTTCTGTCTGTGTGTATTGTATTGTAATTATTATTGTTATTATTATTATTATTATTAACAAACTAAATGTTTGATGCAACTCTTCCGCTATTTTACAGCACTTAGTGAAAGGCGCAATTTAAAGAAATGACATTGTGTCTAACAATGCTTAGTAATATTTCGACAGTACACCTGTCTTCAGTTTATGATTTCGACCGTATGTCTATCTTCGAGGTATGTTTAAAGTTGCATACATTTATAAAAAATATTAAAAAATAAAAATGTTTCTACAAACGTCGCTTGTCTTGAGAAAGACAGTTATATTGGTAATCAACGCAACAAAACGAATAAAACGCAGCCAGCGGGAATAGAATGCAACTGAAACGTGAGTAGATGATAGGGAACGTGCTCACCTTGAAATTTTCCGTTAGTACATTAGTTACTGAGAGGAATTAATCAAGTAGTTTAGTACAAATCTGATGGAACTTTTCTGCCTTTTATTTTCTTAAATCGCCCTTTTCTCTAAGTGCTGTATTATTATTATTATTATTATTATTATTTACTTTGATTTCTGGTCTGTACATATTCCTTTCCGGGTCCCGCCCAGAGACCTAAGATCAAAAATGCCGTCATGAAATTTTCCACTGATCAATTAAAAAAAATCGAAACGACACTCATACTTTACGTAGATAAAGCTCTTCGTAAGGTGTGGGCTGAACTCCTGAGAACAATTTTTTTGTATTTCTTTAAGGCATGTGCTTCCAGGAATCCCTTCAACGAGTCTACTGGAATATTTTCCAACCAATTCGAGGGCTTCAACTACAAAAGAGATTGTTAATGTCCTTATGTGCCACATTTTTGAGATTTCGATTTCAAGGCCCTTGTATTTTGATAGCTTTTTGTAGATGTTCAAAGATACATTGCAGTCTGCAGGGACTGCCATATCAATAAGGAGGCAATTCTTTTGTTTGCAGTCTTTAATATCAATGTCTGGGTGGTTAGCTTTGATTGTTCTGTGTACATTGTGTAGTCCCATAAAATTGTTACAATTCCTATCTCCTTAACTGGGTCTGGGTGGTGTTCATACCAATTACTTTCAGTTTCCTTCTCGTAGATGTTGCAGATTTTCCACTGCAGATATTGGCCCACTCTGTCATGCCGGGTTTTATACTCAGTGGGTACCAATATTGTTGGGGCGCACCCACCTTCTGACTGATAATGGACTTATCCCTCTACGATATAAGTCAGTGCTAGAGAGTGTGAAGGTGTAGTGTGAAAGTGTTGTGTGAAGGTTCAGGTTCAGCGACAGCAGTCGAGATCAGGTTACCATCACATACCGTTGGACTGTAGACTTTTGCTATTGTTACTTACTAACCGGTGTTCCTTATTACTAATCACTCTGTTGTTAATTACCTCATACAAATATACCAGTATTTATCCCTACAACTGTGTTTGTCTTTATTCGAATACATACACGCGGGGAACACTCCCAACAACTCAACAATATATATATATATATATATATATATATATATATGTTGGGGCGCACCCACCTTCTGACTGATAATGGACTTATCCCTCTACGATATAAGTCAGTGCTAGAGAGTGTGAAGGTGTAGTGTGAAGGTGTTGGGGGAAGGATCAGGTTCAGGTTCAGCGACAGCAGTCGAGATCAGGTTACCATTACATACCGTTGGACTGTAGACTTTTGCTATTGTTACTTACTAACCGGCGTTCCTTATTACTAATCACTCTGTTGTTAATTACCTCTTTCAAATATACCAGTATTTATCCCTACAACTTTTTTTTTATTCGAATACACACACGCAACAACTCAACAAATATCGTGCAACCTGATACAAGATGATCGATTGTTTCTGGATATTTATCACAGAATCTGCATATTGGGCTAACACAATATTTTAGTATGTGTGCTTGATAATTTCTAGTTAACAAGGATTGGTTCTGTGCAGAAAAAATAAAACCTTCGGTTTCAGCTTTTAACCTTGCACTTCGTAGCCACTGATTGGTACGGGGTTTGTCTATATTAGCTTGTTTGGTATGGGCAGAGTACTGGCCACTAAGCGGCTTATCTTGACATCGTTTCTGTATCTGGTCGGTTGCATTTGTTTTTGTTACCTTTCTTTCTAAAAGTATTTTGCAGCTTCAATTGGTGTATTGTGCTTTACTTGTATTTCTGGACCCATTTGAAACTCCATTTTGAACTTGTTGGCTTCCTTTATTACGGAATAAAGACGCTGACTACTACTACTGATCATTATTATTATTATTATTATTATTATTATCGCGTTTTGCCTTTGCCTTGGCGAGTAAGGGTTACCCTCAATTATAAGATGTTATGCAATCAAGGACAAAATATGTAATTGTGATCATTGCCTGTTGAGATGTGCGCAGGAGTATGACTTTTCGGCATTTTTCATATTTTAGGGGTTTTAGGAATTTCATCCACATATTTGTTTGCTCCTTTTGATGCCATTCCCAAAGATCCAATAACAACAGGTCATGATCTTTTCTTCAGATGCCACATTCTACTGATTTCTATCTCGAGGTTCTTGTATTTACTTTGTTTCTCAAACGTTTTCAAAGAATGTGTTTTTGTCGGCTGAGGCTGCACCAGTTATCAGAAGACAGGTGTTTTCAACATGATTTTTCACCATTACGTCTGGTCGATTTGCCTGGATTTCCTAATCGCTTCGAATGTTGAAATTCCAGTGGATGTTAACCTTTTCATTCTGTACAACTTATGGTGGCTTATGTTCCCGCCAGTTATCTTTGTGAGGGAAGCGGAATACGTGATATATTGATCAATGTGGGAGAAAATTATAGATACATTATGATATACGAGAAAAATGTTAGGAAAGTTAATAACAAAGTGGAAAAATATTGTATGACGCTTTCCGTCTTTTAGGACTTCAATAGACACATATGACGTTTCCGTTGGTGTAACTACACATGCGAACAAAGGGGAGGGTACACTGAAATTTTTAAGTTTTAAATCTAATTTTTTTTAGATGTGTTTGCGTTTATAGTCTAGCCACTTTCGTTTAGTTTGTTTTCGCTTATTATCTGTCTATATTTCTGAGATGAGGTATTATGTTCACTATTTACATTATTCGGACTATTGTCCTCGTCTTCGTCGCCATATTTATTACAACGTTTCGGCCGTTGTACACTCTGGCCTTCTTTAGGTGGTTGGAATGTCGAACTGAACCCTTTATTTCGCTCACTGGGGTAGACTGTTCTAGTTACATGTGCCATGTTTAATGGATGTCAGTTATCAGTTATTTCCTGTTAATTCTGCAAGTTCTCCACTGCCTTAACCGGGTATTGAACTCACACTCTTTGGGTCCTGTAACTGGATCTAACCAAAGCCTTTATCCACTGTGACATGTGTCCTCAAGGACACATGTCACATTGGATAAAGTGTGTGAGTTCAATACCCGGTTGTCAGTGGAGAACTTGCTACATAGAATAATCACACGAAGGTTGGTAATGAACGATAATGCTTACGACAAGAACAACACATATAAGATTCGCCAGCGGCGCGTAGAAGAAATAGTCAACTGCTAGAAGTGAGTCAAGTGAATTCTACAATGAATCTTCAACTGCAGGAAATCTACCAACCGCCCCACGCGGCCATATGTCCGAATTTAATGTGCGCTATCCGAACCCGGTCAGGCAGTTGTTTCCCGAGACGAGAATCTGTCCTTCGACATAGCCTTGTCTGGGGATCCTCTCTGCCCCAAGGCAGAGAGTTTGACCAGCACAGCTTGAGAGGAATCTCCAACTGAGGACCAACATACAGTATTTACTACTGTTTTTATGTGAATGGGGACGCCCGTAGGTATGCTACAACAGTTATTATTCGAAGAAACACGTTTAGTATAGGAAAGAGAAAGAGTAATTGTAAAAAGAATAAAAAAGGTACCAAAAACTTAAACCTTTTGTGATCTCTGATTTAGAAATGACCTAGAAAACAATACACTGAAGTTTTAAAATGGTGGCATCCATGAAAAAATAAACATTGTACATTATAGTAAGTTGTTCGAAAAATAATGTTCGATTTTAAAATCAACTTTTAATTGTGTTGTACAGGGTGCCCATTAAAAAAAAGCGGAAAATTTATTATCGCTGTTTTATCTTTCAAGAATAATTGACCTTGAATAACCTTGAATAAATTTCTTGAATATTAACTCAACTCTGATTGATTCTGATTTAAATATTACTTAATTTGATTCTTTTATGTTTGATTGCTCGATCTTGTGAATCGTCATTTAAAGGTTATTTACAGACAACTTTCGTCTTTCGTTCTGCTCTTCTCGTAATGGCTAAACAACTCCCCGATATTGAGCGTCAAGTTATCATACTTTTCAATGAAGAATACTCGGCGTGGGGATTGACGAAATGTGCACTTCTTTCTGAATTTATCGCCTTTTTACTAGACACCGTTTAATATATTCTAATATTTACACATTCCTAATGATTAATCATTAAAGCGACTAAAGTATGATTACTCATTCCTGATGTTTAAAGTGTCTTTGTTAATTTTATATCAATCTTTTTTCTTAACTTAAGGCATAATATACCCCACATCTTGGATATAAAAAAGATTTGCGTTTACGCTTTTTTTTTTGTATGAGTTCAAGCTTCGTCACAATGTTTCTCAAGCTTATGATGACATTAACAGAGCTTGGGGTAAAGAATAGACTTGTGATTTTAAAGTACGGCGCTGGTTTCTGGAGTTCCGCAGTGGGGATACGAGTTTTGAACATCATGGAGGTAGAGGACGTTCTTCTGCTATTGACAATTAACATCTGAAAACAAAAGTCGAACAAAACTCACGTTAAACTGTCAAAGAAATGTCTCAGATAATGGGTGTCAGAATTTAGACAATATCAGAACATCCTATAGAAAATTGGCAAAGTGAAGAATTTCAATAAGTGGGTTCCACATGAAGTCAAAAAGTTCGACGTTTTGAAGTGTGTTCGATGCTTTATCTGCGAAATTCGAATCATTCCATTTCTTCTTCGAATCGTGACGTGTGATGAGAAATGAATCCTTTATGGCAATCGTAAACGACTGACTGAATGGCTTGATCATGACAAAGGAGCTAAACACTTTCCGGAGCCAAAATTGCACCCGCAGAAGATTATAGCGCTTTTCGGGTGGTCCGCGTTTTCTGATACAGCTTCCTGCAATCATGCCATCTGCAAAATTTTACCGCTAGCTACTGGATGAAATGCACATTCAGTTAAGGAAAATGCAACTGGCTAATTGACGAGGTCCAGTTCTGATTCCTGGCAATGCCCGCCTACGTTGCCAGGATGGCAATGAAGAAGCTCCCCGACTTGGGATACGAGACTTTGCCACATACATCATATTTTCCTGATCTCTCTCCCATTGACTTCCACTTTTTCAATCATCTTGAACAATTTTAAAAGTCAAAAGACATTCCAGTTAAATATATATATATATATATATATATATATATATATAAAGAAACCGCGTTAAAAGATTTCTTGGCGTCCATACCCTTAGAGATTTTATCGGGGAGGCATAAATAAATTTGGAACTTGATGGTAAAAATATATACATGTTCAGGATTCCTATTTTAATTGATTTAAATACTGTTTAAATGCATTAATTCATAAATAAAAGTTTTAAAATCGGACATTATTTTCGGAACAACCTAATATTTCCTGATATTGTTACAAGTTTCTGGGTCTTTTTAGTTTGACAGTAAATCAGCAAAAGTGATTCAAGACAATTCGTAAATGGTAATGAATGCAGCGAAAACAGAGAAATTCATGAGATATTTTGACGGTGTAATGTTATAGATAGCAATCTCAGGAGAATAGCGACATTTTTCACTAACACACCAAAAAAAAAAAAAAAATTATCTTGCTGTAAAGAGATTAAAGAAAAATGTATTTTAGTCTTAATGGTTAATTTCTATGCTGTGTCACTTTTATTGGTTTTGTGGAGTGATTTACGCTCTGTATCTCCGACAAGCTTTTATAATGTACAGTGACAATATAACTGAATTAAAAGCAGGAAGATTTGTTCATTTATCAGTAAAAGTGTTGCTAAATAAAACTGATTGCTTGGTGAAGCTTAAGAAGTCTTCACAAAAGTTGTACATTTAATTTACTTTTTGCTTGAATTTACTATATTTTTTTTATTGGGAAACTTACAAAAGAAAGACGAAAAGAGCGTTCTTTGCTATGCGGCTAGAGGCAAGATGAGGATGCACTTAAAAACGTTGGCAAGGAGATTAGACTGGTAATAAATATCAGAGTCGGTGGAACTGTCCAGTAACTTAGGACACACACACACACACACACACACACACACACACACACACACACACACACACACACACATTTCTGTCATTTCCTCCTAACTATGGGTTAAATAGCAAGGTACACAGGGATCTCTTGCCTTGAGTGTCAGCCAGTTTAGGAAAACTCTGAATAAAAATCTGAAGATGGTTGTTTGAAGATATCGTGGCATAATGGGAGTAATTTCTTTGCTACAAGGGAATAGTTTGTTCTGCATAGGGTTTTGACATTATAATCAAATCATTTGTATGTGTCGTCTAAGTTTCCAAAACAAAAATGAACTGTTGGGTC
Organism: Acanthosepion pharaonis; assembly: GCA_903632075.3. Taxonomy (NCBI): domain Eukaryota; kingdom Metazoa; phylum Mollusca; class Cephalopoda; order Sepiida; family Sepiidae; genus Acanthosepion; species Acanthosepion pharaonis. The sequence continues at coordinate 825,758 of CAHIKZ030001111.1, read as the reverse complement.
CTCATACATTGAATTCAACAGGTTGGTTCACACACACACACACACACACACACACACACACACACACACACACACACACATATATATATATATATATATATATATATATATATAGAGAGAGAGAGAGAGCAGGTAATAGATCCGTTGGTACATAATCCAGGTGAATCCTAATAATAACAAATATTAAAACTGATCCACAGAGAGCTCAATGTCTTTATTATAACAGAGCATATATATATATTTACAGCAAAAAATAAAATTATCTCACCATGAATATGGTCTATGTCTGGCAGATATAAACCCAGCCGTCTTCAGCTTTTAAGTGTTTGTCTGTCAACCAAACAGTTAGCAGTTGAAGACGGCCAGACATAGACTATATTCATGCTGAGGTAATTTTGTTTTCTGACGTAAAATATCTATCTATCTATCTATCTATCTATCTATCTATCTATCTATCTATCTTTATCTTATCTACTGGTGTGTGCAATCGAGAGTCATAATAAAGAGAATATTACCTCCGACAGGATCTCGAAATACCACCTTCTGATCATACATGTTTTAGAACATTCATTCACAGAGACAAAGTCATTTCTAAACAATGAAATTTATTTTTAAACCGATATTATTTCGTGATTGTAAACGCCATATTTTAGTGGATACACATATTTAAGTAGATGTTCTGTTGACTGACACACTCTAGTGACCTAATGAACAAAAAGCGCCTTTCAGCAGGTTTCCAATGGCGAGGCTAATAGAAGAAATTCACACAGGGGGTCTACCCAGGCATATCTATTTGTCTATCTATTACTTCAAAAGTCATTTTTAGGAGGAACCCATGTTTGATACAAATGCCCATTTTTTATTTTATTTCATGAATGTGTATTACGTCTGTAAGCATGCGTAGTCTAGAAAACTTAATAAAGGAAACGCCCTTTCTGGCAGGGTTCGAACCTGCGTCTCTTTAGCTAGAAAACATTCGGCTACAGTGACCGTTAGAGCCGAGAAAGGTTCTATTTTAACTTTTAAGGAATGCACAGTGCTTCGTTTAGATTTTCTCGAAATATATCAGCTCGATTTCGTATCCGAGACGTAAACAAAGTTAAAGAGTTAATGGGTTTATTTTTAATTCGACATATTTATTACTTCAAATGTCATTTTTAGTGGATATTCGTGTTTGAAATAAACGCCCCGTTTTTTAAGAGTGTGCATTAGATTTAAATACGAGTATCTACCAAAAGAACGTTGCAAGTAATAAAAATATCAGATTAGAATTACATCCATCAGCTCCTTATAAGTATATATATATATATATATATATATATATATATATATATATATATATGCGTGTGTGGGTGTGTGTGTGATGTCAACGAATACTTGTTGCTATTTTTGTGATGACAACAAATAGTCGTTGTCACTTTTGTAATGCTCCTTCTAGTAGAGACTTTGTAATCGCAGATACAACTATAGTAACGCCGTTGAACAATACTGGTGTCAGACGCCTTCGAAATATCACTCACACTAATAGTACTTGCTTGATAATACTCGCTCGAATAGTAATCCTATATTGATACGAAATAGAGAAATACTATAGTGAATAGTGTAGAGAATAGCGGTCCGTATAGTAAAGGGGGATAGAATAGAAATGGAGACTCCAATAGTAATAGAGGATAGACTAGAAATAACGATCAATCAGACGCCAAGCTAATTCTTACTTATGTGTTTCCTCTATAGTCACGTGGTCTCCTTAATTCAATAATGGGATCGTCTGTGTTTGCTCACTGGAGATCCATGTTCAAACTCAAGTGTCGGCAGCGACACTTTATTCCTATAACACACACACACATATGTATAAAGAGAGAGAGAGAGAGAGAGAGAGGGAGAGAGAGAGAGAGAGAGAGAGAGAAGAGAGAGAGAGAGAGAGAAATTGAGTATTTGGGCAGCAATTCTTCGTTTATACAAGTTTCAGTAAGGACGACTGAACGGTACTGCGATTAAGCTATTTATTCATTGCATCTTGTGTTCATATAATTGTCTTCTTTTCTGAACATGAAGTTTATAAAAGCTGTCCAATGGTCTTGATCAATTTCGGATACTCTCGTAGTCATTATCAAAGTTGTTTTTTTTAACTGAATATCGATTTTTATATATGTGTATCTATAGTGATATCAATGTTTTTTCTATTTTAGAAACACGTTGTTTTCCGTTGACCAATACAAAACCGTGATTCTTGCAATAAGCAAAAAATAATTCAACACATACATTAGATAGACGACAACGTAATGAAGCAGGAAAATTTCAAACCATTTAAGTGACATTACTATGATAAGGAAGCGTTTAAACACTCATGTACAATACATTGCTCCCATACAAAAATCATTGTTGTTAAGATATAATTGCAAAAGACATTTAAAGATAATAGTAGCATTTATTTACGATATAAAAATGTAGAAAGTAAATAATATAAAGATGATATGAGCATTTTTTTAATAATATAAAGGTGTTGTAGATTAGCTAGCACACAATTAGCACTCATTCAGATGGCCTGGCTCATAGCCTTAAATAGTCTACGATTAAGGACCACAACAGTTGATTAATAACTTGATAATAAGCTGATTAATATTACTTCGTTTGGCTCTCCAGCATTTGACCCTCATCTATTTCTTGTAAGTTGTCTTGTTAATTGTATTTTAACTTATTGTTCTGTGTCATTTGTATGCATCCGTTAGCACCGGATACTGGTGTTGAATAAATATATTAAGCACTCATTCTACTCTGTGTATCATTCACCTCGACGATACAACAAAAGATATGGAGGTAAATAATATACAGATATAGAAGTTAAATAATATAAAGGCAATAGAAATACTTTCTTTAAAATATAAAGTTATAGAAATTAAATAATATAAAGATAATGGAACATTTTCATAATATAAAGATATAGAAAGTATATAATATAAAAATATAGGAAGAGAATGATATAAAGATAAGAGAAGCACTTTTTCATAATACAAAGATATAGAAAGCATATAATATAAAGATAACAAAAGCACATTTTTATAATATGAAGATAGTAAATAATATAGTTATATATAAGTTAAGATATTGTGTCCATGTTCATAGTTGATATTATTGAGTGTTGGCTTTTTGTTTTTTTTTATTAATAAGGCTTCCATTATTCTTAGCCTTTTTTTTGCATGTAGATGACGCTATTATATTTGTGTTGTCAACAAGTATGTTACGAATAGTGCCCGTTAGGTCTCCATGAATATTTAAATGAGATCTAATTGAGCTATGATCCGAGAGGTGTAGAGTGAGTCTTCGTGTCAAATATGTTGTAGTATGGCCTATATAATTACGAATTGAGTGAGAAGGTCGAATTTAGGTTGGAGATGGCAATTTGGTCCTAGATTTAGAAATTCCTTCAGATCAATCGTTAATATGCGAGTGGATAGGTTTATGTATTTATCATGGTTCTTGGGAAGTAGAATATTTCCTTGGTATAAGTTGCACAGCTTTTTTGTCGATGATCAAGTGCATCACTATATCTTGACCGTGTTTTGAAAAATGAAAACATTATATAAATACATACATGCAACAAACTATTTCTTATTCAACAGTTAAAATATTTCATCCATGAAAATGGCTAAATGTATAGCCGAAAGCGCCCGGAAAAAAATGAACATTTTTTATATAATTTATCATCTGAAAAGAAAACAATTATTAAATCGCATGAGAAATTGTATAAAAAAACTAAATCAAAGCACGTTGTCTGACGTATTCAATGAAATGTGCATGAAAGAAGGATTGCTGCCTAAATACACAGACACACAGACACACACACACACACACACACATATATATATAGATTTTGAATTTGTAGGTCTGATGATTTGGATCGTATTTACGATTCCAATGGAATAAATTATGACCATGGAATATTAGTGTTTAAGCCTTTTTATTATATCCTTACTCTGTCCTGGACATTGAGTTCTACCTGGATTCTTCCTCTTGGAAAATTTTTTTCTGAAAATATACATGTATGGGTATTTTTATATATATTTTGCATATGTATGTATATTTTCCACTAATATATATATATATATATATATATATATATATATATATATATATATATATATATATATATACTACAGTTCAAAAGTTTGAAGCCACTCCTAGAATTAGCATGGGATGAACTTGAGAGAAGATGCAACCTTTCCATCTCAAAAATAAAAAAGAGCTCTCGGCGTCAATGAAAAATGAATGAAATCAATTATCAAAATTAAAAAAAATTACCAGGGGTGACCTCAACTTTTTGAACTCGAGTCTGTATATTTATGCGTTTGTGTCTAATCATAAACAACTAAAATACGTGAAAATTATAAGAATTTAACGTATGTTTCAGGCTAGAAGTATCATTGCCAAAAAAACGTTGAATACATCACTAGAGCTGTACTATTCAATAAATCAAGAAAGGTTTAAGTGACTTATCTGAATTTTTCATTGAATATATAGTGAAAAGGAACATAACTTTAGCGGAATTTAAATGGAAGACGTAATGTAACGTGCTGTGAAGCAAATTTTAATATTCCCATATCTCTTTTCGACGTATCAAGAGCACGCAGCTTCCAATCTAACACAGGAAATGAAAAGATACTCCATCTACGTGGTACAAGCTGCCAAGCACAGCAACGAACCAGCTTCATACAAGTGTTTAAAGTAAAGAACGAGCCACCGCCTTATGACGTCTGAGTAAATTGAAAGTGTCGTAATCTACCAATCTTCTACCATTAATATATGACCGGCCGATTTCAGTTTACCGCCTGTTCTTAGAAAATTAGTATTGAAATAATGTGGGATACGTAAAGCTTAAAAACTGAATATATAAATTTATATCTATAAAAGACAGGATGTGTGTGTGTGTGTAACGAATGCACGGCCGCAATTTTCGACAGATTTGCACCAAAATTTACATGCACATGCTCCAAGTTAGCGGTAAGGCCAAAATCGACTTTGCATTTCCCAACTCTAATCGATAGTGGAAATAATCGATTTTTTCATTCTTCTACGGCAGTTTTCATGTAGTTTGCGACCATTTTCTACAGGACAGAGTGAGAGCCAATAGATGGCTGCCACGAATAGGTAGGAAGATTCTATTGACCAGCATGAGAGCCAACAGCTGACTGACACAAATGTTAACTAGCATGTTAGCATGCAAAAAAAAAATAAAATAAAATCGATAGCTGCATTCATCACAAGTGGGAAAAATTTAAATCTGCATGGCACTTTACTCCAATTGGCCCATTCACTTGCTTAAACTCAACGTTGATTCTGATTCCGCAGAACTGGGTTGGGTGTGAAAATGTATTTGTTGTTAACATTCTTTTTTCATTCGGTTTTTCGAGTTACGAGTCCTTTTTTAAAGCTGATCGTTTTGTGTTCATTTTGTTTAGTTCTTTTTTTCGTAACAGATTTAATGTTTAGTATAGAGCTTAGAAAAAAATTCTCAGTGTAAGATAGGCAAGAAGTAAGGCATGTAGCAACATCAGCACGGCAAAGGGCACTCCTTTAAAGGCAAGGAGGGGCAAAAATATTTTAAGTCAAGTGATGGCGATTGCTGTATGAGTCGTACGATTTTTTAATCAAGCACGAGCAACGCCGGGCCATGCTGCTAGTTAAGAAATAAAAATATATTTGATTGGTTGTTTTATTCAAATTTCTATAATGATACAGTTAACTAAGAAATCAATTGTTCAGTCACTTAACGTGAGTCACCTTTTGTCTTACTTATATAGATATTCTTGAAATACAAGGTGTATTTAGACAATAAGAATTAATCCAGTTTTTTTTTTTATCAATTCGCCCCAAGAACGGCGATAATGTCTGTAAGACGCACGTGGATACTGGAAGTGAAAGAGATGGAAAAGATTTTAGACGGAACCGGAAACTCATACCTAAATAGGAAACAAGGATTAAACCTCTACTCCTGTTCGAAAGACCGAGGTGAAGTTTAAAACGGACGATAGGCAAACCTATCTACTACTGACAAATCAATAAGTGTTATGTCTATTTAACATTTTATTTTTTTTTCCCAAATTCCAACTGAATTAAACTCGGCAAAATATTAACATGAAATTTGGACAGAAAACATCTTAGTCGGATGTAAAATGACATTGCTTGATTAGTTTTTATGGCTTTGATAATCCGTAAAGAATTAATCAATCAATGTGTTTTTGGAAGCTGTTTAAAGCCAGAAAATGTATGATTGCAAGAATATTTCTTATGGCGAGATAATAATGATTTAATGATACACGTCTGACTAATTAACCCATAGCTGGAGAGAGACGAGGTGGATTCATACGTTTCCCAAGGGTATTTGATTGTAAGTGAATATAAAGAATCCAACTGGAATTTGAACTCGGCTCTCCGATTAACAATTTCGAGCCATTATCCATTACACCATCCGCACATCCAAGCTTACAGCAACTAATTCCAAGCAGTGACCCATATAGGTACTGACCAGACTTGACGTTGCTTACCTTCGGTGATTGTACAGGAAGCGATTAGAAAGTCAATATAAAAAGTTAAATAAACAGATATTGTCGCTGTTATTTAATAACATTTTGTTTGTTGAGTTTCTCTCTCCCCCTCTCTCTTTTATATATATATATATATATATATATATATATATATATATATATATATATATATATATATATATATTAAAATAGGTACGCTTGTCTAATGGACAGTTCACACTCGTACCCCATCTTTTAAACAGTAGTAGAGGTTTGTCTTGTTTCCTGTTAGGATTAGGTTTCCGGTTCCTTCTAAAGTCTTCTCATTCGCTTTCAATCCCAGTAACCCTTTGCGTCTTAGTGATATTATCGCCTTGCTTGGGGTAAAGTCATATATATATATATATATATATATATATATATATATATATATATATATGTGAATATCAGTTTGTCACTGTCTCACTTTTTCACCTTTACTCTTAGAAGCCGTAGCCCAACATACCATACCATTTTGGAATCAGACTGACTCTGTGAGCAAATTAAAAAGCTTGCTGGCCGAATCCGGATCCGTAGTCCTGAGATTTTGGATTCCCAAGTTTTCATTACTGCGATTGATTTCGGATTCCGCCATCTAGGCTTCTACCGATAAAAACAATTAAAGGGACACAACTCTCTAACTTTCAATAGCTCTTTTTTAAATGAACAAATTATTGTTCTCAAATTGTTTTCAACTTTACTTCTAGCGGCTGTAGCCCAATGTATCATACCATTTTGAAATCAGGCCGACTCCGTGGGAAAATTAAAACATATTCCCAAGTTTCATACTGCCATTTATTTCGGCGAATTTTTTACGTGATTTCTTGGGACAAATTTTTTTTCGTATAATAACCATTTTTATATCTTGGAAATAAATTTGGGAATAATCGAAATTAATTGCGAGATCCAGCAAAAGTCAACTGTGAAAGAAAAATAATTGTTTGCACGAAAAGTAAAGACCTACGTACATCAAATTGTCTTTAAATTAAGTGGCGGCAGAATTATCGTTGAACTTTTAAAAGGTAATATTAAATATTAATGCAATACTTAAATACAGCGATCAATTTTGAGTTCTTCCATAGTTTATTGTTGCCTATCGCATCAACTCCACTCTACCTATGGTCCAATCAAGATCCTTCCGTAGGAGCTAGCTTAAATGCTGCTCGATAGGGTAGCTTTTAAGCTAGTTTCAAACAAATATACACTTCGATGCTGTAAGCATAAACGTTTTATTACATTTCAATCTGCTAAATAGACAGTTATTTTCAAGTGGAACTGACCAAATTCTCAAGAGCAGCAATAATAGTAAGAACAGAACAAAATAATACAAAGATCACCTCTCAACTTGGTATCCTTGCTGATATAATAATCATTTACTCCTGTCTCAATAGCAAATCTGATCAATTCAATAAATTCAAATTGGCGACTGATTTAAAAAAATGACCTACCATCAGTTGTTAACTGGGGAAAGGATGGCTTGTTAATTTTAACGCACCCAAAACGAAATCATCTGAAACACCCCTTTCTGCCTTCCATTAGCATGACTGATGCTAACCGCCTAAAGAGTGACTGGTTGAGCCAAATCGGTCTAATATTCTCAGCTACACATGAAGTGGAAATATATTAAATACACTGCTTTTAAGCTAGTATATATATATATATATATATATATATATATATATATATATATACAGACATATATATATATATATATATATATTTATATTTATATATATGTGTGTGTGTGGTGTGTGTGTGTGCGTGTGTGTGCGTGTGTGTGTGTGTGTGAAGCTTAAGATAGGTTTGATTGGTAATGTGATGTTATGCAAATTATGAACCATAATATCTTAAATATATCAATATTTAAGATATTATGGTTCATGATAAGGCAGCTATTGTTGTGATAGGTGAATTTTCTGCCTTTGCTGGTTAAACGGTGCTTCGTTTTAGCTAAGTGAAATGTGCTCTAACTGCACGGATTAGGAATCTTACCACCAAAAATGTGCTTGTTCGGATTACATCCGGTCTATCTATACCAGCGTTTATACCAACCAGTGCGTCCAGGCGCACTAATGCGCCCTGAAAGGCAACCAGGTGTTCCCCAACTTAACAGAAGAGTAATTTATGTATTATTTTTATATTTAAGAAAGCACCGCTTTCACACAAGCATATTTAAATATACAGTGTCATGACTGAAAATATAAATGCTTATTTCACTAGACTTTTTTTTTATTATTATAGAATATACTAAAAAACGACTTCTTTTCTGTAATGGGTTTCTTCGGAATGTTGCCGAGAATGGCTCTCTACAAATTCCTCTCCTTACTCTAAACAATCTCATTAAGTAGGTTGGTCATGGCTCTCCACAGCTTCCTATACTTTGTAGTTCTAAGTAATATTTATCTCGTTATTATCCTTCCCAATCCTTGCTTTCCATCCATTTAAACAATCCCTAGTTAAGTAGTGTGATCATGGCTCTCCACAACTTCCTAGAGTTTGTAGCGCTAATATTTGTCTCGTTATTGTCCTTCCCAATCCTTGCTTTCCACCCATTTAAATAATCTCTAGTTAAGTGGGTTGATCATGGCTCTCCACAACTTCCTATACTTTGTAGTCTTAAGTAATATTTGTCTCGTTATTATCCCCAATCCTTGCTTTTTCATCCATTTAAACAATCTCTGTTTAACTAGGTTGGCCATGGCTCTCCACAGCTTCCTATACGTTGTAGCTCTAAGTAATATTTGTCTCGTTATTATCCTTTCCAATGCTTGCTTTTACACCCATTTAAACAACCCCTAGTTAAGTGGGTTGATCATGGCTCTCCCCAACTTTGTAGCTCTAAGTAATACTTGTCTCACTATTATCACCCAATCCTTACTTTTCCATCCATTTAAACAATCTCTTGTTGAGAAGGTTGGTCACGGCTCTCCACAACTTTCAATATTTTGTAGATCTAAGTAATATTTTTCTCCTTATTATGCTTCCCAATTCTTGCTTTGCCATCGGTTTAAGCAAGGTCTTTAGGTAAGTTGGTCATGTCGCTTCACACTTCCTATACTTTGTTTTTCTCATTACTATTCCTCCAAATCGTTGCTTTTCCATCCACTTAAATAAAATCTTTTGGTATGTACGTCTTGCCTTCAATATTTCCTGTATTTGTGGAATTCTCAAAGTGTTTTTCTAATGAAACTAGAAGTTTCAACTATCTCTTTCTTATTTTAAAAATAAATTCTGCTTTTTGTTTTAATTTTCCTTAAAACTACTTCTTTTCTCACCTGTTACCTTCATAGTATTCTCAGTATCCTTCTGTAGAACCCCTTGTCTGTTTCCTCAAATCTGCAAGGAAATTGCCCAGCATTTACTGCTATATACGTCGTGAATATGACAATAAAGGCGAGAAAACAATCCAACCAATATAAATAGTGTAAACAGAAAAAATATATTATGAACGTTTCGTGTTTCTGAATCAAAATATGTTTACATATATAATCTTCTTTAGTGAAAATCGCTAATGGTTTAAAATGATGAAAACATCTTCAATGAAAAGTTACAAAATTCAAGAAAGATTGCCAGTAATAATTGTTCATGTATGTTGTTATATATAAGAGAGTCAGAATGTAAAAATGAAAATGAAAGAAAACAAACAAAATTTTAATAAACGCTATTTTTCTCGTGAAATTAGTCGTGCCATTAAGAAAGCCAGCGGGTCGCAATTTGTACATAATTGTACACGAAGCGTGAAAAACAGAAAAAGAATAAGCGGAAAAGGTACTCACTATCATTTCAGATTCGACAGAACAACAGAAAATTTGCACTAGGAATTCTTCAGCTATGCTGAGAAATCCAGTTTTGCAATAAGCTTAGGTTGATCAACAAGCCTCAGTTAAATTTTGAACTCAGTTTTCCCTGAAATATATTCGATCTATGTGATTAATATTCATCACTAAATTAAGTGCATTTACAGATGAAATAAGTAATTCCCGTCAGTAAATATCAGAAGTTTGAATTAAATATAGTATCCATCATGAAAGCTTTGATCTAAATCAAATTGATCTGTTGTGACCGCCAATATATACTGGGCTCACTTTAATAGATACCAAAGTAAGTTTTGTACTAGGTTGTATTTCAGAAGATCAAAAGACCTTGGAGCTCCGGAGGTTGACCTGGAAGAAGGAAAGGGCCTCGGAAGATGTTGGTGGGTGCACCAACATAAACGAAGAAGTGAACCCAGCGGACCTTAGTATAGACATGCACAAAACAAGTGGATGACAGGAAGTTATATCAATACCTGATTGACGAGGGAAGAAGCAGAATCCCTTATATGCTCGCCAGAAGATCGAACGTTTGAAGAAAGACCCGAAAACACCTACCTTCGACACGGCCGGCATTAATTTAACGGGGTGCACAAGTGAATAAAAAATGAGTTTACCTATGAAAAATTTAGTTTCGTATTCTTATGTTACTCATATAAAAGCGGACAAAGAGAGCTAAAATAAAAATAATTGCATGTATTATGTTTTATTCTATCATTAAACTAAGGACGTATTGATATACCAAATTGTATTATTAGGTTGGTGCAAAAATAATGACGTAAGAATGTCGTTTTTTGACGTAGAAAAGTACGTCAAAAAACGACTTTATTACGTCATTATTTTTGCACCAACCTAATATATAACATTTGTTTACTTCATGGAATAAGAAGCATAAGACAACGATTCTTCTTGTTTGATGTGCCGTGTCCTTCCAGTAAGTAGGCGATCATGACCCTCCACATCTTCCTGTCCCTTGTAGCTCTTAATAAGTTTTGTCTTTTTGTTATTCCTCCCAAACCCTGTTCTACCATCCATTTATTCAAGCGCATCATGTATGTTACGAGTTGCTTTCCTCTTTCCATCTTTTCAACAATCTGTCCTTTGAGTGTCAAATTTTCCAAGTCCTCTTTCCTCATTACGCGACCGAGAAATCTCAACTGTCTCTTCCTGATATTAATTATAAGTTTCCTTTTAGCTCCCATTCTCTTCAAAACATCGTCGTTGCTCACATGTTCGGCGCATGGTATCCTCAGCATCACTGACGCGAAAAACCACATTATTCAAATAATCAACAAAGTAACTCGCAGATTGTCTATATCTCTGAGATGAGGTATTATGTACATTATTTACATTATTCGGACTATTGTCCTCATCTTTGTCGCCATATTTATTACAAAGATTTTGGCCGTTGTACGCCCCGGCCTTCTTCAGGTGGTTGGACATTAGGTTTATAATACCCAGAAATTCATACACAGGTGTCCTCATGGCACATTGGATAAAGGCGTTGGTTAGATCCAAAGACAGGACCCAAAGAGTGTGAGTTCAATACCCGGTTAAGGCAGTGGAGAACTTGCAGAGGGGAATTAACAGGAGATAACTGATAACTGGCATCCATTAAACATGGTACGTGGACCTAGAAAAGTCTACCCCAGTGAGCGAAATAAAGGGTTTAGTTCGATATTTCAACCACCTGAAGAAGGGCGGAGTTTACAGTGGCCGAAACGTTGTAATAAATATGGCGACAAAGATGAGGACAATAGTCCGAATAATGTAAATAGTGTACATAATACCTCATCTCAGAAATATAGACAGATATTAAGCGAAAACAAAGTAAACGAAAGTGGCTAGACTATAAACTCAAACACATCTAAAAAAAATTATAAAGAGACCGGCTACCAAAAATCCACATGAGATGGGTCAATAAAAATACTACGCAAATGTATAGCGTCATATTGCAAACATTGTTGACCCCATATCATTGAAATATATAACAGAAGTAAATATATGAAACGGTTATAAGTTTCCTTTTTCTCCAAAACTTCATCGTTGCTCATATGTTTGGTCCATGGTATTGAGAGTTGTCTCTGAGGACCTACACGTGGGCTCATTTTACAATCAATAATAATAATAATAAAAGAAAAGAATTTATTCGATAGTACAGAGATCCTTGTTATGGTGTCTAGACATTTTGAATTTAAGCGAAGTACTAGCCTGGCGTCGATATCTAATCAATTTACAGTTGAGTTGGTCTAGATGTAGCCGTAAGTTAGATGCTAACGGTTTCTTTTCTCGCACTTCTCGCTTGTGGAACTCTCTACCTGTTCCATGCTTTGCAGCCAACTTTAATCGGCAAAAATGTAAATGCAATGTCAATCGTGTGTCTACTTCCCTGATTACGCTTTCCTATTCTCGCTCATTATTAATATTTCTGTTACTAATTCTTCCACACCCTTTAACTCCTTGAGACTTAGTGGCTTTAGTGCCTTGCGTGATGTGATACCGATTAAAAAAAAGGAAAAGAAAATAGATATTAATGAGACTAAGTGCTAATAGTTTGATAGAAATCAATGCAAATAGAAATCATGATTTCGGCGGGAAATTTTCGTCTTTCTCGCACAGCCTTTTTCCTCCCCCTCCTCTTCCTCCTCCTCCTCCTACTACTACTACTGATGATTCCTATTTGATAAGAGGATTTCCTTTCTCGATTTCACGTCATCTTCTGACAAAACCACGTTCAAAGAGCAAACGCTCGACCAAGATCTTCAATTTAATTTCATTCAATAAGATGCCAGATGCTGATGTCATTTGTCATAATTCGTAAACTTCTTGTGTCCGGCTTCTCTATTTGCAATCTCCCAATTTTACGCCCGCACCAAATAATAATAATAATAATAGTAGTAGTAGTAATAATAATAATAGTAGGAGTAGTAATAATAATAATAGTAGTAGTAATAAAAATAATAGTAGTAATAGTAGTAGTAATAATAATAATAATAGTAGTTGTTGTAATAATTGTAGTAGTAGCAGAAGTAATAATAATTATAGTAGTAGTTGTAATAATAATAATAAGAGTAGGAGTAGTAATAATAATAATAGTAGTAATAAAAATAATAGTAGTAGTAATAATAGTAGTAGTAGTAGTAATAAAATAGTAGTAGTAGTAGTAATAATAATAATAGTAGTTGTAATAATTATAGTAGTAGTAGTAATAATAATAATAGTAGTAGTAGTAATAATAAAATAATAATAGAATTAATAATAATAATAATAATAATAGTAGTAGTAATAAAAATAATAGTAGTAATAATAATAGTAGTTGTAATAATTATAGTAGTAGTAGTAATAATAATAGTAGGAGTGGTAATGATAATAATAATAGTAGGAGTAGTAATAATAATTATAGTAGTAGTAATAATAATAATAGTAGTAATAGTAGTACTAATAATAATAATAGTAGTTGTAATAATTGCAGTAGTAGCAGTAGTAATAATAATTATAGTAGTAGTAGTAATAATAATAATAGTAGGAGTAGTAATAAAATAATAGTAGTAATAGTAATAATAATAATAGTTGGAGTAGTAATGATAAAAATAATAGTAGTAATAGTAATAATAATAATAGTAGGAGTAGTAATGATAAAAATAATACTAGTAGTAGTAATAATAATTATAGTAGTAGTAGTAATAATAATAATAATAGTAGGAGTAATAATAATAATAGTATTTGTAATAATTATAGTAGTAGTAGTAATAATAATAATAGTAGGAGTAGTAATGATTATAATGTTAGTAGGAGTAGTAATAATAATTATAGTAGTAGTAGTAATAATAATAATAGTAGTAATAGTAGTAGTTATAATAATAACAATAACAACAAAAATATTTCTTAGCATTTTATTCACTCCAATATTTTGTCAGTTACCCTCGACTTCTCTGTGGTATGCGAGCCCGGCCGCCCCGGGACCAATGCGTGGAACTTGAGTTTGTCTTCGATATGTGAAACACTGCCCAAGACTCCTGCTATGGTTGCTTATATAAGCACATCGAATATAAGTCTTTCTCGAAACAACAAACCGTATTTCTGAAACCCGATATAGAAAACAAAGAAGGCAAGGTATGATTAATAATGGCCAGAAGGTGACATTAAAAAGGAAACTCGCCAAAAATTTGGTCTGAAGAGTCGAATAGATCGTGAAAGAGATTCCCAATCTCCTTTAGAGAGACTATCACCAAATCATAGTTAGCTAGCAATCTGTACAGTTCGAGTTCAGAATATTCCCCGACGTGTGAAAATCCTCACCTGAAAAAAAAAAATTAATACTACTAATAAAACAACATTTGTTATTATCATTCTGCCTTTCAGTTAAGTACCACACGTGATAACACACTTGGATGATCATGTATCTTTCGATACCTAACTGACGAGGCAGAAAATTTTCCGGCAGGAGGTTGTCATTTCTTTCTACGTTAGAATGGTTGCAACCAAGGCTAAAGAACCAGGACTGTCCTGCTATTCAATCCATAGATGGGGGAAGAGATGGATTCATACATTTCCCAAGCATATTTGTGCGTAAGTGAATACAGCAAACTCCTTTGGAAGTCGAACTCCTCTCTCCGAGAACTACTACTAATAATAAGGAAAATAATAACCCTCTTTCTAGCATTAGATCGATGACTACAAGATACGTCCGGTGGGAAAATTACTTATTATTATTTGTTTTGGCGGCAGCTTATTGGATGTTAACTGGGTTGAAACTTATTGAATATCAAGCGACATACCGCAGATTTGAATATCCAGTTCTTTTTTCTAATTGTTTTTGTTCTGGAAAGCAAAAAGAGACTGTGCAACAAATGAAAAACCCACTGGTTAATCTTATGCTTTCATTTAATGGGCAAAAATTATCTGGAACTTTTCATTATACTCCGATTATAACCGACATAACCTCTATCTTTTAGTAATTCTATATTCTCTTAATTTCGTTGACTTTAATTTGTATAGTTCTTAGCTTTCTTTCCTGTTTTCTTGTATTCTGACTGCGATATCAAGCGGACAAGCTGCGCCAATAAAGGAAGGAAAGAGCTATATTCGGGTGCGTATGCTCAATGCATTTATCCGTTTAAATGTTCATCTCCCATCAACTATTTATTTCTCCGGCTTATGATCCTACCATTTACCTGGGAAGCTGAAATTAAATTATTTACTAAGTTTTTCATGTAAAACTGTAACCCTTTTTCATGTCTCCAATTTTTGCAAACCCGATAGTATTTCTTTTTCTTAGAGGAGATTAGTATTATTCATCATCAGCATTATATTTCTACTCTGGTCACACTCCCTACCAAGTCTGCATGAAGACCAAAGGCAGGTTGTGGTGTTTGGTTTGCTTTGGTTTGGTTTGTTTGACGACATATCAACCTCAATGGGTTATTTAATCTCGGCAAGGATCTTTTTTATTTGCTGGTAATGTTTTTCCCAAAAATGTATTGCTGGTAATATTTTTCCCCAAAATGTATTGCTGGTAATATTTTCCCCCAACATGTATGGCTGGTAATACTTTTTTTCAAAAATATATTGCTAGTAATATTTTTCCCAAACATGTATTGATGGCAATATTTTTCCCAAACATGTATTGCTGGTAATATTTTTCTCAAAAATGTATTGCATGTAATATTTTCCCAAAATGTATTGCTGGTAATATTTTCCCCAAAAATATATTGCTGGTAATATTTTCCCCAAAAGGTATTGCTGGTAATATTTTTCCCTAAAATGTATTGCTGGTAATATTTTTCCCAAAATTTATTGCTGGTAATATTTTTCCCAAAAATTTATTGCTGGCAATATTTTTCCCAAACATGTATTGCTGGTAATATTTTTCTCAAAAATGTATTGCATGTAATATTTTCCCAAAATGTATTGCTGGTAATATTTTCCCCAAAAATATATTGCTGGTAATATTTTCCCCAAAAGGTATTGCTGGTAATATTTTTCCCTAAAATGTATTGCTGGTAATATTTTTCCCCAAAATGTATGGCTGGTAATATTTTTTCCAAAAATATATTGCTGGTAATATTTTCCCCAAAAGGTATTGCTGGTAATATTTTCCCCTAAAATGTATTGCTGGTAATATTTTTCACCAAAATGTATGGCTGGTAATATTTCTTCCAAAAATATATTGCTGGTAATATTTTTCCCAAACATGTATTGCTAGTAATATTTTTCTCCAAAATGTATTGCTGGTATTATTTTCCCCAAAATGTATTGCTGGTAATGTTTTTCCCAAAAATGTATTGCTGGTATTATTTTTCCCTAAAATGTATTTCTGGTAATATTTTCCCCCAAAATATATTGCTGGTAATATTTTTCCCCAAAATGTATTGCTGGTATTATTTTCCCCAAAATGTATTGCTGGTAATGTTTTTCCCAAAAATGTATTGCTAACAATATTTTTCTCAAAAATGTATTGCTGGTATTATTTTTCCCTAAAATGTATTACTGGTAATATTTTTTCCAAAAATGTATTGCTGGTAATATTTTTCCCAAAAATGCATTGCTGGTAATATTTGAAAAAAAAGAATGTGTTGCTGGTAATAGTTTTTTCTTCGAAAACTTATTGCCGGTAATAATTTTTTAACAAAAAATGTGTTGCTGATATTGAATTCTATTTTTACACGTTTTCACCCCATTTTGGGGGTTAACTATTTACACTCAGCTGCGACCCTAACAGGTGCTACCACTCCGGGTCAGAGTGGACCTGGGAACACCAGCAACTAAGAGATGGTTCGACACTCCTCAAAACCACCTGATCAGAGGCCTTGCTGTTGGATGTAGTTTACCGTCTTACCCTGCACGTGGATGTAGTTTATCGTCATACCCAGGACGGGGTAGTGGTGTGTTGTTATGGCTACATTTCATGATTTATTTTTCCAACTCTCATAAAATCACTAGCGCTACTTTCTCCATGTGTGGGCTGTACTTATGAAGACAATTTTTTGTATTTCTCTTAAGCTCGGATTTCCAGGGATTTTTTTTTTCAATGTGTTGTTGTGTTCCTTTTTTTATCATTCCAAGCGCACCTACTATGACTGGTATTATTCTTGTTTTCAATTTCCACATTTTTTCTATTTCGATTTCCTGGTCTTTATACTTCGATAGTTTTTTCAAATTCCTTGGTTACTATGTTACAATCAGCTGGGCACGATATATCAATTAATAGGCAAGTTTCTTTTTTTTTCTTTTCGGTTTTTGACAGTTATTTCTGGCCTATTTGATTCAGTCTGCCTTTCTGTAAATCCCATAGAATTGTTCATGTCTTCTATTTCTGTAACCGGTGCTGGGTGATGTTTATATCAGTGTTTATTAACATCTTTTCCAAAGATATTCTGGATATTGTTCTTTGGAAGTATTGCCCTACTCTATCATGACGATTCTTATATTCATTTGGCGAAAGTACAAAATATCCTGAGAATACATCGTCTATTATTATTATTATTATTATTATTATTATTATCTTTGATTATGTGTGTGTGTGCCACTTTAAATGTTATTTTTAGTGGATACCCATATTTAAGTCAACGCTCCGTTTATTCATTAAACAATATATTTATTTTTGTCTACTGGCTTGCATATCACAGAGACCATATCAAAAAACGATGCACTCTCCAGCCAGCACGATTCGAAGATTCGTCCCCCTTTGCGTCTTTAGATCAGATGTGCTTTTAACAGGCTCAGCCACTAGTGACGTTGATTAAGAATCGTTGCTTAAATAAATAATAAAAAATAAACGGAGCATCTACAGAAATATGTTTTTTCACTAAAAATAATGTTTAAAGATGGCGTAATCCCATAGAATTGTGATGTCTTCTATTTCTGTAAATGGTGCTGGGTGATGTTCATACAAGTGTTTCTTAACATCTTTTCCAAAGTGTTTGCACATTGTCCAGTGGAAGTATTGCCCCACTTTATGGTAATCATTTTTATATTCATTTGACGCAAGTACAGAGCATCTTGAGATTAGATCGTCTATTATTATTATTATTATTATTTTCTTTGATTTCTGATGTATACTCATTTGCTTCTAGTTAGCAACCAGCAACATAAGGTCGAAAATGGTATAATGACATTTTCCACTGATCAATTTTGTAAAAAAAAAAAATTATTATTATTATTATTATTGTTATTATTATTATTAAGTGAAACAGCAACACGCCAAAAAGTTACGCTGGTTACAAATATACGAACCCAATATGTATAAGGAAGTTTGCTGAAAAGGTCTACGATTTTGTGCCCAGGAATCTCAATTTGACATCCAAGTCGTTTTAAGTGCTCCATTCTTCAATCTTAGAAAAATGGACAACATATGATCACACACATTTTACATAGATTTAATTTTATTTCTCTTGCATATTCATTCCCTCGCAGTGTGACTATCAGAGACCTGAAGTTAGAAATGACATCAAGACAAAAAAAAAAAACTACAAACACATTTTACAAACATAAATTTCCTCGAAATTTTGAAAATATCTTTTTTTTTGTATTTCCATAAGACATGGGCTGCCAGGGATCCCTTCAATGAGTCTATCAGAACTTTTCCCAGTCAAACCCATGGCCCCAACCGCAACAGGAATTATTGATGACTTCATACGCCACATTTTAAAAATTTCTACTTCAAGATCCTTGTATTTTAATAGTTTTTTTTTGGAAGATCTTCAAAGCTACATTACAATCTGCAGGAACTGCCATGTCAATAAGAAAACATTATTATTATTATTATTATTATTATTATTATTATTATTATTATTATTATTATTTCCGTTTATTTCTGTTACATTAAGATCTTCAACAATGTTATTAAACTTTCTTCTTCCGGATGCTTTTTTTTTCATCTAACCCGAGATGGTGTCAAATCGTACGATCTCAGACAGATAAGACCTTTCGCAGAATATTTGTAGAGCCAAGCAAAGAAGACTTCTTAAGCGATTTTTAGAACGATATCTGTACATCTGATCAGATTAAGGCATTTATCGGTCCTTTTTTTTGTTTAAACATTTCACCCCAAGCAAAGTGATAATACCACTAAGACGCAAGTGACTACTTAGAGTGAAAGAGAATGAGAAGAATTTAGACGAAGGAAGCGGAACAGAAAAGAAGGGATAAGCCTCTACTTCTGTTCGAAAGACGGAGAAGGCGCTGGAACCGGACGATAGACAAACCTATCTACTCCTATTTATTATTTTGACGATGATTTGAATAAACCCTGAGCTCTGCTTTTGCTCGCTGACTGGATAGGGATTCCTTACAAGTATGTAATACGGGCGTATTTTGTTCAATTTGTTCTATAAAAAGACAACTTTTAGTTTGCGATGTGCATTTTATCAGCGTCGCCGTCATTTTTAAGTGCTCGTTTCTTCCAGTGTTCGCCGAAGAAATTCTGTCATCGCATAATTAAGGAAGTTTACGTAGGCGTTCGTTTACTACTTGCTAGGTATTCAGCCGATACAGGCAGCGCCATTCTGTATATCCAGCCAAGGCCAATAATCTTGACGAATGTAAGTTGTTAGCTATTCCTCTCACCCGATTTAATATTTAGTGAAAGTCGTAAAAATGGCAGCCATATACTCTTATCTCTTCCGCACGGAATACTGGAACGAGATGTGGTAGGATTTAACATTCATACAAAATGGAAATGAGAATATTAAATAAGCATTCGGAATATTTTTCTCTTCCTTCTTAAGATCAGTTATATAACTATATGTTCTCATAGATTTCCTACAGTTGGAAGTTGGAGATAACATTTCCTCATTTCAGAGTATCGATTTCCAAACAGGCATAAAATCACAAATGTCACCACTGAATCAGTCAGTAATACTGAAAAGTTATAAATGTTCGAAGGGATATAGTTATTGCGTAATGGAGACTCAATAC
Organism: Acanthosepion pharaonis; assembly: GCA_903632075.3. NCBI lineage: Eukaryota > Metazoa > Mollusca > Cephalopoda > Sepiida > Sepiidae > Acanthosepion > Acanthosepion pharaonis. The sequence goes on along the minus strand of CAHIKZ030001111.1, from coordinate 805,468 downwards.
GTGCGAAATTTATACCGTCTTATTAACAAAGAAAATCTATAAAAATTTCATCGGACAATAATTAATGACTATTTCCTATATTTATTGATTATTAAAACATCATTATTTTCTAAGAACAGCATATCAAATGCGATCAAGGGTAGAATGAATGAACCAAAAATTGCAAAAAAAAAAAAAAAAAAAATTAAACATTTGAAAATCCTGAAAAAAATATCAAGGGATCTTTTTATTACTTTTCCATAGCATAAGATTGGTTTGGTTTGTTTAACGACATATCCTCTTTTTATGGGTCATTTAATGCTGAAATTTTATTTCGGCGGAAGCTTGTGTAACTTTTCTTTTTTTTTTTAAATCTAATATTGCTGGTAATTTTTCTTGCTGGAAATTTTTTTTACTATGAAAATGTATTGCTGGTATTCTTACTATACTATGTATTTTTATACTTTCATGATGTTTTGACACTTAGTTTTGGGATTCACTATTTACCCATATCCGGGACCCAAACAGGTGCTGCCACCCCGGGTCAGGGTGGATCTGGGAACAACATCAATTAAGAGGTGTTTCCATGCCCCTCAAAACCTTCCAATTAAAGGCTTCGTTGCCGGCTTGTAATTTATTTTTTTTATACCCAGGATAATCATAGCATAAGAGAACTATATGAGTTAATAAATAAAATATTTGTCAAGCAAAGCAATATTTCACATTTTTTTTTCAGTTGAGAATTTTCCATTACAGGGTAGAATTTGAACTGGAGTTAGATTTTGATCGTAAAAAAATGCTCGAATTTAATTCTCAAAGGAAACACATGAGGTTGACTCAGAACGTAGCGTAATTTGACTGAGATTTCATAAGGTGTGCATTTAATATTTGCATTATTTACACGCGGATTATTGTCCTCATCTTTAGATACATCTCGTCTAGTCCTTATTTTGCACTGTTTAGTTATTGCTCGTCCCGTTTCTACTAAGGCCAGATACACACTGCCCGTCTCAGGGATTGAACTTGCAATTACTATGTCTCCAAATTCCCGAATCAACGCTTTATCCTCTAAACTGTTGTCTCACGATGTTACAGTTGCAGGATAGTTGTTATTCTGAAGGCTACGGATGATGCTGATCATTTCCTGTATCTGGTGATACTTATGATTTTTGATTTTTGCATGGTGCTGTATAGACCGAACCATTCCTTTTTTGGGGAATCGAAGTTGATGTATTGTCTGATGAAGGTTAAACCCTTTCTTTCTGTGAGTTAACAGTACATCCAGAAATACTACCTGATTATTATTTTATTCTTCCTTCGTGGGTATTTATATTGAAGAACAATTTTTCCCTCGTGGATTTTTGCTATAACATCTTTATAATAAATGCGAATGTCAGTGTGTCATTGTGTCACACTTTTTCAACTTTATTCCTAGAAGCTGGAATCTAACATATCATACCATTTTGAAATCAAGCTGACCCCGTGAGCAAATTAAAAACATTCCAGGCGGGATCCGAACTCGCAATCCTGAAATTTTGGATTCCCAAGTTTTCATTACTGCGATTGTTTTCGGATTCCGCCATTTTCACTTCTAATGATAAAAACAATTAAAGGGACACAACTCTCTAACTTTATCTTCTGAACCTATCTTACCGTTAACAATTCGGTCATGCCTCGAATATTGCTGTCACACAGAGTCCGGTACTCTTATATATCTAGAGAGCATTGATAAAATCCAAAGATGAATCAGCAATAATAATATTGCTGATTCATCTGACGGCGCGGTTTCAGACATTTTCCAAACGCCGTAAAGTTGCTTCCCTGTGCCTTTTCTATAAATATTTTCATGGTAATTGTTCGGATGAGATCTTTGCTCTTTATGAATTCAAGCGCATTGCTGGATTAGCAACAAAGCCTCATCAATTTACAGTTGAAATGACTCGGTGTAACTTTAAGTTCTATGCTAGCAGTTTCTTTTCTCGCACTTCTCGCTTGTGGAAGACTCTTCTTCAGAAATTTACATGCAATGCCAGTCATTATCTACTGTCTTCCTGATTACTCTTCTTGTTAGACATTTTCATGACGGTCGTCCTCGAGTATTGAATCCAGAGGTTGGCAGTGAATATTTCGGAGACAGTAGGAAAGCGTAGTGGAGGTTCGCAGTGGATATCACAGCAGAGTGTAGTTCATCCTTCTCCTGGTCGCCTTTGGTCCTTCCGGTAGGAGGAAACAAGATGGCCGTCTTTATACACGATGAATACAGTGTTGTGCGGCTTCGGATTGGTCAACCTTCCATTGGTCGACTATAAAGGGAAATAAGTAATTCTGACTCGCTCACTAGTTATAAGTGTTATATACCCAAAAAACCGTAACACTTCTCTTGTTCTTGCTCGTCATTAATGCGTCTGTTTTCTAATTTTTTTTACACTCAATAACTTCTTGAGGTTTAGTGGCTTTACAACCTTAATGTAATTCGATTAAAAAAAAATACACGATAAGGCAAGGCAAAGTAAAGCAATTTATAAGACAGGGAGAAAGAAAGAGTGTTTATATGTGTTGTAACCTAGGGAAGGTTACTTAATCACACGAAGGTTGGTAATGAACGATAATACTTAGGACAAGAACAACACATATAAGATTCGCCAACAGCGCGTGGAAGAAGCAGTCAACTGCTAGAAGGGAGTCAATGAATCTCCAACTGCAGGATATCTACCAACCGCCCCACACGGTCAGATATAGCACAAGGCCGAATTTAATATGGGGTATCCGAGCCCGTAGGCTCGACCAAAAATTCCCCGTAGACCGGGGTCGGGTAGCTGTTTCCCGAAACGAGATTCTGCCCTTCGGCATATCCTCGTCTTGGGATATTCTTTTCAGGGAGGCAGTGAGTTTGGCTAGCACAGTTGGAAACAAATGCCCAACTGCAGACTAACATACAGTATTTACTACTGTATTTATGTGAATGGGGATATACCCATTATCGTCCGTAGGCATGTTACTGTTGTAGAGTGATTTCACAGTGGAGGCTTGTATTTGTACTAAGTCGGTTCTAAAATAGGTTCGACGTACAAAACGTTAGGAACTTGATATAATAGGTATAACGCAGAGTAATCTAGTTGTGGTCGCTGATACTTTAGTATTCGATTAACTGTCGTCCGACATCGACTGACTGACTGACTGACCCGACTCACTCACCGACCGACTCCTACGTTACTCTTACTACTCCTACTTATAATCGGTGGGAGAGTCTATTAACTATAGAATAGGTATGTTCCACTATAACAGCTAAAACAATATGAAAAAGGGATACAGTCAAGTTGTTATAGCTTTCGGACTTCAAGGCGAGAAAGAAAAAGATCGACAATTGTTCATTTTCATTGGCTCGGAAAAAAATCTCAGTATGTTTCTTTAGGTCTTGTTTATAAATTTGAGGAGAGTGATTTGTTTTAACAGTAAACGCAAATACCAACTATTTTTTTGTTCTTTCAAACGGCACAGAATTTATGAAAATTGAATGAACTTTTATATGCGATTTTATCTTCTATTTTTGCTCACATGTGATGAGATCTGTGGTGTCTGGAAGAATATGTCAAGTGCCACCAACCTTCCGTATTTTCCTGCCTCGATCTTGTGCGAAGTTAACTTAGTCAATATTAGTAATATTTTAAGTGGGTGTTTAACAATGTCTCGCAAATCAATTTTACAGACCATTAATAGTGAGGTCGATCCTCATTGATTGTTCTTCCGTTTAGTCTTTAAAAAAATCAATTCATTCCAAGTAAGGCGATAATGCCACTAAGACGCAATAGGCTACTGAAAGTAAAAGAATATGAGAAAAATTTAGAAGGAACCAGCGAGCAAAATAAATAAATAAATTAAAATAAATAAATAAAAAGCAAAAAAAAAAACAAAACAAAATCTTCTTTATTTACTTCCACTGATAAATAGTTAAATTCCCTTAGTAAGAGGTAATAAAAGCAACCAATTCAAAATATATGCGGGGTTGTTTAGCACCACGAGAGAAAAAAAACAAATAGATTTTCTTCCAATAAGTAAATATCCAGTTTGATTTTAAACAAGAAGTAAAGAGGGGCCAAGAAAGCAGTGGAAACGAACATGACGGCGCAACTGATTTTGTTCACGTCAAGACAACGACGAGCGGATCCTGAATTTTCGCCATTTCGCGATGAACGGGTGTCCCCTCAGAAATGCCCCCCTCTGCCTTGAGCGTCAACTGGGACTTAAGCAGGTCTCAAGTGAAACTCTTACAATCCATCGCTAAAGATGATGAAAAAAAAAGTCGGTTCCTTGTACCGCTCCAGTTTTACTTGACTAACCTCTATATTTACAAGAGAAAAAAATAGAGTACTTCTGCCATATAGAAAGCGGGCTTCTCATTCTTCAATTTTCAGTTTCGATAGAGTTCAAAAGGCTATCCGCATCCTTGTGGATGATGAATTATTTTGTCACTCTACAACTCCTTTCTGGCAAACGGAACGAGGAAAGCCTCTCGCTACTCTATCGCTATTTCCATGGAGAATGTTCAGACCAACTACATTCCTTAGTTCCACAAGTTCTAAACTTCACGGCTAAGACCCGGCATACTATACGCATCTTAACGAACCACCGACATTTCCTTCGTATTCCGTTGGTGAGATGTAAGTTCCAATCGAGCAGCTTCCTCCCACAAACCGGTGCTTTGTGGAACCGACTCCCAAAAGGATGCTTCACTATCACAAGAAACCTATTCAAGTCTAAGATTAATTTCTGTCTTAACTACAGACCCTATAAACTTTTCTTCTTAGTAGGCAACCCTCTACTTTGGTGAATATTATTGTAAAAAACAGTGGCCAAATATATTTTCGAGTCACTTCGTCGTTGATGGAATATAATTAAATGACTATTACTGATGAAATATTAATATAGGACTTTAAGCCTTATTATTTTGCTATTTCCTTTTAGCCGGTTTATGTATGTGTAAAGCAGCCACCAGTCTCCTGATAAGGTTTTATTTATTTATTTTTTTTAAGCGTTTCACCCCAAGCAAGGCGGGAAGCCACTAGGACGCAAGGGGTTACAGAAAATTTGGAGCAAGATCAGATAGAAGTGATAGAAGAAAGGATGAGGAGAAGGATAGTGGATAGATCAAGGCAACTGGAGATGTCGATTGACATTACATTTGAATAGCTGGAGATTATAGCTCTCATGGAAACTGGAATAGGGAAGGGAGTTCCACATGCTAGAGGTGCGAGACATGAAGCTATTGGAGTAGAAGAGACGGCTACATTTAGTAGTTTCGACAGTGAAAGGGTGAGAGCGGGATGCCAGCCTCGTAGGGCGCTTGAACTCATGACGTCTGGGAACCACCAAATGCTACTCCTCGGAGCAATTGCCATGAAAGTATTTGTAAAACAGACAGAGAGAGGCGACGGCGCGTCTGTGAGAAAGTGACTGTAGACGAGATGCTAGATCAGGGCTAATTATATTGCATATCCGCCTCTGGAGCCTATCAAGAACCCCGGGGCAAACAGAAGGGGCTCCAGACCATATATGGCAGCAATAGATACGTAGGTTTTTACATATGACAAAGACTGTTTCTCTGGAGTGGTTGCTTATATATCCGTCTGTCAGACGTTATTTTTTTCTTTCACGCGTGCGCATATTAGGCGCCATCATGCCTGCTGGTGTTCACCTTAAGAGGTCACCACTGAATAACAGATAATCAACCCTCCCCTCTAAGCTGGTGTCGTCTCAGTCAACGCTTCACATGGTTTCCTTTGACGAGCTGAGATGGAATTTGAGTGCATTATCTATTCCTCCATAATACCACAGGAGCAACCTACAGCCACATATCCAACGACATATAGTGACAAAGTCACACAGCACGTTTGTGCGACAATGTCAACCAAAACCTTCGACAGCTCCAAATATCATTTGGACCCTGACTACATACACGCAGTTGAATGTTTGATGGAAAACAAAGAAGCTGAAATAGAGTTCCACAAGTGAGAAGAATCAGAGAAGAAACCATTAGAATAGAAATTACGGTTGCATATAGCAGATTCAACTATGAAATGATGAAACCTAGCTGCTAATATAGTCAATTCAGTTATGTGCCATGCGGGATTATGGCGATCATGTATCTTTCGATACATGATTGACAAGGCAGATTTTTTCTCGCAGTTTATCGCAGGTCGCCATTTCTTTCTGAGGTAGACCAGTTGCAATCCAAGGCTATAAAGCCTGGTCTTGCTATTTACCCATAACTGGGTGGAGAAGAAGAGAAATATCTATCTATCTATCTATCTATCTATCTATCTATCTATCTATCTATCTATCTATCTATCTATCTATCTGTTATACTGGAACACACCTATTCTATAGTTAATAGACTCTTCTACATATTATAAGTAGTAGCAGTCGCGAAGTCGCTCAGCGAGTTGGTGAGTCAGTCGATGTCGGACATTAAAGTATCAGCCACCACAACTAGATTGCTGCGTCATTAACTCTTATATCAAGTTCCTAACGTTTTGTACGTCGAACCTTTTTAGGACCGACTTAGTGAAATACAAGCCTCCACTGTGAAACTACTCTACAACAACTTATTCTATAACAACTTTGGCAACCAGGATTCGAACTCATAGGGAAGAAAAAATAAAAAAAAACATTCGTTCGCCATATATAACACTATCTCTCTCTCTCTCACTCTCTCTCTGTATATATATATATATATATATATATATAGATAGATAGATAGATATACAAATACATAATTAAACACCCTAATCAACAAAAAAAGCTTTTTATATTCATGAATTTGTCATTTTGGCAAAACAAATGAATAAGTATTTTACAAAATGAATTTTTAATTATACATAGCTAAAGAGATATAGTGACTTAAAATTAAATTAAATTTTTTGCCATTTAAGACTTATGATAGTAGAAATGTATAAAATTATTATTTATTTTGACATTCTGTTATGTGCCATCCATGATACACACTTAGGCGATCATGTATCGAAAGATACATGACTGAAGAGGCAGATTTTTTTCCGCGGTAGATTGCCATTTCTTTCTGCGGTATACCAGTTGCCATCCAAGGCTATAGAATCCTGTCTGTCCTGCTATTTACCCATAGCTGGGGGTGGAGAAGAGGATTCATACCATTCCCAAGGGTATTAGTACGTAAGTGAATGTGACAGATTCGACTGGAATTCGAACTCGGATCTCCGATTCCTCAATTCGAGCCGTTATCGATTGCTCCACTGTTCCTCCGTGCTAATAAATTACTACGTTTAAATTCCTGAAGTTTTAGTACCAGAGAAGAAAGCTAATTCAAAACAATTACCATGAAAATATTTTTTTATAGAAAAAAACACAGGGGAGCTACATTACGGCAATGAGAAAGCCAGGACCGATAAAATAGCATGTCCTTTGGATTTTGTCAAAAATCTCTCGATACATAGAAGTTTATTTGTTTGAAAACACACACGTACAAATATACAGTTTTGTTTGGCATCGAAATACCTCAGTGATTGCAATCACGTAGACAATGTCTGAACTGACAAAACATATTGTGGAATAAGTTAGGATCTGATTATTTGCGCAAGATCAGACCAGACTAGACTGCAGGCATTGCGTAGACAAAAGGAAAGATTTAGTTCAAAGTGTGGCACAACACCCAAGAGAGTAAAAAATCCGATGCGATTTCATAAAGTCGCCATAAGCTGCCACGGATCGGCCATTAGACATGAGGCGCCCGGGGAAATCAATTGACTTACGCAAGTGTTGCTTTAATTGTTTACCTCTGTTGTTTAAATTCTAGGCACAGTGACAGAAATAATGGTTTTGTACCACAGAGATTTGTGCGCACTTCCGATACTATCACACGTTAAAGTTGATATATGTCTCTACAGGCATAGACGTCGAGAAACGTCCATGATTCTTTCTGTGATTGAATGTATACAGCGAGAGGCCAAATTAGTGGGGAAGTGAAGGCTATCGAGACTTTGTTCAACCAATTCTTTCAAATCTAAAGATGGGATATCTGCCTAGAAAAATCTGACGTTTTATTTAGGCGCGAAGACTAATACCAGAGAGAAATATGTAAATATTGCTGCCACATCTGGCCTGGTGATTCTGCTATATGTCTAGAGACTCTTGAGAAAATTCAAAGAAGAATCGGCTATTTTATCTGCCCTGGACTGGCATCTCGTCCTCAGCTTTTCCATCGCGATTATGAGTATATACAGGATAGATAACGATTGACCTTGAAGAGGTTAAAATTGTCGTGGTCGCAGAAATATGATATTGGGAGCCTGTCCCACAAAACAGCAGCTCTTGAGAAGAAGCTGTCCAAATTTGAACTCCTTTTTTTACCAGGGGAATACGAAAGGTATGTGGTTAGTCCGCTCCTGTTTATATGGCATGACGTGTGTCAGTTGTAAAGGTCCGAACTAGGGGAACTAAGGAAGATAGTCTTTCAGAATATATTCCAGGGAAATAACGATAGAGTAGCGATAGGATTCTTACACTGCGACTCTAATGTTTTGCGCAATAAAGTCCTTCGATACTCATCACCTACATCCGATTTTTCCCCAGTGCTGCATGGAATGTGAAGAAAAGCAAATGAACCGGAAGAACAGACGTCTCAGAATCATTGAAAGAAGAATGAACGAAACACGGCTTTACTGAGAATATTACTCTTGGGAAATATCTCTGTCTTTTATGCCTCTCGTTGCGCACTCCACAAAAAAAACAAAACAAAACAAAACAAAAAAAAACAAAACCAAAACACAATCAAGCCGAAAGTCTTGTATGCCGTCACCTATCACAATGGACAAAATGTCCTTCGCGGGCTCATTTTGAACAATAGTACACTTTCTTCTTTCCTACTTTAACTTTATCATTCAGTAAATTGTTGTAAAACTCATCAAATGGTACCGACAAGTACGTACACTAATTTAATTATATGAAGACTGGACTTTTCTAAGACATTTCCACTTTGCAGAAATAAAACATTGGACTTGTATAAAAAAAAAATAAAAAAAATAAAACGCAAAGAAAAAAAAATCTAAATGTTAATTGCATTACTTTATCTTAGATTATTTAAAGTTAAAATACTGAGATTAGTAAGATAGATATAAAAAAGACACTCACTCTTTCTCTCTCTCTCTCTCTCTCTCTCTCTCTCACACACACACACACGCACACATCTAGGTAAATTTTATACTAATAATACATATACATTCCGTTCCCCAACGTTTGGTACACGTGTTAGAACAAAATGTATACTTAGAAAAATGTGTACTTATTATTATTATTATTATATATATATATATATATATATATATATATATATATATATATATATATATATATATATATGTGTGTGTGTGTGTTGGTACTCGCTTGGAAAAAAACTCGGATAGCTCAACTTGCAGAAGAACAAATCGGTACCCGAGGAAAAATGGAGAATAAAAAAAGAAAGAACCAAAAACATTAAAAGAAGGCGAAAACAATCGTCAAGTGTTTAAGCTCCGTTTCCAAAGATAAAAAAAAAACAACAAAAAAACTCAAAACGAGTAAAATGACAACTACGTAAAGTACTCAATAGACTAGAGTAGAGCAAAACTTACGATAAATCCTAAGGAGCCAGACAAACCTACAAAGGTTTCACCTAAACGGCTCTTCAGGGTGAATACAGACTGAAAAGGCAAATTATGGAACATAATTTATAGCGAAAACCAAAAATAACCATGAAAAAAAATCAATAAACAGAAAAAAATCAATAAAAGCCAAACAACGTGTGTGTGTGTGTGTGTGTGTGTGTGTGTGTGTGTGTATGTACTTTATTGAACAAAATTAAAAAAAAAAACAAACAAACAAAAAAAAAAAAAAACACAAAAAAAACAAACCTACCAACTTTACCTATGTCTACACTTACTAAGAATTTTCGATATTAGGTACAATACAATTTTAGGTTCTTTGTAGCTAGCAGTAACTAGTATCACCTGTATATATATATATATATATATATATATATATATATATATATATATATATATATATATATATATATATACTAATAATCAGTGCGCGTTTGTATACACAAACGCGCGTATACATACACACAAACACATATATATATATATTTATATAGAATTAATATTAGTAAAAGGTTAGTCACTTGACTGATGTTACCTTCAGCATCCCGACTCTAGAGTTTTGTAGACTCACACGTCCGACCACTCGTCAGGTGATATCAGTCATATACTGCTTATATTTCTCGATGTTTCTTTTTTTATATGCTCTTCGTGGATTATTCGTGCCTTTTTTTCATTTTGCGTGTGTGTGTGTGTGTGTGTGTGTGTGTGTGTGTGTGTGTGTGTGTGTGTGTGCTGGCGGGGTCTGTTGTTTGAATAACTTTATTTCAAAATTTTTTTCATTTTTTTCTTTTCACGTCTTTTCTAATCCGTTGAATACACATGAACCTGCGCGCGCACACAATATTATCAATGCTCTATTTTTTATACTATTTTAATAATTTTAATATTCTAATATTTAATATTAAGCACTACAAGAAAATATCTGGTTTACTTTTAAACTATTGGTACTCATTCAGTTTATTCATTTTCTACACAATTCTTCATGTAAATAGGAGTTATGCGACGGTATGGGGGGTCCCTATTGTAATTTCCCATTTCATTATAGTATCATACTTTTGTTATCGATATATCAATGGAATTTGCTGCTGACAGATTAATGCCTTGATAGGAAAAGCAATGATAGACATACCAATCTGTTATAGCGAAAGTATTCCATAGTTGAACAAAAGAAAAAGGTGAAAATAAAGAACGAACAGGCTGACGACCCCAATTATATAGAATGGTTGAAATCTATAGGCTTTCCTTTTGGTAACGGTGTAATGATAGCATTATATGTCATCAAGCAACGCCAGGAAATTGCATACAGCCCCAAAGAAAATAGTATACCTGCTGCGTTGACCTCATTGCAACTTACGACTACATCAATATAGATTTCTTCTTCCTATCCATTAAAAAACGCCTTCCAATTTCTGAATACAGCGAATGTATCAATCTAATAGACGAACTTTATCGGTTCATAAAATCTTACACGTCTTACAAGGACCCCAACAGGGAAACATTTCAAACGTCATCAGAAAGAAATGAGAGCCCGTCTATTTAATCTTTTCCTAGACTATGCCCTGCGTATATGTGAAGAGACGGGCACTGGTCATTTAAGTATTCAGAGGAATAATAAAACATCAGTAGGTATTGAAGCTGAACTTTTGAAAATAGCTTGCTTCTCCTCGAATTCAATAAGAATATTTTTTTAATTTTATGAAAGAAGTTTGGAATCAGAAACGTATCCCAGAAAAGTGGGATTTATCGCGCATTAATACACTGGGGAATCAAAAAGGTAAACTGCAAGACCCACGCAAATATAGAGGTGGCCTAGTTGCATCCATTATGGTGAAATAAAGAGGTACTTCCTCAATTGAATCCATTAAGGTGAAATACAGAGGTATCTCCTGAATTGAATCCATTATTGTGAAATAGAGAGGTATCTCCTCAATTGAATCCATTATGGTGAAATACAGAGGTATCTCCTCAATTGAATCCATTATGGTGAAATACAGAGGCATCTCCTCAATTGAATCCATTATGGCGAAATACAGAGGTATCTCCTCAATTGAATCCATTATGGCGAAATACAGAGGTATCTCCTCAATTGAATCCATTATGGTGAAATACAGAGGTATCTCCTCAATTGAATCCATTATGGCGAAATACAGAGGTATCTCCTCAATTGAATCCATTATGGCGAAATACAGAGGTATCTCCTCAATTGAATCCATTATGGTGACATGCAGAAGTGGCGGTTACATTTACATTTCAATAATAAAACGGTGGGACCTAGATGCAAATCTAGTAGCACTCTTAAAATCATGTATTCGGGGTATCATGAAAAAAAAAAAAAAAAAAAAAAAAAACCACCAGAGCAGTTTCCATGAAAATATTTTTAGAAAAGACAACTATATCACGTCTGTCACAGAAGTCGAGATGCCACGGCAAGATATATTACATTGCAGATCCTTCTTTGGAGTTTGTCAAGAACGTCGAGATGAATAGCAGGAGCACTAGACCAGATATGGCAGCTGTATTCAATGGACGGAAGAATGGTAGATTTGTAAATGTACTATATGGACATTCTGGCACAATACAATGAACCAACTTTCCTTGCAGTAGATGCAGCTATTGATTCAATGTAATTGTTCCACTTCAAGTCAGTTGAAGGCGTGGGACCAAAAAACGCGCAGCGAGACGCTAATAATGATCTGGAACAAAAATCAGTATCCTCTAAGAAACCTAAACATTTACAAAATAGAATCCATCAGGAAAATCCAGGACATGGACTTTGTAAATACTGAACACTTCAAATATGTCGGTGTATGGATCAGTTACAACAAATTTAGTATAGGACATATAGAAACTGAGCATAGAATAGATTGTGATAGGAGTAGTTTCGCCCAATACCGCAAGTTGCTACAAAACTTTAACATTCAGATTCATGTTCTTAAATGCAACGTTAAATCTCTCCCTGAAACCTGTTCTTTTATTGTCCTTGCTTCTCACTAAAACCTTCTCATTTTCTTTCACTCCGGGTAATCCAGTGCGGTTTAGTGGTATTTTTCTTGGGATGAAATAACTATATAAAACATATTTTTGTTGAAGCTGTCCATTTCTCACTTTCTAGACTTGTTAAAGTTCTAAGTCGTTTACGCAGTTTTGTGGGGGGGGGGAGATGTTTTTTGTTTGTGTCTGTTGCTTCTGTCCCACAGACAGAACATCGCGTGTCTATCGCAACTCTAACGCTGTTGCTATGGCAAATGTTCAAATGAGCTGTATTCTTTAGTTCCATCATTTCCTAGTTACAAGAAGAGCACACCGTATTACTTCCACGGAGTCGAATCACCCTCATTATCCCCATATTCCAAATGTAAGGAGAAAATTACACTCGGACTGCTTTTCCCGAAAAATACTACTGTGTGGGACAGACTCAAGGTGGATGCTTCCCTGAAAACAACAAAGCTCGTCAAGTCTTTATCAATCCTCCTTATCCTCATAATATTCACTCCCTATCACCTCCTCTTTCGTTCATATCATACATCTCATTTATCACATCTTTTCGAACGTTATATATATATATATATATATATATATATATATATATATACCTGTTAAACTAGGACAAGTCTTTATCTATCCTCCTTATCTTCATTTTGACAACTACTTCCACGGAGTTGAATCACCCTCATCTCTTCCAAAAGAAATGAGTAAGTTCCACTCGAGCAGCTACTGAGAACTGCTACTTTGTGGAAGAGACACCGCGTAGGTACTTTCTTGAATACTACAATCTTAAGTTCCTAAAGTAAATCATTTCCTATATTCCCTCGTCCGGTGTACACCAATAAACTACATCCGGTAGCAAGGCTTCTGATTGTGAGGTTTTGAGGAGCGTGACACCACCTCATAATTGCCACTGTTCCCAGGTCCACCCTGACCCGGGGCGGTAACACCTGCTTGGGTCCCAGCTATGGGAAAATAATTGTTATGGGGTCCACCCCTTTTTCATATAAGTGGACTCTACCAAGTGTAACTGGACTGCTGGCGTTAAATACCCAGAGTTTCAGTCAGTGAGAGTAGGCGTATGGTAGTCAGTAGTCGTATGAGTGTCGGTAGTCGGATAGAGTGAGGTAACCTCTTGTAGAAGTCAGTTACAAGCACGTAGACTCTAAGGAAGTCCTACTTCGCGACTGTATATATCCATCTGTATTTGCTACTAACCGTGTTCCTGGATTTACTAACAGTATTACCCTTTGTATGATTGTGTAAATACATTTTATTTCTTATATTTAATTATTGCGTTTGTTCTTCATTGGAGACCGAATTCATCTCGGAATCCACAACAATAATTGACACTCAAACTTTTGTTGAAAACACTATGAAAGTGTAGAAATACATTCTTATAGTGAAGGTACCAGAAATACATCTTCATAGCAAAAAAATAACAGTAATATTTTCTTTTGAGGAAAAAGAAAATATTACCGGCAATAAGGAAACAAAATATTCCCAGGAATACATTTTTGTAATGGAAATTGCTAATGTTCCCAAGAAAATCAAATTAAATCACCCATAAGTAGTTGATAATCCGTTAAACAAAACAAACCTATAATCCTTATACTTATTATTTTCACCTCCTATCACATCATTATCACAAATATCGAGCCTCAGTAATTAAAACCATTCTAAAGTTAACACTCTACCATGATTGGCACTCGTGTCTTGTATTGTTTGAACTTGAGTTTAATAAAGAAAGCACTTCTTGAAATATGGATTTTTAGAATGTTTCCAATAATATAAAACGTGGCGATAATCGGAAAACTTTTAGAAGTACTGAGTTAAAATAACAAAAAAACTACGTGAAAGCGAGCAATTTCTTTTTTTTTTTTTTTTTAATATTCTATAAGGAGAGAAAATGTCTGATGACTTTTGTGACAATGTCTTTCATCGAGAAATATTTCTTTTTTATTACCAAAGTTCGCGCTTCAGCGGGTGTCTCACGAATGTCGCCTACCACCGAAGTTTCTCTTTGTCCAGGAGATATATATTTTCTATGCTTTTTATTATTATTATTATTATTTCAACAAAATATTAATAAGATAGAAAAAAAAAGAGAGGAAAAATATTAAATGCACGATTATCTCCCTTTTTTTTCTTTATCCAGACGTCTCAAATTTCGTGCATTATCAAACGAAACAAAGTATTATATAAAAAAAAAGGGAAGCAAATAAAAAAAAGAGAATAGAACAAACGGTTGTCGATACGAATTGAAAAGACGAGATATAAAAGAAAGAGAGATATTGTTTTGTTTGACGTACCGGTTGACGTTCTTTCGAAGCAGAATAAATAGAGAAGACAAGGGCTGTGACGCGGACTATCTTTTCGACTGTTTCAGCCATGATTGCCATAACTACGACAACGATAACGTCTGCTGTGAAGACGCGGCGCGTACTTTGAGTGGAGAAAAACAGAACTAATTGTCAGGAGAACCCCCGGGGAAAGTGCACTGAATCGTTTTCTATGATAAATAATCTTGTAAATACATTGACAAAAAGAAGATTGAAAAATATTGCAGTAACAATTCAGTAAAAAGCAACCTTATTTCTGATCATATTGTCATTATCAGTAAAAGTAAATAAAATCAATATCGCATATATTTTTAATTGGTACCTATTCTAATCAGAGCATTTATAATAAAAGGGCACTAATATTCTTGACAGTTGTAAAAGTTCTACTAGATACGAAATGCGTGAAGATAATAATAATAATAATAATAATAATAATGGGTCATTCGATAATAAAATAGAAATCGGTAATCATTGTTGAAAGTGAAATGACTTCAAATCATATAACAATTATCAATATGTATTTATTTATATATTTCCTGTCCCATCTGTAGAGGGAAGGGAGATAAATCAACTGAATTTCTACTAGATACGAAATGGCTGAAGATAATAATAATAATAATAATAATAATAATAATAATAATGGGTCATTCGATGATAAAATAGAAATCGGTAATCATTGTTGAAAGTGAAATGACAATTATCAATATTTATTTATATATTTCCTGTCCCATCTTCTATAGAGGGAAGGGAGATAAATCAACCTAATTTAGTAAAACGTGTAATTCCTTCCCTTCGCCGTTTTAATAATCTATAAAAAAATATTTATCTGCATTTAAATAAAATTAGGTCTCGAACCAAATTAACCGTTAATTATTTATTAGTTTCTTTACTCCTTCGTTTCTTAGATTTCAGTCCTATTTGTTCAAGCTTTTCATGTGAGACGCTCAGATACCTTTGTCTATTAAGTAATCTTCTCGCTTCACCGTTCTTGAAATAGGCTTTGTCGTCACCGTTTTTTAGATTCTTTTGTTAATCTTTTTCTTCCAAGAGATATTTCAATATTACTTTATATTCAACACAGAATTTTTAACATGAAAATATATTAAGCAAAAAGCGATTTTCGTATTACCAGGGGTAATTAATAAATCATAGATACCTTTAAATGTCTAAAACATATAAAGGGAACGGGTTAATTCGCCTTTATTTTAGTTGTGAATACCTTATCTTTGTTTTATTGAATCTCAGTACATTGTTTCAAAACTTATAATAGTAATCGCAATTCACTATGAAAACAAGAGGTTAGAGAGAAAGAGTCCTGATATCACAGTTGCACAGAAGAGCAATCATGAATGGATCCTGATAGACGTTGCGGTACTTTGTGATAAGAACATCGGTATAGCGGAGCAAGCCAAAATACGGAGGTACCAAGACATGTTAGGGCAAGCAGAATTTTGTTCTTTTTTGTGGTTGAGCACTCAAGGCTATTTTCCGGAATCATCCAACTATGTGGGACGTCTTGGGATGTCTGACATCATAGGGAGTGCAGAATTGGTAGCATTGCTTGAAACCTGCTGAGGAAAGTGTTGTGTCTCTAAGCTGTGGATCGGAGCTGATATATAACAATTATCACCCGTCCGAAAAAAACTTAGTGTCGCTGAGGATATCAAATCAACTATTACTACTACTAATCATTATAACTTTACACATGCAGCAACATGGTACGAACACAAACCAATGTTAGCAAGGAAACACTTTACAGCGCTCGAGAACTTCACAGTATATACCGACCACAATTTAATTTTATATAATAATAATTAAAAAAAAAAAAAAACTTCTAAAATCATAATTGTTCTCTCATAGACATCCATTCAAATAAGAACATTTCGGCAAAAGAATTTGAGAAAAATCTCAAAGAATATGTAATTTGAAATAGACATTGACAGAATGTATCATTTAAACAAAACCACATTTCCGATAAAGATTGGAGCACCAGGAATGATGAAGAAAGAAAAAATCCGAGGAAACTCATCACTGTCTGAGATACAAAACATTATGTCCTCGCGAACCGCTCTCATACCCAGAAAAAAACTTTCTCAGTCTAATATACTCAATAACTTTTTAAAAAAAAAAAAGCCTTCATTGATATTAGAGGCCATACAAAAGACTTAGAAAAGGATTGTATCATAGAGAAAATTTAAAGGATTAAAAGACTTAGGAAAGGGTTATATCTTAAAGACAATTTAAAGGATTAAAAGACTTAGGAAAGGATTGTATCATAGAGAAAATTTAAAGGATTAAAAGCCTTAGAAAAGGATTGTATCTTAGAGAAAATTTAAAGGATTAAAAGACTTAGGAAAGTATTGTATCACAGAGAAAATTTTAAGCATTAAAAGACTTAGGAAAGGATTGTATCTTAGAGAAAATTTAAAGGATTAAAAGACGTCGGAAAGGATTGTACCTTAGAGAAAATTTAAAGGATTAAAAGCCTTAGAAAAGGATTGTATCATAGAGAAAATTTGAAGGATTAAAAGACTTAGAAAAGGATTATACATTGTTCTGACTATCATCCTCACCTTTGTTGCCATATTTATCACAACGTTTCCGGCTTTCTTCAGGTGGTTGGAATGTCGAACTGAAACCTTTATTTCGCTCGCTTGGGTAGACTGTTCTAGTTCCACGTGCCATATCTAATGGATGTCAGTTATCGGTTATCAACGACCCATGGCAGAGTGGATAACGGCGTTAATTAGATCCAGCGACAGAACCCAAAGAGCGTGAGTTCAATACATGGTTAAGGTGGTGGAGAACATGGAGAGGGGAATTAACTGATAACTGACACCCATTAAACATGGCACGTGGAACTAGGACAGTCTACCCTAGTGAGCAAAATAAAGGGATTAGTTCGACATTTCAACCAGCGTACACCGGCCGAAAGTTTGTGATAAATATGGCAACAAAGATGAGAATGATAGTCCGAACAATGTAAATAGTGTACATAATACCTCGTCTCAGAAATATAGACAGAACATTAATATAATAATATACAATGAATAGTATATAATGAATAATATATAATTTATATATTATAATTATTATATGTAATATACATAAAGACGAAAGTAGCATTAAGAACATTATAAAAAATGCACAACATCAGTTAACAATAGCAAAAAAATTACATTAATTATTTATTAAAAAAAAATTAAAACCTCTAACTTTATAGTTAAAAATAATAATTCACCTCTTAGAACGACAATAAATAGGGCAAATATTACTTACGAATTTAAATGCTCATTAAGGAATTGTATTCCTGATCAATCAAAATTCGTAAATAATTATATAGGCCACACTACAACATGTTTGACACGAAGACTCACTCTACACCTTTCTGACAATAGCTCAATTAGATCTCATTTAAATATTCATGATGACCTCCCGGACACTATTCGTAACATACTTGTTGACAACACTAATATGATAGCGTCATCTACATTCAAAATAAGGCTAAAAATAATGGAAGCCTTATTAATAAAAAAAACAACACTTAATAATATTAACTATGAACATGGACATAATATCTTGACCGTGTTTTGAAAAATGAAAGCATTATATAAATACATACATGCAACGAACTATTTCTTATTTAACTGTTAAAATATTTCCTCCTTGAAAATGGCTAAATATATACGAAAGCGCACGGATATAAAGAACAATTGGACAGTTTTTATATAATTTATCATCGGAAAAGAAAAAAAAATTAGAAATCAACCATTCGCCCTTGCATGGAGTATTGCTGCCATATATGGTCTGGGGCACCTTCTGTTGACCTCGGAGCTCTTGACAAGATCCAGAGACGGATATGTAATATAATTGGCCCTGATCTGGCGTCTCGTCTACAGTCACTTTCTCACAGATGCGCCGTCGCTTCTCTCTGTCTTTTTTACAAATACTTTCATGGTAATTGATCCGATGAGCTGCTTTCACTGGTTCCCAGACTCCATGAATTCAAGCGCCCTACGAGGCTGGCATCCCGCTCCCACTCTTACACTGTAGAAACTTTTGGAATGTAGCCGTCTCTTCTACTCCAATAGCTTCACACCGCACCTCTCGCCTGTGGAAACACCCTTCCCAATTACTGTTTCCCTGAGAGCTATAATCTCCAACTATTCAAATGTAATGTCAATTGACATCTCCAGTGACCTTGATCTATCCACTATCCCTCTCCTCATCCTTTCTTCTATCACTCCTATCTGCTCTCGCTCCAAATCTTCTGCAACCCCCTGCATCCCAGTGGCTTCACGCCTTCCTCGAGGCGTAATGCTTAAAAAAAAAAGATCGCATGAGAAATTTTATGAAATATAAATCAAACCACCCTGTTTGTCGTATTCAATGAAAAGTGCATGAAAGAAGGTTTGCTGCCTAAATACACAAATTTTAAATATATATAAGGAATATATATATATAATGAATAATATATAATGAATAAAATATTGATATAATTAAGGCTTTAAGAAAGCTTTACTCAACCGCCAAACAGAACAAATAGCTTTAATTAAATTCTCAAACCAAAACAAACTATTAAATAAGTGATATAAACAATTTTTTTTTAAATAAACGACTTCCGGTAAAATAACCGCCATAATAGATTACCCACAATGCACCACTGACCCGTATATGTATAAATAGCCGAGAAAAATAACAGCACACGTGGCCTGACGATTGCATATAGCATGAAACAGACTGTCGCTTCTAAGTGTTGACTTCTATGTTCACTTTTATATTTACACGCTCTATCTCTGATATCGAGCACTTTATCCCATAAATATAGCAGACCTTAAACTATATTTCTTCATATATATATATATATATATATATATATATATATATATATATATATATATATATATATAAGAAATGGACAAAGTCCGACAATTTATTTATTAAAGACATTTTTATGTTTAACGTTCTTTTTTATAGATACAAGTATTTTAAGTAACATTTACCGGCCTGAATGTCCGAGAAAACATTTGATACGCCATGAGCAGTTATGAATGTACGAGATTCATGGAAGATTGAAGTTTATAAGCAGTAAATTCAACCTTGCCAACCGAACGATCCTTTGTGGCCGAGCGGTCAAGGCACGTCAGCGAAATGACGGTTCCGTATAGGATACAGGTTCGAATCTTGTCAAAGGACAAATATTTTCTACGAAAATTTCTCGGAGATTCAGACCGGTAAATGTTATTTAATACTGTTTATTATAAACAGAGCATTTATTTAAAATACTTGTATCTATAAAAAAGAACGTTAAACATAAAAATGTCTTTAATAAATATATTTGTATATTTGCTGAACTTGTTCTCTATGCGCATGCATGCTGTTTGCTGCCAGTATAGGTTCTTGATTATTCTGATATTTTCCCCGAATATATCAAGATGGCTGAGCAATCCCAGCAGATCCTTGTGGTGTAATTTGTAGAAAGGCCTTTGCGTAAACTTAAAACTTAGATACACGTCCTTCTGCATTTGCTCTTTCTGATAACTAAATGCTTAAAACCTTATAAAAAAAACTTTTCTTTACCTCACGTCTCAGGTAAAATACTTGAAAAAATAATAATATTAAAAATGAAAGAAATAAATTGAAAGATGCGAGAAAACCTTTTTTGTATCTACATATCACGATTAGACTATTTTTCAGGCTCCAGTCCGTTGTCGTCTTTTTTCGCGATTGTATTAACGTGCATTCTTCCCAACTGTTGGGTTTCTGTTCAAGTGGAGTTTTTGTTATCGTTAATATTTTGGTTATCAGTGACGTCAGTTCAACGACTGGCTTGTTGCTCCAGACAGATTGACATTTTCTTGGAGACTTTTGGTGCCGGCTTTGCTGAAAATCAAGTTTTTGTTTTTGATTTCTTGTTTACAAGCCTCGGTGTGGATTTGGAGTCTCAAAACTTCGCATTTCTTTCTTTATTTCTTGCTTTCTTTCTTTTTTTTCTTTCTCTCTTTCTTTCTTTCTTATTTGTTAGGAAACTCGATTTCGTAATAAATAAATAAACGAAGAAACGTGATATTTCATAAATTGCTTTTTTAAACGTTATTCGTTATCTTCGCATGCACTTTATACACACACGCATATACGTGTGTGTGTGAGTGCGTGTGTATTTGAGTGCGTGTTTCTGTGTGTGTGTGTGTGTGTTATACATCATACATAATATAAATGGACTTATATAACCAGACTGAAATAAACAGAATAACAGATAGTTCTGCTATATATATATATATATATATATATATATATATATATATATATAAAATCGAAATAAATAAAAATGTAAGATAGCGAGGAAAAACACCACACACACACAGACACACACAAACACACACATATATAAACTTATATATATATATATATATATATGTGTGTGTGTATTTAGGCAGCAATCCTTCTGTCATGCACATTTCACTCAATACGATAGACAAGATGCTTTAATTTAGTTTTTTATACAATTTCTCATGCGATCTAATAATTTTTTTCTCGTCAGATGGTAGATTATATAAAACTGTCCGAATGTTCTTTTTTACCGAGCGCTTTCGGCTATTCATTTAGCCATTTTCAAGGTGGAAATATTACATAAGAAATAGTTCGTTGCATGTATGTATTTATATAATGTTTTCATTTTTCAAAACACGGTCAAGATATTGTGTCCATGTTCATAGTTGATATTAAGATTTTTTTTTTTTTTTAACAGTTACAATATTTCATTTTTGAAAATGGTTAAATGTATAGCCGCAAGCGCTCGGGTTAAAAGAACATTCGGACAGTTTTTATATTATCTATTATTTGAAAAGAAAAAAAATATTAGATTGCATGAAAGATTATTTAAAAAACTAAATCAAAGCACCTTGTCTGTCATATTCAATGAAATATATATACACAGACATGACAGAATTGAATAGACGCATACAGAAACCATTTATTTTATTAAACAAGTAATTCATACAAATGAAGTAATTATAAATGGTCATAAATTTAATAACTAATACTTGGTTGACATCCCTTTTGCATTTTTTTAATGCAAGGACCCTTCCGGGCATGCTAGCGATGAGTTCACAAATATCATCTTGAGGGATTTATTGCCATGTTTGACGCAATAATCCTAAAAGTTCGGGCTTAGAAGATGGCTTCCTGTTCTTTTTGCGGAGTTTTCGATCTAATATGCCCCAAAGGTGTTCAATAGGGTTAATATCCGGGGACTGACCTGGCCATGGAAGTTTATTGATCCCATTTTGTCTCAACCAATGTTGCGTTGCTTGAGCAGTGTGACATGGAGCTCCATCTTCTATAAATAGGGATTCAATTTTGCTCATTCCACTACTTGAGTATATTGGAAGGAGCCCTTTCTTTAATATAGAAATATATTTGGTTGAATTAATGTTTCCTTCACACTCCACAAGCTCTGAGTGACCATCACTCCAAATTGCACCCCATACCATTACTGAAAGGCCCCCATGTTTCACCGTTGGCTGCAGTCTTTTTAAATCAAACTGTTGACTACAGAGTCTCCATACCCATACTCTTCCACTTGGAAAATAATGCGAATCTTGACTCATCAGGGAAAATGACAGTGGTCCAAAAGGTCACAGGTCTCTCCACCATCTCATGAGCCCAATCCTTTCTGCGTTTGATATTGGCTGGACGGAGAAGTGGTTTCGCAGCTCTGCCATAGTAGCCCAGCTTGTGAAGATACCTGACAGCTGTTTTGGGACTGACATCATCTTGTGTTGCTCTGTCAGAGGCCTTGCAACGTGGATCCTGTTCAACATTTCTTTCGACAAGACGCATGGTTCTTTCAGAGGGCCCATAGCGGCCTGGATGAGGTTTTGTGCACTTCTTGCCCTCTCTGGTGAATTGTACGATCACTCTATTAACAGTAGAAAGGGGTATTAAAAGATTTTCAGATATTTTTCTTTGACTAAGACCACCTTCATGTTGGCCCACGATACGTCCTCGCTGAAATTCGGATAGGTCTGATGCTCCTTTGGTTCGTGACATGTTCCAGTATTGTTATCTGCAATTTTAATCAAATAATCTAAGTTAATTTATCTTGGTTATTAAAAAAAATCAGAAATAAAATTTATTTTGCTGTCTATTCAATTCTGTCATATCTGTATATATATATATATATATATATATATATATATATATATATATATATATATATAGTGAGGCAGAGATGACGGACGTTTTAACGTTTTTAGTCATTTCAAAAACGCCCTTCCACTCTGTTTCATCCTGTATATATACTTAACAATATATCAGTGTCGACTCCGAAGTCGAACTTGTCGGGATCAGCCCGAATGTCTCAACATTTAAGTATATCTATTTTAAAGCGACAAAAGATTTCGCAGTGCGTCGTTTTCATTCTTCATTTCAGCTGGATAGAAAATTATTTAGACCTCGGTCTCAAAATATTTACCGAAATACATTTCGTTGATATTGTTTATAATAAAGAAAAAAGAAAGTAGAAAGAAAGAAATAACAACAAAGTAATTAAAAAAAGAATGAAATAAAATTAATGTGGCTAGTCGGACTGAGTAGGTCTGAGTCTAATCAGAGCTGACGATTACGCATGTATTTCTTGCTTTAATTTTATAAATAATCTTTTAAAAATTTCTAGTTACTTTTATGGCTTGTTTTTCAAAGAATACATTTTTATTTTAACTTTTTGTTTTCAAATGTCAATTTTCAATAATTTATTCCGTACAGTATAAGTTTTTAGCACAATGTATCAATTGAAAAGGGTAAAATTAAATTTAGCCGACCTGAAGTGGCAGCACAACTCGTTGATTAGAGGGTTGGGGTGAGGAGTGTGACTGGGGTAGTGTTGAGGAAATATGATATCAGTCAGCAGTACATAATCACACAGACAGAGAAATGCATAAACGCACTAACGCATAGACATATATAAAAACACACACTCGAGATAGATACGCATGTTATTTTAAAAAACAGACAAGCATATCTGGCTTTGTTTTCGCTCAATTTTCTTACATGTCAGGATAACTTTTTAAAATAAATGTTAATTTTTATAGAATTATTACAATTAATATTAAAGTACCAAAATGTATTTTTTTTAATTTCATGCACAAAGATTTTTAAAAATTATATATTTTAGTGAGAGTAAAGTAAACATTTTAGCATCTAAGTTATACCAATAGTATATTTTGTATAGATTGTAATGAGCCTGACAAACATTGATGACCTAGAGTAACCACTGACATATACATATATATGACTTCATCTGTTAATATTATCCAAATATAATATATCTGGTGATGTTATCTGCCCAGTCAGTGCAAACAGAATATAGTACGGGTTTCTGCCACTAGTCTTTGTGGGCAGTTCATTTTGTGACCTATAGTACAATTGTATTATTTTCTGCTTCTACTGGATGTTAGAGTAATTCAATTTTTTGGAAGGTCATCTTCTTAGAAATCTTGGCTAACACATAACACACACACACGTTTATGTAACTATGAGTTTTACTTCTTATAGTAGACGCCTGCAGGTCGGAAGGAAAGACAACCCCGTGTGTTCAGAAAGTGTGTTGGAATATGAGGAAAGCGTAATAAAAATCCTTAGAAGATGCTCGACCAGAAAGTTGTTGTTGTTTTTTTCTTCTTCTTCTTCTTCTTCTTCTTCTTATTCTTGTATTGAGACCGTTAACTCTGGTGGATTTGAAATTTAGTCAACTCTGAGTAGATCTCTGTTTGGTTCGTATACCGTATTGTGCTACTAATGTTTTTTGTGACGATAAGTGTTATTGATCTGTTTGAGTTTGGTCGTAGATAATTGTGCTTCTGGTCACAATACCTGTTGTACAACTGAACCCATTTTTCATCACTGCAATACGACTAATATAAGCATTAATATTAACAAAGTGTCTAACATAGTAAGTGTTGCAGTTTTTGTGTATATATACTAGTGAGTTAACCCAAATGCCTTGACTCACTTTATAGTCCACCAATAGAAGGTTAACCAATGAGAAGACGTAGAACATTCAATCCGTCGTGTATAAAGGCGGCCATTTTTGTTCACTCTACCCGAATGTCCAGTCCAGCTTGTCAGGCGAAGAGAACCAGAAGAACGAACTCTGCTCTGCTACTTTTACCAAAATATCCACTGCTAACCTGAACAACGCTTTTCTACTGTCTTCGAAATATTCACTGCTAACCTCTGGATTCTATACTCGAAGACGACCGTCATGATGAATAACAGTAAGGTGTATCAAAATTGTTATCTTTTTTTATCAACTCAAGTATTTTTTAAATGATTATGCAAGCTGTTCATATTTTGACGATCCAGCCCACAAACTGGAAACTTTAAAAATTCAGGTAAGGCTCTACTTATGGAGACTAAAATTACAACACTTAAACCAATTTGAGAGCGCAGGCTTACGGCCATATCACGGGATCACTGTAGTTAAGCAACGTCGAGCCTGGTAAGTACCTAGATGGGTAACCGCTTGGGAATATCAGGTGTTGATATTACCAAAATTATTAAAAAATAACTTGACATACTAAAGAGTAAATCTATTTAATAAAATCGCCATTGGTTAATCCACAGCCTTCACACGACTTCGGAATCTTCTGCAACTCTTTTGGACGGTCTTCTTGCTTAAGTTGATGAATGCTGCCATAATGCTTGCCTTCAGTTCATTTTTGGTGTTACAAGGAATTTTGTTGGTCTCTCGTTCAACTGAACCCACATATAATAATCAAGTACTGATGCGTTCGCAGAAATTGTCTGACAGCAACGACTGGATTCTCCTGCTTGTGTGTCATGGTGCAAAGTCCTGTTTCCAGGCATAGTCTCTTCCAGCAGCCACCCTCGAACCAGGGCAGAACTTTCTCCTCAGTGCATTTGATGTAGGCCTCCGTGTTGAGTCTGAACCCCTGTGGGAAGATAAATGGAGTCATAACGATGCCATCACTAGTGATAACTCCAAACACCTTCGTAATCACCATTAGACTCATCCAACTCATCTGGGATCCCCTGCATTGTCCTCATTTTTCACCCAAACATTCTGAAATGTTCGTATTGAAGCTTTCGGTGCGTATGCCAAGCAGTACAGCATGTTGTTTCTAAATTTCTGGCGGAGTGACTTGCGTCATGGTGATCTTTTTCTAACAGACGGTGCACAACTGACCCTACTGTACTGTGCAGTCAGCAAAATCGAAAAAAGACAACACGCATGCGCGAAATTAAAAATCTAAAATGGCGACAATTTACCCATCACACACTGCACAGCTCACACATTACGAAGAGCCTTATCTATGTAAAATGTGTGATCTTGGTTGTTTTTTTTTGTTTTATTTTTTTTCTAAATAAATGGTCAAGGGGAAATATCATGAAAACCATTTCTGACCTTAGGTCCTCGATTAGAACCCGGAACGAAACGTGTATACAACAAAAATCAAAGGGAATAATAATAATAATAATGATGATGGAGTCATAGGTACGAACAATTTTTTATGATTTCACTCCAAAGTAAGGCAAAATAAGCCACTAAGAAGCAAGGGATTACTGAGTGTTAAAGACTATAAGAAACAAAAAATACATTAGTAAGAAGAGATAACAATAATAAAACAGGAAACTGACATCGCGTTTAAATTTTTGAAGATCAAATAATTGACTGGAAATCAAGATGGCGGAAGAGATTTCCATAAGCGAAAAATGAGGGAGAAGTTATCATAGAACATATGGTTACATCTAGCATTTTCAATTGTAGAATAATGAGACATAGTTGCCAGTCTAGTACTGCGCTTCAATGTAAAAAGAAAAAATACTTTTGGTATTTTCAATAATTTGTTTCAACACTGAAAATACATTAGTTTAAAAAATAAAATCGATTTTGCCGAATAATATTATTTTCAGATGGCATAAATAATTTTTCCGAAATTCAGCCGTGAAAAATTGTACTTTTGTCATGAAAAAAAATACTAAGTCCCGATTTTCCAAGACTGAGACAGACAGCAACGTCGGCATTGGCATCAAGGCAATAAAAAATGATTATTTATTATTTATTTAAACTCAGACAAGGGAAAAACTGTAATGAATATCCGATATAGATTGCTTGGACAAAGAGTTTCATTCTCATCCAACAAATTAGTCATTGTTTTTTTTTTTATTATTATTCCTTATTCTGAAACGAGTTAATGAAATATTTTGTCTGTGCAGCCGAACTCACAGAAGCCAATGGAGCTAATCAGAAAAGATAATGAACAGCTATAAAAAGGAAGGAGTTGAGTCAGAAAAATGTTAGTTCATGTATTTTAGAGTACTATTTGAAGTAATTTTAAATATGATTATTATTATTAAGAATTATATATATATATATATATATATATATATATATATATATATATATATATATATATATATATAATCGACTCTCCCGTCAAGCAGATCAGTTCCCAGGAAACCGACAGCCCGACACCGGCACATGAGATTTGATTATAGTGGTAAAGGCTTCGTGCAGGACCATCCACACTTTTTGAAGGGACGAATACAGAGACCTGGTGCACCGAATGCCACAAGGTCCCCAAACGACCCTCCGCAGGTTTTGAATTCAGAGTTGTCCTTCTCCTAGACCAGTTGCCATCCAAGGGTATAGAACCCAGTCTGTCCTGCTATTTTACCCATAGCTAGAGGGAGAGGAAGAGGATTCATACCTTTCCCAAGGGTATTAGCACATAAGTGAATGTCATGGATTCAACTATTCAATTCAATTATATATATATATATATATATATATATATTTTTATATGCAGTGCTACATTAGAACATGCATAGCCATTACAAAACTGTACATCATGTTTCAACGGTAATTTTTTTTTAACGATTCATCAGGATTGAAGCAACGATGCTACCGATGAGTAGCATAGTGATTTCCCAACTGATGAAACGCTAAAAAAATGTCAACGTTGAAACAAGATGTACAGTTTTGTAGTGGGTATGTGCGTTTTCTAATGTAATTCTGCATAATAAATAGATATTTACAGCTTTAGTTTTGTATTGAGCCCTGTTTTAAATTAATTTTTGGGACGCTGATATGTTACTTTTTGTTCTTTTACATTTGGATATATATATATATATATATATATATATATATATATATATATATGTGTGTGTGTGTGTTTGTGTGTGTTTGGATGGGTGGTTGTGCGTGTGGGTGTGTATGTGTGCGTGTGTGTGTTTCTGTGAGTGTGTGTGTGTATCTGTGAGTGTGTATATTTGTTAGATGGATAATAGTATCCGAAACAAAAGTGATGATGAGGAGACAAAGTCGAAAATTTATTAACGACGCGTTTCGCCGGAGAGCATCTTCTCTCTTTGGCTTCTTTAGGTCGCCAAAGAGAGAAAATGCCTGTACCTATTTTTATAGGTGCTGCTTATTTAAGTACATGCTCTGTTTTTAATTAAACAGTATTAATTACATTTACCGGCCTATATGTTCGAGAAATTTCGTAGAAGATATGCTTCTCCGACAGGAATCGAACCTGAAAATAAAATTTGATTTGTACAAGTCAGTAGTGCTAACATCACTACTCGAATCTTGAAGCCATCTGAATGACAATCAAACCCAGGTGGGCTGTAGAACTTAGGCAGGACCGGAAGGGCCAGGCATCACTGGAACCAGGGAAAGGGATTTTCTATGGTTGAGAAAGAGTCTGTGTTACATGTTGTTAAGCTGGCTGCACCACAGGGACAGACACTGACTAGGAGCTGTGTTGGTTAGTGATTCGGCTGATTGTAAAAAGCTGTGTCTTGATTTGAGCCTCTTTGTCATTGGTTCACAGCTATGGCGTGGATGACTAGAATTAATTTCCTGCTTCAAGTTCTCAAGTTGGGAATGCCCTTTGTCAAATGAGTTCTTTCATTTGCCAATACAATCACATCGCTATGCTAAACGCTAATCTTTCAGGTAATACATAATAAAGTCGCAAACATCTTAATATAAACGTTGCAAACATCTTAATATAAATGCAATGGCTTGAGTTAGTATAAGGATAACTTGGACATCTCAGCATCAAAGAGTTAGAAAAACTTATAAAAATGGATTTTTGATCTGATATTGTGGTATAATTCTTTTCAAAAGGTGTTCCTATATAATTTCTAATCAACGTCTTTTAAATGCATGGCGTTAAATGCTTTCGAGTCATGAAGTACTTAAACCAGGATAATTTCCTAATGTGATCCAGAACAGCTTCTAGTAAGACTTTGATTGAAACAAAACCTTTTCAAATTATAACACCTTTAAGTCAGATCATTATCGACTCATCTCTATCTATAAAATACAGGATGTGTGTGTGTGTGTGTGTGTGTGTAACGAATGCTCGGCCGCAATTTTCGACGGATTTGCACCAAAATTTACATGCACATGCTCCAAGTTAAGAAGGCCAAGACTGACTTTGCATTTCCCAACTCCCATCGATAGTGGAAATAATCAATTTTTTCATGCTTCTATGGCAGTTTTCATGTAGTTTGCGGTCATTTTGTACTGGCCAGAGTGAGAGCCTATAACTGGCTGCCACGAATAGGCAGGAAGATTCTATTGGCCAGCGTGAGGGCCAACAGCTGACTGACACGAATGTTAACTAGCATGCAAAAAAAAAATCGATAGCTGCATTCGTCACAAGTGGGGAAAATTTAAATCTGCATGACACTTTATTCCAATTGGCTCATTCGCTTGCTTAAGCTCAACGTTGATTCTAATTCCGCAGAACTGGGTTGGGTGTGAAAAAGTATTTGTTGTTAACATTCTTTTTTCATTTGGTTTTTCCAGTTACGAGTCCTTTTTTAAAGCTGATTGTTTTGTATTCATTTTGTTTAGTTCTTTTTTCGTAACAGATTTAATGTTTAGTATAGAGCTTAGAAAAAATTCGCAGTGTGAGCAAGAAGTAAGGCATGTAGCAACATCATCACGGCAAAGGGCACTCCTTTAAAGGCAAGGAAGGGCAAAAATATTTTAAGTCAGGTGATAGCGATTTCTGTATGAGTCGTACGATTTTTGAATCAAGCACGGGCAACTCCGGGCCATGCTGCTAGTAATGGATAATGGCTCGGAATTGTTAATCGGAGAACCAATTCCTGTTAGATTCATTATACTCACTTACGAGCAAAAACCCCTGGGAAAGGTATGACTCCACTTCTTCTCCCTCCAGCTATGGGTTAATTAGTAAGACTTGTATAACTAAACGATTATTATCTAAAAAAAAAAAAATTCTTGCAATCTAAAAATATTTTCTGTAAAAGGATGACAAACCGTAGGAAACGAACCAACCTAATCAATCAATCAAATTTTCCTGTATCTTTAATTTTTGTTATATAGGAATAAAGTGTCGCTGCCGACACATAGGTTTGACCATAGATCGCCAAAGAGCAAACAAAGGCGATCCCATTTTGAATTAAGCAGATCACGTGACCATAGAGAAAACGCAAATATGGGAATTAGCATGGCGTCAAATTGATCACCATTTCTAGTCTATCCTCTATTACTATACGGATCGCTATTCTCTTCTCTACACTATTCTCTATACTGATCACTGATCACTGATTACTATTCGGTGGTTACTTCCAGCGAGTATTATTGAGCAAGTACTATGAGTGCGAGTGTTATTCGAAGGCGTCTGACACCAGTATTGTTCAACGGCGTTAATACAATTGTATCTGCGATTACAAAATCTCTACTACAACGAGCACTTCGAAAGTGATAATGAGTATTCGTTGACATCAGAAAAGCGGCAAAGAGTGTTCGTTGACATCACAGAAGTTTTTGCTAATCTAGTGCGCCTTTAAATTTCAGTGTCACACTTGCCGTCATCTGTTATAAAATATTCCATATATTTAAATATTTGTACTTGCTTGATTTTAACATCTTCAGTTCATAGCTTGCATATTGTGTCAATACTTTTGTTGACAATCATAGATTCTCTTTTCTTGCAATTGATAGTCCTTTCTTCCAGTTTTTCTTTACGAAGGTACGTAATGGATTTTTGATCTGATATAGTGGTATATTTCTTTTCAAAACGTCTTCCTATACAGTTTCGAGTTTTTTTAAAAATGCATGGCACTAAATGATTTCTGAGCCATAAAGTAGTTAAACCAGTATAATTTTATAATCTGAACCTGAACAGCCTCGTGTAACACTTTGATTAAAGAAGAGTCTTTTTAAAGTATGACCTTTGAGTCAGATCATTATAAACGCATCACTTAGAGACATATGTTAGTTAAACCACAATATTTTGAAAGTATCATAACAATTTAGAGTCATACTTGGTTGAACAATTGAATAATGATTTGCTTGCCTGAAATCACGTTGAAACACCAGTTTTCCGTATTGTCAGCAAAGTCAAGCAACATCAAGCCGGGTCAGTATCTAGAGTGAGTGACCGCTTGGGAATACCAAGTGCTTCATACTTGGATGTACGGGTGGTTTAATGGATAATGGATAGTAATTGTTAATCGGAGAAGCGAGTTCTAATTCCAGGCGGATTCGTTATATTCACTTATCCGCAAATACCCCTGGGAAAGGTATGAATCCACTTCTTCTCCCTCCAGCTATGGGTTAATTATTAAGACTTGTATAACTAAACTATTATTATATAAAAAGCAAAACAATTCTTATAATCTAAAAATATTTTCTGTAAAAGGATGACAAACGAATCAGTCTAGTCAATCAATCAAATTTTCCTGTATCTTGTTACTTTGTTTAGTTTTTGGAAGACATCTTTTGCTAATCCAATGCGCCTTTAAATTTCGGTGTCGTACTTCCGATCGTCTGTTATAAAATATTCCATATATTTAAATATTTGTACTTGCTTGATTTTGACATCTTCGGTTCATAGCTTGCATATTGTATTAATCCTCTTGTTGACAACCGTAGATTCTTTTTTCTTGCAATTGGTAGTTAGTCCTTTCTTTCAGCTTTCCTTTACGAATCTACGTATTCGTTCCCCAGCTATGAGGTAACCAGTAAGACTTGTATCACTAAATCATTGTTATGTGAAAAAAAAATAATTCTTAGAATCTAAAAATAATTTATGGCTTTAAATAATCTGCAAAGGGGTGAGAAACCGTAAAAAATCAAATCTGTCTATGGCTTATTAAAACATATTTATACAAACTTTTAATATATTTTTTAAACTTTGTGCAAGATTTTACAATTTTGGCAAAATGTAGCTTTTTGTAAGACTAACGTAAGCATAATGAATATCAGTTGAAAGCAGATCTGATCATTTTTGTTACCGATACAAAACGTTGCTGAGGCGATTTTGCCGCCATTTTGATGAATTTTCTTCGTTCTCCTTGTTTTATTGTGTTCTTTGATTGTATTTCGATTACAGAATTAGTTTATTGATCGATACACATCTTTGTCTTTTCTGCACCTGTAAGAATTTCTTTTGTCGTCATTAAAAAAAAACGAAGAATGAAAAAAATGAAATTAAAATAACATAAAAGCAATGACAACAAACACAACATTTAAAATAAAGCAACATTTTATTTAGTTCCTGTTATGCCATGAACACCTCACAGCATTTTTCCTCTACTTTTACTTTCATTTCTTATTCATTTATGAATTCCTTTTCATTTTAAATTTATGTTGAAATGACACAAACTATACGCACACAGAGACACGTGTATACATATATTCATATAAATATGTAGTTTGTGCGTGTGTATGCGTGTTTGTGTGTGTCTCTTTATTTGTGTGTGTTTTTACGTGTGTGTGTGTTTTATGTGATTTCATGTGTGCTTCATGTGTTTGCGGGTGGGGTGCACGTAAATGAGGTTCAGTTTAAAGATTCTCTCTGCGATCTACTTTTCATAATATGATACAATGAACAAAAATCAAATTTTGGGTGACCCATTTTTGATCAAGCTTAGAAATCTTTGAGCTCTCTCTTTCTCTCTCTCTTTATGTATGTGTGT
>CAHIKZ030001111.1:715000-770000 GCA_903632075.3 Acanthosepion pharaonis | reverse complement strand
AGTTGTAACTTTAAAAAGAAAAAAAAAAGTTTTGCGGAAACAAATTGAAACTTCTACATAACGTTTATTGCTTTTTTTTTTCTCTTTTACCAGCCGATGAAGTTTCCTGTTTAATGACAGGAACTAAAATGAGCTGATACTTCTAGAGTTCAGTTCTAATTATCACGCTATCACCTCAGATTTTACAAGAACAAATGCCTATTTTCCTCAATTAATGATGGTGCTAGATAGATAGCTGAATAAACGGTGATATAAAAGCAGAGAAGCAGATAGATATGCAGGTAGATGCAAAACTGTGAAGTATACATATACATATACAATAGGGGGTGGGAATATTCGTACACAAACAAATATTTAATTTATTGTATTTCCAACTAATGAATAAACATACTTTTCATATAATTAACTGTACACAGATGCATAATAACTAAATACGCATATAAAAAACAGAAAAAAAATTTGATTTAATAGTGAAATTTTGTAGCATCATGGTTTGGGGATGTTTTTCTGCAAAAGGTACAGGCAACATATTAGTAATAAATGGTAGAATGAATGCTGCAGCATATCAAAATATTTTGGAAGCAAATTTAATCATTTCTGTTGAAAATCTTGAACATCCTCCTGATTGGATCTTCTAATAAGATAAATGATCTGAAGCACACTGCAAAATTCACGAAGAAATGCCTTGCTGAACATAATTTAAATATTCTGAAATAGCCAAGTCAGTCCCCAGATTTAAATTAATCCATAACCTGTGGGGTTATTTGAAAATTCAACTCCAATCAAGAGCTCCAACAATCATCCAAAATCTGAAGACCATATGTGAAGAAGAATGGAACAAAATACCAAATATAACTTTCAAATCATTAATTGAGAACTACAAGAAGAGGTTGGTTGCTGTAGAAGGGAATAATGGGTAATCTACAAAGTATTAAATGATGATTATATATTCTTTTTTGTATTGTACGAATAGTTTTTTCAACCATGAAAAATATATTATGTAGGAAGATAGATAGATAGATACATAGATAGATGGATAGAAACAAAATAGAATTGACTTTTCCTAATATTTATTCTGCAATGCTTTGTAGGAATGTGTTCTTGAGGACATCTGTGTAAGGTAAGGCTTCAAGAACATGACTAAAGACTGCGTGTACGCTATCCCGTGCAGCTGCGGAAAGGAATATAAAGGAGAGATAGGCCGCCCCCTCAAGGTAAGGCTTCAAGAACACCAGAAACCTGTAACATGAGGGGAAGTTGAAACATCAGGCGTGGCTGACCACATATGGAGAGAGAAGGGAGATCACCACTGAGATCATAGACAAAGAACATCACTGGAAAATTCGTAAACTTAAGGAATCAGCCCATATGCTAGGCCACAAAAATCTCCTGAGCTGAGCAAGCATATAATGAATACAATATGGGAGCCGGTAATAAGAAGTGCCAGAGAAAAAGAAATAATAACAACAAAAATTGTAATATGAGCTCTGCTAAAACATATATGATAAAAGCAAAAAAATGCAATATGAGCACTGGTAAAAAACGGTTGCTGAAGACATTAGGTTTATAATACCCAGAAATTCATACAGAGATGTCCTGAAGGGCACATGCCACAGTGGATAAAGGCGTTAGTTAGATCCAGTGACAGTACCCAAAGAGTGTGAGTTCAATACCCGCTTAAGGCAGTGGAGAACTTGGAGAGAGGAATTAACACGAGATAACTGATAACTGACATCCATTAGACATGGCACGTGGAACTAGAACAGTATACCCCAGTGAGCGAAATAAAAAGTTCAGTTCGACATTCCAACCACCTGAAGAAGTCCGTAGCGTACAACAGCCGAAACGTTGTAATAAATATGGCGACAAAGATGAGGACAATAGTCCGAATAATGTAAATAGAAATTAAGTTACGTAGTCATAAATTTTATAGAAATTATTATTAGAAATTAGTCATGTCGTTATTTAGCATATTATTTTGAAAAATCTTTTAAGTATTTCTAATGCAATGAAAAGTGTTTCTCCTATTTTCATTTTGTTTTCCACAAATTTCCCGGGATATTATCACAATCAAATTGTCTGAATCCATATCATTCTAATATTGCAAGGAATTTATGCTTCACTAAAAAAGAGAGAGTTGAAATTTCCGGGGTACATTATGAGAAATGAAGGTTTGGAATACTCAGAAGTCATAGAGCAGAGGGAAACAGCCATGAATCTACATAATGAGATTTTAAGAATAGACAGCAGATAGGGGACAAAGAGGGAAGTTAAAGAGTTAGAGATCCTTGTAAACAACACGTAACAGGATGTTGTGGAGATCCATGATCAGCAACATCCTGAATAAGGAAAATGTGGCACCATTTACCAAGGCAAAAAAGAAAAGAAAGGAAAGAGAGGAAGGAAAGAAAGGAAAAGAGAGGCGAGACCCAAGCGTAGATGATAAGTAGGACACCCACGACTAAGAGACAATGGATAAAGGATATTTTGATAAGTAACAAATGGCGAAGAGTGTCATTACAATGGCAGGGAAATTCTGAGTGGATGGGGGAATCGTTGTGTTCTGGCGACGAGCTGTGTTATCGGGGATACATAAACAAACCGTTAATGCGGGAAAACATCTGATTAAGCAAACCACAGACCGACTAGCCAAAGAAAAATCCAATTGAAAATGTTATTTTGATAATTGACAAAAAACAGGTGAACTACAGGGCTTTGGATAGATATGAAAAATTAATTGTGTCAAAGCCGCACACGAGGTGGCGACTGACCGTTTTCTTTCGACAGAACATTTTTTAGCTGCGATAATGTTATGTTATCAGTAATGTTCACCAAAGAATGACTGGAACCATAGAAATGTTTTTTTTCGAGGCGACGGTCTGGCCGTGTTAAATAGACTACCCATTCTGATAATTAGCGATAATCTGACTGACGATGTCCAGATGAGACCGGGGTAAAATAATTTTTTTTTTGCGGCGAGATATATTTTTTTTTTAAGCAAGAAACAAAGCCCGCCGCGGGATCGTACACGCCCGGCTGGACATCATTGGCCGAGTGGTGATCACGTGACGCAAGGAGGAAGCTGTCACCGCCCATTTAGAGGATGGGTATGAGAAGTCGCCACGAGGAAGTGGGGAGGACAGCCGACACCCCCCTGAAGCATGGTGAGATGGTGGGAGTAAGAGAAGACTCCCCCAAAAATGGAAAGAAGTGGAAAATTCCTAACCAAAAATAAAAGAAGTGGATAGGTATTTAGAATTATCGAGGAACCCCCCCGGCGCCGACAAACCCACCCCGGTCTTTGTCGAGCGAAAATCAGTTCCAGCAGAGAGTTCCAGAGTTGAATTCGGGAGAGACAGTTCCCAGAGTCAGTCTCCAGTTCTCAGTTGAAGCAAGCCTCGCATCGGCTGACCAAGATTCGTGCAATTTCCGGACTCATCTTCAATCCAAGAACAATAATTTTGAAGAGCGACTTAGATCCAGACCACCAAAATAAGTTTTTTTTTTTGACTTTCGCCCGAAGACACACCAAAAAACCAATTTCTTAAAGAGCAAACAACTTGAAGTGTTAAAACTCGCCTAACGGAAAACAACGTGTCACAATCCATAGAACGGGTCGGGAGATAGACGCAGCCCTATGTATCCAACAACGAGACATAAAGTTTGTTATCCTTTTCTTTGATACCTTGAACTTTTGAGTTATCATTTTATTTCTTTTATACGTATTTGTGCGATATCACCCCCGCTTGGATCCACCTTGCATTGCGGTCCCAACGACTGATTGATTTCGTCTGCCTAAGATGGATTCACAACGTGGGTAGGTGGACTGGAGATCAACGCAGTTACTTTGGTAACCAGGCGTTGGAAGCGAATTAGGAACGACGAGGCTGATATCGAATCTAACCAGATTCCCATCCGAATCACCAAAAGGTTAGAACGTCACATTTGGGTGCCGCGACCGATACCAAGCCAGTTGGTCGTCACAGGACGAGACAACACGACTGACGCGACAGGCGGACGTCACGTTTGGAGCGGCGACACCCGAAGGAAGCAGTGAGGAGCGAGCGAAGGCTGTGTTTAGGGACGTCACAAAAATATTTAAAAAAAAAAGAAAACAAGCAAAATAAACAAATTACGAAGTGACAAAACCAACATGGCGTGGAGTAATGGGAAGCGGAACAATGACTACATATTTTGCTTCGATTAATCATTGAAGCTTCATGGCAGCGAGAATAGCAAAGTAAGATAATGGTAGAACGACTAAAGATTGCAATTTGCTTAATTATTGAAGCTTCGATGGCCGAATTGATTATGACGACGTTCATCAACAATGCTGTACATAATTTGAATGGAATAACGTAGCAGAATGGATAGATATTGGTTCCGCTAAGTAGTTTCCTTAGTCGAAATGATCAAAGCGATGTTCACAAAGACCGGGCTCTTAAGGGTTTGAGTCGTGAGATAAGGTCTTTTTTTTGTAATTTTTTTTTTCGGATTTTTTTAGAGGTTTGCTTAAGTAGACTTTTATAAAAGGCAACAATAATAAAATGTAGTAAAACTCGTAATAAAATAATATTACTAACAAAGTTCCTTCGCAAAAAAAGTTTTCGTTGAGTTAAACTAGACGAACTCTAACTCAAGATCATATTTGTTCACTTACTCGAAATCTATCTGTTGGGATTTGTAAAGGACGCGTCGTCTCTCCTTGAATTCGGAACACCATAAATTATACTAACGTTTGTTTAACAAGTCGAATGCCACTAGGAGGGGTTCTAACGTTTTCACTTTTTCTAAATTATGGTTCTTAGTCCTATAGGAGTATTTTCATTTAACTGATAGCACTTTTCTTAGTATATACGATGTTCCTAGTCGGGTGATCTCCTTGCCAACATTGACATTACTTGGGACACTGTTAGTAAAATTGCTGATTCCTTTTCTCACGAGGCCCACAGCCCCGATTACTATTGGTACAGTCTCAGTTTCATTCCCCACATCCTTTTAATCTCCTTTTATTTGGACAATTTCTCAACTACTACTATGTCAATAAGCATAAACTTCCTGAATTTCTTGTCTTTTATTATAACATCAGGTCTGTTGGCTTTTATTTCCCTGTCAGTTTGAATTGGCATGTCCCAGAGGATAGTTACATCGTTATTTGGCGTAACTGGGTCTGCTTGGTGCTCACACCATTTATCAGTGGTTTCGATTTTGTGCTTCTTGCATATCTTTCACTGCACATATGTCGTTACTTTCTTATGTCTGTATATTGATTTGTGCTAGTTCCGGACATCCTGAGATAATATGGTCGACAGTTTCATCATATTTCCAGCAGATCCTGCATTTCGGGTTAGTTCCATCCTTGACACTGATAGGATCTGAATGCGAAGCTTTGGTCCTGGGTTGCGATACTTAGGTCTTAGGTCTCATCTTTCAACCCGGTGCTCTTCAGCTACTGATGTGTTTTATTTTAGTCCACATCTGCTACTTTTGTTCTTTTTAGGTATTTGCCATGTAACGCCTTGTTCTCCAGGAGTTTTTTTTTATAATTTCATTTGGTCAAGTTTTTTTTTGTTGCTGTTTTACTTGTTTGACGTTGTTGTGTCGGAAACCTACCACCCCTCTTGAAAATGAACTTGTCTGCGAACAAAAACTTTAAATAGTGGCATGTCAGTTGACATGGGAAGACAGATAGACAGAGAGGGTAAGACCTCTTAGTCGTGATACAGTTTTTGACTGTAAGCGACGTCTGTCGAACTCTCTGCATAAGCAGAGAGGAACCCGGATGAAGCTTTGCCGAAGGGCAAGGTTTCGTCCGGGGAGGTAGACAGGGCCTGAACCCGTCTAGGCGGCTTCAAAGGCTATATTCTTTGGCCGAGCCTACGGGCTCGGTGATACCCACATTAAACCGGCCTTGTGCCATATTCAATCCTCGTGGGTGGATCGATAAATACTAAGACAGATAGACAGAGAAGTTCTTAGCTGAGCTAGTTGTTGACTACTCAGGCGATTTCTGTACCTTTTTACCAACCTATTAAAACCCTTTTTATTGTTACGTGTTATTTGGCGTTTGTCTCTACTAACCCCAAATCAACATCATAACAGACGTAGATACTATTCTCTTCGTTTTTTTGTTGGTAGGGTTTCAGGGTATTTCTTGAATAGTGCAACTTCTTTGTTGATGGAGTGGATTTGGTGTTTTACTGTTTGTAGGAGAGAGTCATTGGTTTTTGTAAGGTAGGCTTCCAATCCGATTGTTGTAGCTTTTAGAGTTAGTTCAAGTTGTATTAGACATCAGCGTCCTAAAGTTCTTGGTACGTACAGCCTTATCAAAATCAGATTTCGGGTGGTGCACCCTCATTTGGGTACGCATTTTCGGGTCTTGGTGTCCAATTATTATTATTATTATCTTTGAATTGCTATAAGTTCTTGGGTAAGATAGAGGAGTGTTTTTCTGTTGTATTCCCTAGAATTTCGAATCTAGAATAATTGTTCTCTTCGGTTACCTACTAACCAAGGCTAAAAACCCCAGTCTACACTGCTATTTAACTCATAAGTAGTGGGGAGGGAGAAGAGATGGATTCATGCCTTTTCTAAGGGAATTCGTGCACAAAGGAATGCAGCTGACTAGCTGGGAGTTTGAACCTGGCTCGCAGAATCTACTTTCCGTGCTAATAACGGTGAGGCTTCAGACTTAGTATTTCTATGAACAGAGCGAGAATTAACGGTAACATAATCAGAAAAAAAGATGTGGTTTTCTTATTCTTTAAAAGAGAAATGAGTGAAATTAACGTATACAGATGAGGGAAATGGATAAAACCAGGAGAGAAAAGAATAAATAAAACATGACTGAAGGAAAATCCAATAAAAACAGAAGCAAAACCAGCGATGTCAACATAAATAAATAAACACTTCAAGAGCAGACATGTTGAAAGTGTTTTACACGGTTGCATTTGAGTCAGACAACCAGTCTTGTCCTTAATCACGGAGTTTACAAGGTCCTCCCGGCATGGAAGAGTAGTATGAAGATCTCGTGTCAATATTGATAAAAGTAAAAGAAAAATATGGCACTGTCTGTTGAACATAAACCTTCACAAACAGAAGCTAGCACAAACTGAAGAAAAGAAAGAAAAACTCAAGACAAAACAGCACTAAAGCTATATAAGCATTTACATTCACGCACGCCATTACAGACGATCATAAGATCATGCCTGAACGAAAATGCACGCATAGAAATAGTCCTGGCATAAGAAATACTATCATGAATTCAACAGCGACCACATGCACACATAGACCGTTAGATAGATAGATAGATAGAGAGAGAGAGAGAGAGAGAGAGAGAGAGAGAGAGAGAGAGTCCGAGAGACATATGCATATATGTATAGAAAGAAATAATAGAAAGAATAAGAAATATATATATATATATATATATATATATATATATATACAGGGTGATTGAAAAGTAACACCCCATTTTAAAATGATTATATTCTTTTTATTAACTATAACTTTTACATCACATTGATATGAGAATAAAGTGTTTAGCATGAGGTTTTATTTAAAATTCGACATGGGAAGTAGATTTCGCTACCAGTTTCTGGAGCCATCCAGGAATCGCGCCTGCTGATTTCGCTAAGAACTCTTGTGGTATGGAAGACATAACTTCTTGCATTCGCCTTTGAAGTTCTTCCAAAATCTTGGTTTGATATAGTAGACTTGCTCTTTTGACGAACCATAAAGAAAAAAAGATAAGGTGTTAATTCAGTTCTCCTGGATGGCCATTATACGTAAAATAGGGAGTTATTTGTCAATCTCCCGCTTGCTAGAGAATTCCTTCTTGAATCTCCAGACCATTCTTACATGCATTTCCGTCTCTCCGTACTGAACTCAGTCAGCTATCTCTTCTTTCTCTACCGTCCTTTTTAGCCTCATGACTGCTGCGTATTAGATAGTATTTTTGATAATATAGATAAAGCCATCTTCTTACATCCAAATACCATATTTTCAAATATATTCGGGTTTGGTACTTAAATGCCAACCATGCCAGGTGGCTTAAACACTTTAACACTGGCCTCACCGGTATAAAAAAACCCTGAACTTCTCAGTCACTCATTCTCTTAGGCAAGTGGTGAACTTCCCCACGCGTTCCTCCAATAACTCTGATGGACACGCTTCCCTTCTAGATTTCATTTTTACCTCTACCCCTGACTCATGTTGTACTATATAGCTCTGCCATCTTGGCAACTCTGATCAAACGGTAGTGTCTGTATACATCTCCGCTCTCCCAACAGTCAAGAAACTCCTACCAACAGAATATCTTTCTGTTTACAACGAGAGGAGTGGGACGCGTTCCGCGATTTTCTTCGTGACGTACCATGGAATGAAGTTTTTAATCATTCTGTTCAAAAGTGCGCGTCTGAGGCCTCCTCCTGGGTGAAAGCCGGCATCGATGCTTTCATTCCAGTAAGAAAATAACAAGTTAAATCGCGTTCATCTCCTTGGTTCTCACCTGCATGCTCGGTCATTATAGTCCACAGGAATCAGTTCTTCCGGCTGATTGCAACAGACGTCTCTTTGTCTCTGCTCGGAATAGGTGCAAGCGTGTCCTCAAAAAAGCGAAGTTGCTCTTTGCTGATAGAATGAAACAATGTATAGGATCTCACAAATTCGGTTCTAGAGATTAGCAGCGGTTCTACAAGAGTGTTGCTGCACAACAGAAAATCCTCAAACTATCCTCTATTCAATCAATTCGAAGTCCTCATATCTCCAGCAGATAAGGTTGAATATGTTGCCCAGAAATTCTCTTCCCACTCAACACTTGACTCATTTAGAGTATCCACACCTGATTTCCCCACTAGAACAAATTGTCTACCCCGTCACTGATTTCAGACATCATTTCTAAATTAGACTTCCATAACGCAAGCGGAGGTGACGGGATCCCAGGCGTCATCCTAAAAAAATGTGTCCCAACTTGGTTCCTGTTCTCTTCAAACTCTACAACAATTGCCTCGCTGCTTCCAGCTTCCCTGCTTGTTCTCCTCTGTAGTCTTAGTTTTTAAGAACTCCGGAGAACCTTCTGACACCTCTAATTATCGCCCTATTAGTATTCTACTGCTTTTCAGCAAAGGATTCGTGGTTTTAATCAATGCAGAAGTGGTTAAGCATCTTAGCTCTCACAAACTACTCTCTAACAAACAATAAGGCTTCAGTTTTGCCAGGTCTAATACTGATATGATAACGGCCATAAATGAATATGTATATCAGGCTCTTGATAATAACGACGATGCTCGAGCTGTGGCTCTATATAAATCGAAGGCGTTTGACCTGATTTGATACGTTGCTTCAGGGTTATTAGTAAATGATTGTTTGATTTAATCCAATCATTCCTATCAAATCGTTTAGTTTTGAACGTGTTCGATGCCTGATCGTTTCACACGAACATAGATGTCCCCAAATACTCTATCCTGGGTCCTACTCTATTTCTGATCATCATCAATGATCTTTCTGACGTCCTCAGTTCGCAAGTAGGCATTTATGTCTCAAAAGAAAATCTGTTAAAGTTAACGTGGCCGCTGTTCTTGAAAAGAATCTCCAATCAGTGTTTAACTGGAACAGGAGATGACTTGTAAATTTTAGTGCCTCCAAAATGAAACTGATCTCATTTAACCACCACAAAGAAACTCTGAATAGCAACTTACTACGCCTTACTGGCCTCAAGTTAAGTGGAATGATTACATCGAATCAATAGCTGCATCTACTGCAAGGAAAGTTGGGTCACTGTGGCGTGACAGAAGGATTTTCTCGTGATAGTCCATCTTACACATTTACAAATCTACCATTCGTCTGTGCCATAT
The DNA here is from genome assembly GCA_903632075.3 of Acanthosepion pharaonis. Classification (NCBI taxonomy): domain Eukaryota; kingdom Metazoa; phylum Mollusca; class Cephalopoda; order Sepiida; family Sepiidae; genus Acanthosepion; species Acanthosepion pharaonis. The sequence continues at coordinate 760,149 of CAHIKZ030001111.1, read as the reverse complement.
CTGGTCTGGTGTTGTTGCTGTTCATCTAGAGGTTGTTGACAAAGTCCAAAGAAGGATCAGCAATGTAATCGATCCTGACTTGACATCATGACTTCGTGGAATTTCTCAACGAGGTGACATGGCTTCCCTCTGTCTTTTCTACAAATATTTTCATGGCAAATGCTCTGGCGAGCTTTTTTTGCTTAAGCGTGCTATTAAATTGACATCTATGTCCAACCCTTTTACTGCTGAAATTTAACCGCCACTTCTGCTCAAACACTTTATTTTCTCGCACGTCTTGCCTGTGGAATTCCTTTCCGTTTACTTGCTTCCCTGAAAATTACAATCTTCAAAAATTGAAAAACAAGAACAACATCTATTCTATACCTGAAGATGTCTGTAGGAACAGACGAAAGCTTGTAGTAAAATAAGATCTAATACGGCAGAAATTTATATAAACAAGGATCATTTCATTCATAACGGATACGGAGGTTTTTGTATATTATTTGAATTGTTTGCGATGATGGATGTCTCGCCATTTAAATCATTAACCTTTGCATTAGTTTTTGTGTGAATAATTCATGTATTTGTAAATTGATTGCACGTTTATCGTATATATATATATATATATATATATATATATATATATATATATATATATATATATATATATATATTGATATGTTCCGAAGGAAGGGATATATATATATATATATATATATATATATATATTATTTATTTAAAAATATGATTCCAAATCGCGACATAAGAAGTCCCATGTTTCAAAACAAGAGCCGAAAACTTCAATATCATTATTTAAAATAAATTGAGTTAAAATAAGCTCTGTTCCATCTTCAAGCGAAATTTTTTTTGGAATAACGTGTTTCTGAAATTTACGTGTTTTAAAAATTGAAATCAAAATTTCCATGGTAACAGCTAGGGCGAATTGTTTAAGCTGGGTAGGCGGGTGTTGGGTGTTAATAATAAGTATGAGTATAGAGTTACTTTCGTAGATGTCAAGTCAGTAAAGGTGGGGGTGTCTAAATTTGAAACGGAAGATGTATTAACCCTCGTCTAGTTTGCATGTCTATGGAGATTTATTTATTTTTTTTATTTTATTTTTTTATGAAAGGGATTTGTGCATATAAAAAAAAACAAAAAAAAAACAAAAACAGTCGTAACTTTTGTTTTTTGACGACTTCATAAAGGGTTATCTTTTTTTAGGGTATTTAAACTATTTATTTGGGCTATGAATTATGAAGGGTATTATATTGTATGCATGTTTTTTGGTTAATTATTCAAACCATGAATCTGATGAGTGGGCTATGGATTAAACAAGTTATTATATTGTATGCTAGTTTTTAGCTAATAATTCAAACCCAAAATCTGATGAGGCCTACAAAAAACCGTTAACTCGTGTCTATTGTTTAATAGATTACTATTATTTAGAAGTTTAATTATGTGCAATTTCTCATGGAGGCATAAAGGGCATGGGTCATCCCAAGTTTTACATGTTCTAGCCTTGTTTATAATTTTCCATTTAACTTTAGGTGTCCTATTTGTTTCCTTCAGATGCCAAAAATATTGAGATAGGGAAGTCTGATTTCTTTTGTTTATATTATTGAAAGAGCACTTATGCTGCCTCCATCTATCTTTAATATATATATATATATATATATATATATATATATATATATATATATGTGTGTGTGTGTGTGTGTGTGTGCTCGGTGCTAGGTGTGTAAAGTTGCACTAAATCAAATTAGAGCAGACCTGTCTACCTAACCTCAAGATCAAGTTTCAGAATTAAAGCCTTTTGTGGCATTTGTCACATGAGACAGGTTTCATTAAGAAAACTATAACATAGGCACAAATAAATGGTAATATTAGCCGTATTCGGTATACATTGACCGAGCTACTGTTGCTGTCGGCGGTGGAAATTTATCAAATCTGCCTCAATTACAGGAGCTTTTTTCGCCTTTTCCAGTATTGATAGGGGTTTCCTTCCTAACATTTTATTTTAAGTAGTTCATAATATATTTCATGTTATATGTGCTATGCATTTTCTTTGTTGCTGCTGTTGATAGTCTTCAAAAGATGCCGTTTCTGTTATCTGGCATAGTTCTTTGTTTGTAATCCTGTCGGCTTCACAGGCTTCACTCGGTGAAAGCCATTTTAACGATTCATCTTAGGAAACGGTTGTATCCAGCTGAGAGTTTAGATATTTTAAACGGATTTGGCGTGCCATACATGCCATCCATATGACAGTCTCGATCATGATTAAAGTTTTCAGTCATAGAAATAGAAAGTGAGGTAAGACAGAAATATATGGACAAACATAGATATTGACCGTCAGATAGATAAACAATCATATATATATATATATATATATATATATATATATATATATATATATATATATGAATAAATATACTCTTAAGGTGTGCTATATTTATGGGATAAAGTGCTCAGTATCAGAGATAGAGCGTGTGTAAATATAAAAGTGAACATTAACTCTTAGAGGCGACAGGCTGTTTCATGCTAGACGCAATTGCCAGGCCTGACGATTGCATCTAGCATCAAACAGCCTGTCGCTTCTAAATGTTGACTTCAATGTTCATTATATATATACACTGCGTGCCAAATTATTATCGAGATAACATTTTTTCTAATATTTCAAAAACCGTCCAATCAATTCACACAAAATTTTCACGCAATGTTGGCAACACTAAACTACGCAATCACTGAAATTTTCGTACTGATTTGCGCAATGTAAACAAACTGGCGTCGTATTTGTTATCAGCACGGTGATTTGAGCGTGTCCTTAGTAATAAGGAATTAATATAACATATTAAGCTCGGAATTTGTGTATGTGTGTAAATGAACGATACTCTTACAATTATTTCGAACTGTGAAATCAAATAAATACGATTTCATTAAGGAATTTATCCACACGCCTAAGGCCTAATTTAAAATGGGAGTTAGGATGTACATGAGATTAGGTACAAAAGTTCTCTCAATACTTCTCTGTTAGATTGCTCATTATAATTTTTGATAATGCAAACGTTCATCGTTAGTTAAACTCTGGGTTTGATCCAAAATCATTCATTTACTATGTTACTTCGTTTGCTTACAGCCTCATGACAAATACATGTTGTATATAAAATACATGTTGTATATAAAATACATTTTTCGAACTGTTTTATGGCAATTTCTCTGATTCCAATTCATCTCAGAACCAAATCTCTCAAAGAAACCGTTTAAGAAGTATCAAAATAAATCGAATTGTTACGCAAAATACAGGTGTGGGGGTCATTGTTAATCTTCAATGTTGAAAACAATATTAATTATAAATAAATTCAGGATCAGTCAGTCAGTTAAGTGCCATGCTTCATACACGCTTGGACAATCATGTCTTATTTGATTCCATGACTGACTAGATAGATTTTCCGGCAGGGTTGAGGGTTGTCGTTTCTTTCTCTGGTAGACTGGTTGCCAACGAAAACCTTAGAGCCAAGTCTGTTCTGCTATTCAATCCGTAGCTGAATTCCTACCTTTCCCAAGGTGATTTGCCTGTAAGTAAATGTAAATAACTCGAGAGGAATTCGAACTTGGCTCTCCGACTTCTAATATCGATTACACAACATATGATTGATAACAATGCTGATTTAATATTTAGATTTTATTTCTATCGTTTTTATTTCCCTTCATATTTTATTATTCTCTCATTCTTCGTGTATTAACTTTTTTTTTTTTTATAATTGCATTTTTTTTTGTCTTATGGTTATTTTCTCTATTTTCAGTCATTTTATTATTATTTTTCTCCAGGTCTTCTTTTCTTCGACACTAACTAAACATTTCTTCTTAAGTCCCATGATTCCTTCTTTCATTCGATTGCACATTCGATTGTTCGTTCTTCCCCCCCCTCCCCGCCGAAATCCACAAGATTTGTAATGATTAAATGTTACTGTTATTGGCAACTCCTTATGAGGACACAAGCATCCCACTGAGACTTTTGGTAATGATATATCATCAGCAAACAATCATTTCAGACTTTTCCCTCTTGGAAATGTATATTTTTAGAACTCGTAATTTATTGCTAATGATAGCACCGAATAAATGGATGGGAATATATGATTACAATAAAAAATAATGAAAACCAGTGATCCAGTGTGTGTGTGTGTGTGTGTGTGTGTGTGTGTGTGTGTGTGTGTGCATGCGCAAGATGGGGCAGTGAGATTTAATGGGTTAAAAATACGCCTACTTAGGACTTTGTTAATTAGCTATATAGTTGATTGATGGGAATGATTTATAAAGATCGTGATTGGTCAGGTAATTAAACGTTTCTTTCCTTCTCCGACCAATCAACATGTAGCGAGGTTAGTTTGTTTAGTTAATCAAAGTAAAAAAAAAACAAAACAAAACAAAACAAAACAAAAAAAAAACGACACGATTACACCTTGCCAGCGAATTGAACGAGGCGGGAAAAACAATGAGTGAGAAAGTTAGCTCTGTGTGTGTGTGGAGGGGGAGGGCGTGTGTGGGTGTGTCGAGGCGAGATGGTGAAAACTAAGAAGGGAGCTTGCAAGAAAAGAGAGAAGACAAAAACAAATGGAAATAAAGAAAGTTGCGGAAAAACACGAGAGAAAAGGAGGAGGAGAAAGAGAGAGACACATGCACAGAGAATAGGAATGAAGAGAAAAAAAGGGAGTGAGAGAAAAACATTTAGAGAAAAACAGAGGGAGAGAACGAGGAGAATGTTTTTTTGGAAAAAAATGAGAAAAGGGGAGAGAGAGAATGTGAGAAAACGTTCGGGGAAAATGAACGCGAGACATGGGTAGAGAAAGAGAAGCGTCGTGGAAACACGATAGAAAAATTATATATATATATATATATATATATATATGCATGCATGTATGCATAAATATGTATGTATGTATATATATATATATATATATATATATATATATATATAGATAGATAGATAGATAGATAGATAGATAGATAGAGATCACGAGAAAAATATTGGGAAAACAAAATGATCGAACAAACATTCTTCATTTCATTTTGCTGAAAATCCCAAAGCAATAGAACGTCACAAAGATTGATTTATTTTCCTTCATTTTTATTCCTTCACGTTCATTTTTTCATGATTTGTCTTTCATTCAATTTCTTTTTCTTTTTTCTTTTTCCCCTTTTTTGTGTTCTATCTTTCTTTCTTTCTTTCTTATTTCTGAGTGGCCCTCCTTTTTGTAATCCTATGGACGCGAAATAGGAACACACACACACACACACACACACACACACACACACACACACACACACACACAGAGGGAGGGATACTGCGGAAAACAAAAGCATAATACGTTTAAAGAAAAGGACAGACGGAGAGAAAGATGGACTGACACAGACACAGAGTGAGAAAGAGAGAGAGAGAGAAATGTTGGGAAAACAAAAGTAAAAAAAAAAAGTAGAGAAGAGGAGAAAGAAGGACAGAGAGAAACATATATATATATATATATATATATATATATATATATATAAATATATATATATATATATATATATATATATATATGCGTGTGTGTGGGTGTGTGTGTGTGTGTGTAGAGAGAGAAAAAGTATTGGGAAAAACAAAAGTAAAAACGTTTAAAGAATAGGAGAGACGGAGAAAAAGAGGTGACGGCAACAAACAGAGGGAGAGATAGAGGAAGAAGTATTGAGAAAAACAAGTAAAAAACGTTTAGAGTAAAAGAGAGAAAGAGAAAGATTGAGAAAAAAAGGTTTGCGTAAAAGAAATGAAGTCATTGAGAAATGGAAAGAAAGTTAACATTATTGGAAAAAAAAACGAAAGAGAGACATGAAGAGACAAAGATTGAAAGAGTATAGGAGTAAAGAAGTTGTAGAAAACAAGAGAGAAAAAGAGAAAGAGAGTGAGAGAGAGAGAGAGAGAGTTTGGGGAAAAAGGAGAGAAAGACATGGAGTAAAAGGAAGAGAGTGAAAATGAGAAAAACAGTTAAAGACAAACCAGGAGAACGTATAGATGAAAGAGAGAGAGAATAAAAGAAAAATATTGGGAAACAGAGAGAGACAAAAAGAGAAGAGAGAGAGAGAGAGAGAGAGAGAGAGAGAAAGAGAAAGAGAAAAAGAGACAAAGAGATAGAGAGAGATAGCTAAGTATTGTCGTGGTAAACAAGTTTGAGCGAGAATTTTTTTTTAAAACTAAAATTTCATCCAATACAAGAATCACTCAAAGTAGTTGGTTACTGAATAAAGCGTTAATATGAACTTAAGAGGAGAAAGTAGGAAGGGAAGATTCTGAGAATATGGCGGGTAGATATCCATTGATCTTTGACTTAAAGTGGTTAAGTGTTCGACTACGCATCAACGTGCGAATATCGTCCACGAAATAGCAGTTCTTCGGAGGAAGCAATTGGAGTGGTGCGCCTTTTACCAAAGCAGCACGTTGGAAATGAGGATCATTCAACCGTGTGGTCGTAGGAAGGTGGGTCTTGTCCGCAAAGGTCTGAGCTGGTGGCATTAAAGAATGGAGCTCATTGGAACATTTTCCATAGAAGTAGGGGTCTCTGACATTTCGTCTGTGGGAGTAGGCAGCAGGTTTTGAAAATGATTCATTAAAAGTTTTTGAACTCTGTCATGGCTAAAAGAGAGAGTTGGGCTACGCCAGGGGATGTGCTAGCAGAACTTCATTTTTGGTTCGATCAAAGTCTTTTAAGGATAAAGAATAGAAGACAGAGGCAAGTATTTCTGGGGTACAAAGAGCCAACCATTTGTGTCAAGAGAGAGAGAGAAAAAAAAGGAAATATTCATTTAGAGATAGAGAAAGAGACCAAATAATAGAGAGGGAAAGATTGAAAGAACATATTAGTGGGTTAAAACGTGGAAAAGGAGAGGGATAGACAGAGAGAGTGATAGGGGGAAGAGAGGTAGAGAGAGGGAGGAAGAGAGAGAAGGGGTGAATAAGGAAAACTCGAGTGCAAGATTTGAAAATGAGAAAGGGTGACAGACAATGAGAGAGAGAGAGAGAGAGAGAGAGAGAGAGAGAGGAGTTGGGAAAAGAAAATAAATTCAAGAGAAAAAGATTGAAATAATAGCAAGAATGATTGGGGAAATAAGAGAAAACGTAATAGAAAGAGAGAGAGAGAAAAAGGAGGATGAGAGAGAAAGTGTGAGAGAGAGAGAGAGAGAGGAGTTGGGAAAAGAAAATAAATTCAAGAGAAAAAGATTGAAATAATAGCAAGAATGATTGGGGGAAATAAGAGAGAAACGTAATAGAAAGAGAGAGAGAGAGAAAGTGAGGATGAGAGAGAAAGTGTGTGAGAGAGAGAGAGAGAGAGAGAGTTGGGAAAAGAAAATAAATTCAAGAGAAAAAGATTGAAATAATAGCAAGAATGATTGGGGGAAATAAGAGAGAAACGTAATAGAAAGAGAGAGAGAGAAAGTGAGGATGAGAGAGAAAGTGTGTGAGAGAGAGAGAGATTGAAAGAAGAAGAGCAGACAGTGAAGGGAGGAAAAATGAAAACGAGATGTAAGAAGAAAGAGAAACAAAATATAGAAGAAACAGGAAAGAAGACAAAAGAAAGATAACATGAAAAGTGAAAGAAAAAATATAAAAAGAAAAGGAAAGATATAGGGATATGAAGAAAGGGGAACGTAAAAGATTGTGAAAAATGAAATTAAAGGAAGAAGAAACAAGTTAAATACAGAAGACAAAATAAAGTGAGAGTGAGAGTGATATATATATATATAGATAGATAGATAGATAGATAGATAGATATGAATATGACTGAGATAGATAGATAGATAGATAGATAGATAGATAGATAGATATGAATATGAATGAGATAGATAGACATGAATATGACTGAGATAGATAGATAGATAGATAGATAGATATGAATATGACTGAGATAGATAGATAGATAGATAGATAGATAGATAGATAGATAGGTAGGTAGGTAGGTAGGTAGTGAGTGAGTGAGTGAGTGAGTGAGTGAGTGTGTAGAGGGATTTGGGCCAAGGAAGAACAGTAAATCAAAATTAACAGGGCAAAAAACTGGAACAAAAGAAGAAAATAATATTTTAAAAATGATTGAATAAACATTCTTCATTTCATTTTGCTGAAAAATCAAAGGCAGTAGAACAACACAGAGAATACTGGAGTATGACACACGGCCTAAAATGAAGGGCGTTTAGCGTGAATTGAATTTCCTATAGGAGTACTATGATCTACGTAACAAGGGAGGGGCATTCAGTTATTTCCTTCTTTTTTGCTTTCTGCTTGTTTTCAGTTTTTCAATTTTTTTCTTTGTTTTTATTCTTTCTTGTTCTTTTCCTTTCATTCCCATTTTTTCCTCATTTTTTCTTTCCCAATCGTTTCTTTCTTTCCTTTCTGTTTTTCTTTCTCTTTCTTTTTTCTTTGAATTATTTTCCTTCTTTTTTTTATTTCTTCACATTCATTTTCTTATGTTTTCTCTTTCATTAAATTTCTCTTTCTTTTTTCTCTTTTCCCCTTCCTCAGTTCTTTCTTTCTTTCTTTCTTTCTTTCTTTCTTTCTTTCTTTCTTTCTTTCTTTCACCTATTCATTCTTTCTTTCTTTTTGTAATCCTAATTTTTCTTTTTTTCCCTTATCTCAAAACGATAACATCGCCATCATCTTCAGTCAATATTCTTCTTCCTAGAAGCGAGCACGCCTGTTAGATTCAATTCTAGGGCGGAGTGCTCTAAGTTTAAAATAAATTCGAAGTTAAAACTGTTTTCTGCACTTTCTACAAAAAACGTAAGCCTTTTTATGTCAGGCCCTCTAGCGTTAATTGCAATTCGCTCACGCGCATTGATGTGTGCACACGTGAGCGTGAACACAGACAAACACCCACACCCACAAAAGAACATTTACTAACAAAATAGAGTTAGATAACCACCTATATAACAGTATAAATTCATACAGGGTATGACGATAGACTACATCCGCGTCCTGGGATAGACGATAAACTACGTCCAACAGCAAGGCCTCTGATCAAGACGTTTTCAGGAACGCGAAACCACTTCTTAATTGCTGGTGTTCCCAGGTTCACCTGAACCCGGGTGGTAGCACCTGTTAGGCTCCCAACTATCGGAGAAATAGTTAACCACTATACTGGGGTTAAAGTACTATGAAAATGTAAAAATAGATTTTAACACCAGTAATAAATTTTTTGAAAGAGAAATTATTACATTTTTTGGGGAAAAATATTACCAGCAATACATTTTTTGGAAAAAAAATATTACCAGCAATAAAAATCATGAATTCATTAAATAACCCATTGAGTTTGATATGCCATAAAACAAAGCAAACTAAATAATTAAGAATTATTATATATAATGATTTTCAAATATATATATATATATATATATATATATATATATATATATATATATATATATATATATATATATCCCCAGTCTGCCTTGGATGGCAACTGGTCTAGGAAAAGGACAACTCAAAACCTGCGGAGGGTCGTTTGGGGACCTTGTAGCATGTAGTGCACCAGGTCTCTGTGTTCGTCCCTTCAAAGAGTGTGGATGGTCCTGCACGAAGCCTTCACCACTATAATCGAATCTCATGTGCCGTTGTCGGGCTGTCAGTTTCCTGGAAACTGATCTGCTTGACTCTCATACGTCGAATTCGACGGGAGAGTTGAGTATATATATATATATATATATATATATATATATATATATATATATATATATATATATATAGTAAAAGTAACAAATCCGTTGATATATAATCCAAGTGAATCCTAGTAATCTAAAATATTAAAACTGGTTCCCAAAAGGAGCTCAATATATTTGTTTTTACAGAGCAATATAATTAATAAACAATAAAATCCAAAATCACCTCATATGGGGAATAACCTATTTCGGCAGGCGAAGATATCATTCGTTTGTCTTATCGACCCCAGTGTGGACTGTGTTCGTGTCTGTACAGTTAGGGGATGCAGAAAATAGAATTTAAATGTGAAAATTAAAAGAATCACCCTGTTGAAAAACTAATACAGAATTCTTTCGACAGGTCCAAAAAATAAAACCAATTCTTAGACATTTTCATAGAATACAGTAATAACGCATTCACCACATCATTATGCAAAAGCCCATTAGCAGAAATTCTGGCAATCTTTATTTTAAGAGTGAATGGCCACTTATATATAAAATAGAAGTTACAAAAATTTTCCTAAAGAGAGCACAAGAGAATTCATCTTCTCGTCCCTTTTTCCTTAAAGAAATAATTTAAAACAAACGCATGTTAACAATGTTTTTTCTAAATACCTCAGCGCCCAACAGATTAGACAATTTCTTTCTAAAGTAATTAATAGCAATAGTGAACATACAGATAAAAACATTAACATCTTCTACAAAAGCCATATATATATATATATATATATATATATATATATATATATATATATATATATATATAAAAAAGTAAGTTATGAAAAACTTGGTAATCCGTATGGGTAGTCCCAAGATGATCCGGCGTCCTTTAAAAGGGCTCTGGTGAAATAAATTATTATAATGGAACCTTAAAGTGGTCTGTTTTTCTTTAATATATATATAATATATATATATATATATATATATATATATATATATATATATATATATATATATTATTTATTAACTATGAGCAAGACGAATTTTCTTTTAGAAATATCATAAATAAATACACGACGCTAGTCGACCAGAACAAGAAAATTAAATTAATTATCCATTAAAAAATTAAATTAATTATCTATTAATCCCAACAAATACCGTAGGTGTAACATTTACTATGAAAAGCCTAAAACATTTGATCTAATTATTACCAATAACTTGAAACAAGAAAAAATCACCACCACCATCTAAATACAATCTTGTTTACGATTTCGTGAGTCCTTTGTGAGATTGCAGCAATACGCAATTATTATTTTGACCAACTATGCACTACACTTTCTCGTAGATTAATGTGTCACTTGTTGAAACTTAGTGCAATTCATGCAAATATTAGCACCGCATCATAGATCTCACGACGAAGGAAGACTTAAAATTTTGGAAGCCATAATTATACAAAAGAAAGAGCCCATATTAAATATCTTTCACCAAATTATTCTGATGAATTTGTTCTATGCTGTCGAGAGTTTATGAAGTTTAGCGTAGTATTAGATTGGCAGCAATGTATCATCGTTTTACAGTGGAAATTCACAGATATAATCACAAGTTATATGCTAACAGTTTCTTCAAAAGCACTTCTTTGTGGATATATCTTCAGGTTTCTTGCTTCTCAGTCAAGTTTGATCTTCAAAAATTTAAATACAATGCTAATCGTTATCTTCTGTCTTCTTAAAACCTGTTCTTTTATTGTCTTCTTAATAGTAATTTTTCTAATATTCTCTAAAACTCAGTAACCCCTTGTATCCTAGTGGCTTTGTTGCCTTGAGGTAAAATAATTAAAAAAAGAGACAGTATCTTTCAGTGTGTATAAAATCTTACTTATTATAAAACGCAGATTTGTGTGTGTGTGTGTGTGTGTGTGTGTGTGTGTGTGTGTGTGTGTGTGTGTGTGTGTGTGTCTGTACGTTTATATATTGGATCGGATTTCCTACATTTTTCAACCGATTTCAACAAAACTTCACAGGACTCCGTAAAATTACCTTGCGGTGGTTCTGACAGCACCAAAAATTGAAAAAACACAATTGTTTTTGCATGAAATCAATTTGAAAACACGATAAAACACGATTCTGTTGCTAAAATGAAAGGGGGACAACTCATATCGAGTTATACTTATTATAAAACTCAGGTTGTTTGTATGTTCGTTTATATATGGGATCGGATTTCCTACATTTTTCAACCGATTTCAACAAAACTTCACTTTTTTTTTGGCAGGTAGTGTTTCTTATTGTCTTGCACACTTTTTTCTTTATTTTTACATTCAGAATGCTTTAAAAATTCCATTTACAAGACAATTGTTTATAATAAAATTCTATTCAATCGGTAGACTCATAACGATTGAAAACAATGATTTGTTTGAGTTTGGGTTTGACCAATTCGTAAAAAAAAAAAAAAAAAAATTAAGACATGCGTGTCCGTCAACCTTAAACAATAATCTTTGTCAATTTTATTTTTCAGTTTTCATGATGGTCGATACTTGATCTATCTCTTACTGTTATATCCCCAGGCAACACCGGGCTCTACTGCTAGTATTTAATATACGTAAATAATAATAATAATCTAATAATAATAATAATAATAACAATTTTATGGGAGTACACAATACACACAGGCAGAAGAATCAAAGCTAACCGCCCAGACATTGTTATTAGAGACCGCAAACAAAAAGTGCCTCGTTATTGATATGGCAGTCCCTGCGGACTGCAATGTATCTTTGAAGATCTTCAAATAGCTATCAAAATACAAAGACCTTCAAGCCGAAATTTCAAAAATCGGGCTCATGGGAACACTAACAATACCTGTTGTACTTGAAACCCTGGGATTGGTTGGAAAAGATTCCAGTAGACTCATTGAAGGGATTCCTGGAAGCCCATGCCTTAAAGAAATACAAAGAATGTTCTCACAGCCTACACCTTACGAAGGGCTTTATCTATGTAAAATATACGTATGTGTTTTTGTTGCTTTTCGAATTGGTCAGTGAAAAATGTCATGATGCCATTTCTAACCTTAGGTCTCTGGGCGGAACCCGGAAAGAAATATGTAAACGCCAGAAATCAAAGGAAATAATAATAATAATAATAATAATACCATGATCTGGCTATGGAGTTGAAGAATCTATGGAACATGACTGTTGAAGTAATTTCTGTAGTAAAGAGTGCGCTTTGAACACAGCCTTAAACCTTGAAAGTGCGTGTAGGTAATATTGAAACTGTCACCAAGATAGCAGACCCCCAGAAAACTGTTATACTTTATTCTGCGTGGATTCTCCGAAATGTTTCTTCAGTTGTGAGAAATCTTGTTGACACCATGCCTCAAAAACACAATTTTTATTTTACCAACATAATCATCCTTATAAATATTTAATACATTTTTCTGAGGGTAGTCTAGCTCCGTTTAACACATGGCGTCACTTTGGAGTAATTCGAATTCCAGCGCTCTGAGAATACCACGATGTAGCCGATAAAAATATTGCCTGCTACATTAATGGCAACCAATTCTCCATAGTAACTGAGAACAATCGGAAATATTTTCACAAAAACTAAACAAAAAATGAACCTCGGACAGTTTATCGACAGTTTCGATCTCGGTGTACAATATTGTCTTTTTTATATATATATATATGTGTGTGCGTGTGTATGCGTGTATATATATATATATATATATATATATATATATATATATATATATATATATATATATATACTAGCAGCATGGCCAGGCGTTGCCCGTGTTTGATTCAAAAATTATATGACTCATACAGCAATCGATATCACGACTTAAAATATTTTTGCCTTTCCTTGCCTTTAAAGGAGTGCCCTTTGCCGTGCTGATGTTGCTACATACCTTACTTCTTGCCTATCTCACACTGCGATTTTTTTCTAAGCTCTATACTAAACATTAAATCTGTTACGAAAAAAGAACTAAACAAAATGAACACAAAACGATCAGCTTTAAAAAAGGACTCGTATACCGAACAAAAAAAGAATGTTAACAACAATTACTTATTCGCACCCAACCCAGTTCTGCGGAATCAGAATCAACGTTGAGTTTAAGCAAGCGAATGAGCCAATTGGAGTAAAGTGCCATGCAGATTTAAATTTTGTGACGAATGGAGCTATCGATATTTTTTGCATGCTAGCATGCTAGTTAACATCCGTGTCAGTCAGCTGTTGGCTCTCACGCTGGCCAGTAGAATCTTCCTGTCTATTCGTGGCAGCCAGCTATAGGCTCTCACTCTGGCTAGTAGAAAATGGCCGCAAACTACATGAAAACTGCCGTAGAAGCATGAAAAAATGAATTATTTCCACTATCGATGGGAGTTTGTAAATGCAAGGTCGGTTTTGGGCTTCCCGCTAACTTGGAGCATGTACATGTAAATTTGGGTGCAAATCCGTCGAAAATTGCGGCCATACATTCATTATACACACACACATCCCGCCTTTTATATATATATATATATATATATATATATATATATATATGGCAGGATTATTGCGTTGAAATGACCTGGGAAATCAAATTTTTTGGTACAAAAAAAAAAAAAAAAATAAATAAATGAAAATAATCACTATTTATAAAATAAAAAAAATAATGTACCGTGTCCCTTCAGTCGATGGATGTTCATGTCTCTCCCCATTTCCGCCATCCATTCACACATGCCCCTTTCTCTGTCCCCTGTGAGTTTCTAATTCTCCAAGCCCGTTTTATTCACTACTATTTCAACTGCTGTGCTCTAATTCTGCGTATTAATTTCCTTTTTGTTTGCATTTCCCTTAATATTTCATAGTTGCTTACGCGTTCCGTCCATGGTATTCTCAGCATCCTTCTGTAGAACCTCATTCCTGTTTCTCCCAGTTTTCTCTTCATCTGCGAGGAAATTATCCAGTATATAATCCCTGCCATAAAAGAGGATTGATAGCGCATAAGAGTTCACCATTCTATTCTTTGCTTCCTCTTTATTAGAACTTTGCTTAGATTTTGGGATACATCCGTTGGTATTCTAATAAGGCGATAATGCCACTAAAACGCAAGGGGATGAGAAGACTTTAGTGAGGAGAAAGGACAATAAAAGAACAGGGGACACAGGCCGACGAAATGGCGATTGATGTTTCATTTAGATTTTTGAAAATTGTAGGTGACAGGGAAGCATAGAAACGCAAGAAACTTCCACAGACGAGAGGTGCGAGGAAAGAAATGTTAGAATAGAATTTGCGTTTGTCCCCAGTGTCATAGGCACGGCGAGATATTTAAAGACAGTTTTGTAATCGGTGTACTGTCAAGTAAAATTATTTAAATTCAAAGTGAAAATCTATTGGAATTATCGGGTTACTTGGAATGAACATAAATTACCTTTTCCGTACCCCCGCTAAGGATAGACCTCTCGATGACATGTGAGAGAAGCTGTTTGAGAGATTCATTGCATAATGTCTGCAGATGCTGCTATTCATGAGAAGCGTACTTAATTTTAGTTGAAACTTGCCAGGGGAAAGTGATAAGGCAGATCGGAGCGTCCCACGAAATGTTCGGAAGTTTATAATTACATCTTCATTTGCATCGTTCTATGAGGACAAAATTGTCCCGCTCACATGGCAACTGATAGTTTTTATAGTTCTGGGCTAATTTTTAAACATTTCACAGAAATTAAACAAAAGTATAGTTGTATTCTAAACAATTTTTTGTTAATTTATTTGTTTGAAAAAGGTTTTTTCATGGTTGCATAATGTTTTACAAAAAACCCGAAAAAATATTTTAAAAGGTGAAATATGATTTTTCAAACAGTCAAAAGAATATAAAAGCTAGGTCCGCAAACATTGATTTCACTGTAAATAGGAAGACCAAAAGTCAACCAGTCAAAAGAATATAAAAGCTCATTTCATTTGAGGATAATTTCGATGATATAGGCCGGTAGACACTTATTTCACTGTACATAGGAAGGCAGAAAGTCAACCAGTCAAAAGAATATAAAAGTTCATTTCATTTGAGGATAATTTCGATGATATGATTTCACTCTACATAGGAAAACAGAAAGTATGGTCATCAACAAATGAAAAAGTCCAAGATGCGAACTGCGAAATGGGTATGTAAACATCAACCAGAAATTTAAATATATTTTCATTATTTACATTGGCGAGCCGTTACCGTTTCAGCCCCACAAATGCTTACACCAAGAAAGGATTACCCTATTAAAGAAATGTATATCTCTCATTGGGACATTTCAGAATCTTTATATGCTATCATATTTTTGCACCCGAAACCTACACAATGTAATTCAAGTAATGAATTGATTTTTTTCAATCCTACAATATTTTTTTATTATTATAAACGTTATGCTAGTGTGTACACGTGATTGAGTAAATCATACAAAAGGAAATGCAGTTTCGATTCTTGCCGGGTGGTGCATTTTCTTTAATAGTGGTTTTCGATGTCCCAGGTGGGTAGACATTAATTTCACTATTTGTCAACAAGCAATGGCGTCTATTCAAAACATGGCTATCCACTAAAATGGCATTTACATTAATAACATTCTTCATTGTTCATCCATAATTTTAGAAAAATGTTATATCAGTATGAAATAGTTCCATATACACAAAGGTGTTAAAGTAGCAATAATAATTTTATTTCTCTTAAGAGAATGAAAAGTCTGTCTTTAGCTGACTTCATGCGATAATGACTTGTACTTGAGTTGCGAATATATCAACCAAGACGAAGAGGCTAGATTAAATAGATCAATCTATAATAATATCATCAAAGTGGAATTGTGGAAAAACCACACGTTGACAGCTATGATTAAAAATTATTTCATGTCTCTGTTTTTCTCTCACACTTTACCTGCATCTTCATATTCTCTCCCTTATCCCTTACAATCCTTATTCTAATTTAATATTTAATGAACTTTTCAATCCGACAACCTTTCTTTATTGCTATAAAATCAGTAATATTAACGTCTACCTGCCTAGATAATCGGAATCATAGACTGAGAAGTACATTTTTTAAAGTAATTCTTTTGATGATCTAGGCTGGTAGACATTATTTTTTCAGAATGTAAATAAATAGACATATCTACTTTTACATCGGTATATTTGTGATTCTATCTGCATAATCGAAGTACAACCACTTTTTATTGTAAAAAAAAAAATCCCGCTCAAAGGCATGATTTGATCGGCAATGAGTTTTGAGACAAGCACGCAATACGACTTAAAGACGGAAATTTGAGCACTTTAATAGCAAGCACACGTAAGAAAATAATGTAGCATGCATTAAAATTGGAAAGACTGTCTGTATTTTTAACCCGAAAATAAATACTTGACTGGGTGTCGTTGTAGAATCACAGAGCAGCTGAACACCTGACCAGCTTCCTCCACATGTCTCGGTTGCGTGTATAGCAATATAATCAATCAAGGCAAATAATTCATCGCTCAGTAGACTGTTGGGGTATCATATTGGGCCTTTTATGGAATTTTTCAGCACATTACAGACATCTTGACCGTACTCATCTCCTCTTTAACATCACGTTAGTACTGTAGGACATTGTCACAGTATTCGTTCTCTTTTCAAACACTCAATTTAAATTATTAGAGATATATAATTTAGTCCTTAATTTTCTTGTTATATATTGTCTTGAGTGTTCTTTCTAAGCCAGTCCTGGGTATGACGTTAAACTACACCCGGCAGCAAGGCCTCTGATCGGAACCTTTCGAGGAGCGTGGAACCACCACTTAATTTGCTGTTGTTCCCAGGTACACTCGGACCCAGGGTGACATTACCTTTTCGGGTCTCAGCTATGAGCAAATAGTTAACTACCAAACTTGGGTCACAACACCATGAAAGTATAAACATTTTTATAGGAAAAATACCAGGAATACATTTTCACGGTAAAAAGAAATTACCAGCAATATGTTTTTGCAAAAAAAAAAAAAAAAAAAATACACTTTTGTAAAAGAAATTAATTCTAGCAAAAAAACAAAACAAAAACAAAAATTAAATTTCGACTTTAAATGACCCATAAGAGTTGATATGTCAATAAATTGAACCAAAAAAATATCTTTCTCGGTATAATAGGATAAATAAAAATGAAAATAAAAAGGTTTTGTTTTCGAAAAATCAAATTAAATAACCGATAAAAAGTCTAAAGTCAAAAATCGGAAAATCAAATTAGAGTTTAATCTCAAAAGTGTTTCACAAATAAAAAAAAGAACAGATAAAAATATTTAATATCAAAACTGAAAAATCAGATTAAAAGACTAATGTCAAAATTTTTTCACAAATAAAAAATCAGAAAAATATCCAATGTCAAAGATGTCGAAAATTGAAAAATCAAATTAAAAGTCTAATGTAAAAAACGAATTTTGTAAGTTTCAAAAATTCTGATATTGAAAAATAGGTTTACTTTTATTTAAAAACAATTTTTGTGAAAGAAAATTTATTTGAAGTGTTCTGGGTATTTAAGCAAAGGTGATGAAAAAGTTCTTTCCTTTGTTTTTCCTTAGTAGAAACTTTAAAACAAAAGAACAAAATGGAGGCCATTTTAAAATAAATTGGAAAGAATTAAAAAAAAAACTGCATAGAACTGTAATGAATATGTCCTATCTCCCCGATATAAGAGCCACAAAATCACCTGTACCATACACGGTCATATAAATTAGTGCCTTAGGACTAAATAAATGCGTGAAAAATCTGCATAACTGACTGAGGTACACATAAAACCCGGTAGATTTTGTCTGTGGGGTGAAAAGGATTACGGAATTTACGGAAGGATTCTTCTGGATTTTTCTGAAACGATTGGCAGAGGAGGAGAAGTTTTTTTTGTTTTTCCTTGTCAGGGTAGATACTGCGGTTGTAATATATATTTTGGGGCCTTCTCTCCACATTTGCGTTGTCCCCTCACCACCTTTGTGTAACATCTATTCCATAGTGGTGGTATGATTGGCTATGATTAGCTTACACAAGCTATGACCAGAGGTTATGACCAGCTAAAATAAACTATGACAAGCTTAGACCAGCGGCCCGAGTGCAAACACTCGGGTTCCCACGTTAAAAACCAACCTTGTGTCACAACCTAGGAGTCAAGGTAAACCCTGAGAAGGATAACGGAGAGCGAGGAATATATTTGAACGAACTAGCTATGAGGATTAAGGACAAAGAAGTGACAACGAGGAACAGAAAGCGGATTATTACATATATATATATATTACAAATATATTACTACAAGAACAAATAACGAAAATCTATATAGAAAGAAAGATGCGCTAGTGAAGCTATTTCGTTTTTACTTCATCCATTTTTTTAATGTTACCTAATTTTAGGAACGGGAGATTTTAATGTAAAACATAAAACAAAATACTGGATTAAAAAGAAAAAACGTTCGAAACACCACCGATAAAAAGAAAGAGGCTGGCGATCACATCATGTTGAAACACTGGCTTTCTTATGATCACCGAAGTTAAGCAACGTGCCTAGATGGGTGATCAATTGTGAATGCCAGGTTCTGAAAGGTTTTATATGCAGATGGTGTAATGGATACGGACTTGGAATTGTTAATTGGACAGCCGAGTTCCAATTCTCGTTGGGTTCGTTATATTCAATTACACGTAAATACCCTTAGGAATGGTATGAATCTACCGCTCCCTTCAGCGATAGCTCAATTAGTAGAACTTTTATCAATAAGCCATTATTATCTCCAAAAAAAATAAAAAATAAAAAACTTCTTACAATCTAAAAATATTTTCTGATTTTAAATAAAGGGTTGATAAACCGTAAAATAAATCAATTAAACAATTTTTTTAAGCATTTCACCCCAAGCAAGGCGGGAAGCCACTAGGACGCAAAGGGTTACAGAAAAATTACAACAAGATCAGATAGGAGTGATAGAAGAAAGGATGAGTGTAGTGGATAGATCAAGGCAACTGGAGATGTCGACTGACATTACACTTGAATAGCTGGAGATTATAGCTCACAGGGAAACAGGAATAGGGAAGGGAGTTCCACAGACGAGAGGTGCGAGGCATGAAGCTATTAGAGTAGAAGAGACGCCTACATTTCGCAGTTTCGACAGTGAAGGGGTGAGAGCGGGATGCCAGCCTCGTATGGCGCTTGAATTCATGACGTCTGGGAACCAGCGAATGCAGCTCCTCGGAGCAATTTCCATGAAAGTATTTGTAGAACAGACAGAGGGAGGCGACGGCGCGTCTGTGAGAAAGTGACTGTAGACGAGACGCCAGGGCAGGGCCAACCACATTGCATATCCGCCTCTGGAGCCTATCAAGAACCCCGAGGCAAACAGAAGGGGCACATCCTAAAAATAAATGCAATTAAAATATTACTTCTAAAAATGTTTTTTTTTTCTTTGGTAAAAGAATAATTTAGTTTTTGCTGATGCTAACAAGATTTTCGATGATTAAACAACAAGAACAGAGAAGGGATAAATATATAAAAAAAAATATAGTTTGTTCGTGACAGTTTCTTACGAAAAATTCAGAAGGAACACGAAACACAGAAAAAAGATTCGAAACTTAAAAATCAATGTTCGCCAACTAGTCGAGTGTTAGTCATTTTTATAACCGGTATTTTGCGGAATTAACAGTTGTTAGAAAGTACCAACTCCTTTTCAGAATGCTATTTTTCATTTCATTTTCCAACAACTCATTGCACATGGAACTTTATGACATCCGAGTCATTTGATATTACTTAACGAGTATAAATATTAGGCGCAATATGTATGGTAAGGAACGGTGATTTTCTGAGAATTATGTAAACGATTTGTTTTTGATCTCACCAACATATACAACATGCACAAATAATATCATAATTTGATGAAATGAAAATTCAAGATACTTTAGGATGTTGTACATCTTAACAAATCATTCAGTTAAGCCAGATTGTCAATTGTGGTCAATTGTTGTCAATTGTTATTCTCAATGACGTCTATATTATGAAAGGTTAAATTATATCGGAGACAGAACGCTTATAAATATAAACAATGTTGATATAGTTATAAACACTTCCTGGTGACTCGAATTGAACCTGTATCCTATACGGTACCGTCATATAGCCTGACGTGCTTTTACCGATTTCGCCACAGAGGAGCGTTTCGGTTAGCAAGATCGATTTTACTGTTGTAAAACTACTGTGGCGAAATAAGTAAAAGAACGTCAGGCTATATGGCGGTTCCGTATAGGATACAGGTTCGATTCCTGTCGGAGGACGCATATTTTCTATGACAATTTCTCGGACATTCAGGCCGGTGAATGTTGTTAATACTGTTTATTATAAACAGTACATTTACTTAAATACTTGTATCTATAAAAAAGAATGTATAAACATAAAAATGTCTTCAAATAATTGTCGGACTTTGTCCATTTCATAATATATATATTTGTGTATTTAGGCAGCGATTCTTCTTTCATGCACATTTCACTGAATACGACAGACAAGGTGCTTTTATTTAGATTTTTATACAATTTCTCATGCGATCTAATAATTTTTTTTTCTTTTCGGATGATAAATTTTATAAAAACTGTTCGAATGTTCTTTTTATCCGAGCGCTTTCGGCTATACATTCATCCATTTTCAAGGATTAAATATTTTAACTGTTAAATAAGAAATAGTTTGTTTTATGTACGTTTTATAAAATATTTTCATTTTTCAAAACACGGTCAAGAAATTGCGTCCATGTTCAAAGTTAATATTATTAAGGGTTGTTTCTTTTGTTTATATTAATAAGGCTTCCATTATTTTTAGCCTTTTTTTCGCATGTAGATGATGCTATCATATTAGTGTTATCAACAAGTGTGTTACGAATAGTGTCTGGTAGTTCTCCATGTAATAACGGGACATGAAAGATTAGATGTGAATCGAAATATGTTTTTTTAGAAATGTGTTATTGTTAACTGTAAGAATTTCTGGAGCGTGCGGTCGTAACGCTAAGGTTGAATTTTTTTATTACCTGGATGTATTTAAAAAAAAACAAATCAATTTCCATGCCTGATGATATCTGTATAAACAGATGAAAGTACTAGCAAGAAAAGACATTATAAAAGTTGAATTTATTAAAATCAGGGATCATAACATTCATCTAGAGGTTCGTGGGTTAATGTAATTTTAATAAATTTGTTCGCGAAGATGTATTTTCGCCATTTATATCATTAACTTCACTAATCTGTTTTTTGTATGAATGATTCATGTAATATATATATATATATATATATATATATATATATATATATATATATAATTATTTATTTAAAATATTTTATTAAAAATATGATTCCAACACGCTACATATGAGAACTTTTATGTCGCGAGTTGGAATTATATATTTAAATAAATTATTATATTTATACTCTACTTTTGTATCGAGCACTATTTTTTAAAAATAATAACAAAAATACTAAAGAACTTTGGATTATTTACCTAACGAGTTCTTTCCTATTTTCTAGATATTTTCACACACACACACACACGCACACACACGCACACACACACACATATATATATATATATATAAATGATGTGATCCCTCTGTCTTTTCTACAAATACAGAATACTGGAATGTTATGATTTTTGGTCATTCTCATTTATCAGATATACGTATAAACGCAGTAGATATTATATAAATGCGTGACTATATAAGAGTGACTAAGTAAAAAACAACAACGATTGTGTGTATGTAGGACAGTAACGTTGATTTATGTAAGTGTATAAGTGTGCATGTGAAGGAATTCTACAGATGTCATCGTCGTATTTTGTCGGTGAAATGTAGAGATATGTTGCAAAATAATTTTGTATTTGGTTAGATTTTTATATTCTCGCGTATGTATATGTGTTTGGGCGGAAAGTCTGTGGTTGTCAACTCTGTGTGGGTGGGTGAAAGGAAATATGATATTGTAATGATCTAGTTTTGGCTAGATTTGCTTAATTTTGAAAAGGGAAATTCGTAAAATCCTCAATATTTTAGATATAGATTCATTAATAATGGATCATTCTCTCTCTCTCTCTCTCTCTCTATATATATATATATATATATATATATATATATATATATATATGAGCGTGTGTGTGTGTGCTTAAAATAGTATAATACATACTAAGAAAGGAAAGGTATATACCTTCCACTTTCTGTGAATGCCTACCTTCATGTTGGACAATGCAAGTATTAAAATTAAAACTATACTTAATTGTGCCTGTTTAGCCGATCTACTCTCCTTCCTTCCATCCCACTATTTTTCAAGCATTTGAACTACTTGTTTTGCAAGGAAGAACTCGGAAAAAGAATGTAACTTCTTGGAAAATGGCATTATTTAAATTAAATCAGTTAAAAATAGAGACTATCCTTTATTGAGCCTGTTTAGTCGATCTCAGTCAGTTATGTGCCATGCGTGATACACGCTTAGGCGATCATGTACCTTTCGATACATGACTGACGAAGCAAATTTTTTTCCCGCAGTAGGTTGCTATTACTTTCTGCGGTAGATCGATTGCCATCCAAGGCTATAGAACCTATCCTACTAGTTACCCATAGCTGTGGGTGGAGAAGAGGATTGATACCTTTCCCATGGATATTAGCATGTAAGTGAATGTGATGGATTCGACTGGAATTCGAACTCGGCTCTCTGATTCCTCTATCCGTGCCACTATCCATTACTCCACGGTACACTCCCTCATTCTTTCTCACTATTTTTCGAGCATCTAAACCCCTTTATTCTACAGGCACGAACTCTAACCAGGATACAATTGGAGATGTTCTCAATGCGTTTACGGGGCCTTTGATTGTCGAATTCTTTAGGGACAGAATTAAGGACTTGCTACTGAAGTGGAGTCAATACAAAGAAGATAATTTGATTGGCTGAATACTTCCCTATGGTCATTAGATACAAACGTTCGGCGCAAAGGTTATTGTAGATTTTACAGATATGCGAATGTTGTGCCGGATACGAAATAAAGTTTATGCTTGCAGTATTGTGTAAATAATATTACATAAAATAGTGATAAAGACTATATCGGTATTGCAGATTTTAACAGTATCTGATTGCAAAGAGAGCAAAAAGATAGTGCTGTGTAAATGTTCTATGGGGAAAGCATCGAAATCATGACTTTAACCAAGGCTCGAGTAGAAGCTTCGGTAAAAAAGAAATACGCAACTGCCTCAACCACTAAACGAGTCATATATCAATATAAAAAAAATCAAGATACATATATATATATATATATATATATATATATATATATACATGGTTAGATAGATAGATCGATACAAGCAGTGAAAGATCTGAGAAAATGCGATAGATATAGACTGAGATATGAACGGACACAGATACATAGATAGATATCTCTATCGAAAAGACAAAAACAGATATGAACAGGCGGAGATAGATAGATAGATAGATAGATAGATAGAGAGATAGATAGATAATGAAGAGATTAGGATAGATAGATATGCACAGAGATAGATCTGAACGGGCGGGTATAGATAGATGTGAATAGCTTGATATATATATATATATATATATATATATATATATATATATATATATATATATATATATATATAAAAAAATAACAAAGAGTCAGCTAAACTGGGTTTGCTCTACTTTACGCAGTTATTTTTACTCCTTTTGGAGTTTTTTTTTCGACCCTGGACTTGAATTCTGGACGATTGTATTCGCCTCAATTTCATGTTCTTAGTTCTTTCTTTTTTTTTAACCCTCATTTATCCTTGTGCATTAGTTTGTTCAATCACAAGCCGAAATACCTAAGGTTTTTCCAAACTAGTATCATTATATATATATATATATATATATATATAGTTATATATATATATATAGTTAGATATTAACATATATATATATATATATATATATATATATATATATATATATATTAACAATCGTGTTAGATAGATATATCGACAAAAGATAAATATATTTTTATTTACTCACCTTTTTTTGGGTCCAAGTCCTACCTGATATACACGTCTACCTATTTTTATATATACTTTTATCTGATGTTATGCTGAAATATTCTTAATTCAATCCACTTTGAAAAACTAGTATTTTAATAGCCTAACATTTAAACGCGGCCAAGGAATGGGATTTTGGGACGATAACTTTTCAACATCCCTTCATATGAGTATGCGTTTCCTATTCTATATATATATGTGCATACATTTACATAGGTAGATATAAATAGTGAGAGATAGTTATGAACAAAATGACACAGACTGATAGATTGATCAGACAACAATTACAAGTTAACCAAAAATGTTCTTACCGTTTATTATATATTAGTTAAAAAAAAAGTATATAGCATATTTGGCATGCTATTTGTCTTCAAAGTAATCCCCATCGACATCTAGAACATTTTTTCAACGTGCTTCAGACTACGCAATGTTCTGGTAGTGAAAATCAGGTGGTTGAGAGTGCCTGCCGCATCCCTACATTACCCTTGAGACTGTCGGATCTATTTCCATTTTTGTGTATTGTGTGTGCCTGCGTGTCTCCATTAGCTTGCACATGTAGATGCACATTCCCTCCCCTTATATACATACTATGTTATGAAAAGGAATCAGCATACACATATATATACATGCAAATCAAATGGTTTTATTACCACTTAGGCAGAAATTCACTTTTCCCAACAGTCATTAGATCATTTCCCAAGTACTTTCGATCTTCTTCCAAGATCATCTTCAGGGGTGCAAGTAGTACAAAACTATATGTTGTGTATTAGTACACATATCTATACAAAGTTGTGCGTTGTTATCCATTGACGTATTTTTTTCATTATGCAAAACGGTTTTTTCAAATGCAAAACGGTTGACAATATACTGAGCGTTCATTAGAACGTTAATAAATTATCCATTATGGAATTTTTTTATGTTATAATATTATGGCCATGTGCGCATTTAAGAGTGAAAAAACTTTTCCTTTACAGGCATTTCAGAACATTACTGCAGTATTCATAGTTGATTCTGTTCTGTGCGTACTTTAAGTTTTTTTAATATAAATTGCTTCTAGTATCTGTAGTCTGAATTTGATGTTTTCTTGGTGTAGGATAGTTGTGTCGTCGATTAGAAATTTTTTATATTGTAAATGTGGACAGGAATGTTGTTGTAGATGTTTCGCAATACTTGGGAAATGAAAATAAAAGAAACTTAAACAGCTATAACACCTTTTTCTCATCCTTTAGCATCAATACACAGAAGGTTATTAGTGAGTATGAACGGAATTTTGTTAAAATTAGCAGATATAATGTCTGTAATTTAAATATTAAATCTATATATATATATATATATATATATATATATATATATATATATATATATATATATATATAAGGTATGACCGAAATATATCTCATATAATGGCAAATCATTGGCTAGATGTCTTACCTATATATGGAAGGTATTTCTGCCGGACACTGTATATGAATTCATCAATAAAAGACATTGAATTATGCCTGATGACATCCTTTTGAATAACGAATCACGTCACAAGGATTTTTTTCAATTTTATCATTAAATTACAGAGCCGCTTCCCAAATTCTAACACAATGATCCCAACTCCAGAATCTTTCGGAATCTCTTGATGATTAGGTCAGTCACATTTTAGCAAGGGATTTTGTAGAAATGCATGCACTCATATATTTGCGCGTGCGTATACCCACGCATACATACACGCAGGAGCTCACACCCACTGGCGCGCGCGCACACACACACACACACTGGCGTGCACACGCATTCAGTAATTCTCTGTTTTAATTAATAAATTATCTTTTTGTGAAACCAGTTTCGCCTAAGATAACATTTTTTTCTGTTGTGTTCATGAACGCTCTCAAGGGAGCAACCCTGTTACTGGTCACATTTGAGCACTTCAGTAAGATTTAATCGGTAGCAAGTTTATCCTACTAGATCAATTACCACTGGGTAGTGAGTTCAATTCCCATTGGGTTCTCCACATTTTCGGCCTTGTGCCATATTTAAGCCACGGTTAGATAATCCCTATTACTGGATTCATTAATAAGCAACGTGTTTTATTTTTTATCATTATATTCGGCCAATTACCTATTGGATCAAAATTTAACCTTTAAACGATGAAAATTATTATATTATTTATAAATAATAGAAAGTTCCTAAGTCAAGCTTTCCCTTATGAAGTGATGACGTTACTTAAGGGGTGTCTTGGCAACCGGTTAATCATTGAGACAAGCCTAATTTATAGCAAAGTCACCGTAACAGCGACAGAACGAGAAATGTTGACGTTCGAATTAGCAGTTGTTGGCGATTCGAATGCAGGGCGACTGAATTGGAAAGCCAAATTTGGACTGTTTTGCGAGCCAATTCTACAAAATAGTATACTTTTAGAAATGGCAACAGAAAGAACATTTATACTCAGAATCAGTAAAAGACAGCCGAAATTATTTGGATACATAATGAGGAAGGACGGCTTGGATAACTTAACACTCACGAGGCATATTGAGGGCATGAGAAATAGGTTAAGGGAAGGAGCCATTTAGCAGACGAGGTTGTGTGACTGGATGTCAGAATCAGGGGTGGAAGCATTCGCAAAGGAAGATTGCTAAGAACCACAAAAGATGGACAGTTCCTATTTTCTATTCTCTTGCTTTCATTATGTCTTGGGAGATTTAAATTCTTCAGGCGTTCTTTTCTCATTATGTGTCTCAGATATTTTAACTGTCTCTTATGATTGTAAGTATAAATTTTATTTTAGTCCCTATTTCCTTTAAAATATCCCCGTTACTCACATATCCTTAGCATGATATCATCAGCATTCGTTGATAGTACGATAGGACATTTAGTCTCATTCTTCGTCTGTTGGCTGCTTAATTTTGGTTAGAGGCATATCAACACCACTATAGGTTATTTAAATCCAAATATTTTGTACCTGAATTTTATGCTTTCAACTACAGATATTGTGTATATAATTTTATACTTTCAGCGTAAAAGTCCGTCATATATATATATATATATATATATATATATATATATATATATATATATATATATATATATATAAGCTGTCTGCGTGCCATCTGTGGAGTTAACCTTCAAGATAGGGCATCTAACGTAGACCTGTTTAACAGGTGTAATATTGAAGGAATCGAGACTTTTATCATACAGTCTCAGTTACGGTGGATTGGTCATGTCTTGAGAATGTCTAATGACAGAATACCCAAGATCATAATGTACAGCCAGTTATAGTGATTTTCTAAGCCCGGTTTAGATGTGGCACATGCCCGAAAGAATGGGGCACCCAGTGAGGATCGAACTCACTACTCAGTCGTAATTGATCTAGCAAGACAAGCTTTTTAACCATTACACCACGTCGAAGTGCCCTGTACAGCCAGTTATATCAGGGCTACACGAATGTAGCACGCCCATGGCTAAGATACAAAGGCAAGCTGAAAAGCAACTTTACTTAAGATTATCGCACAAAATTTAATAACTAATCAATTAAGCTGTCAGATCCTCATAAGTCAAAACCGACGGGAGAGTCCATTATATATATATATATATATATATATATATATATATATATATATTGTTCCGCTTCGTCTGTGGCATTTGTGTGCACCGACTGAGTGTATCAATAGTTCCGATGGTTCTGCACAAACCTTCACCACTTTAATCAAATCACTTGTCTGGGTTTTCTGGCACTTTACCATCCAGTTAGATCAGGGCTACAGGAATGTAGGACGCCCATGGCTAAGATACAAAAACAAGCTCAAGAGCAAATTGTCAGATACAAAGACAAATTGAAGAGCAAATTATACCTCATAATACCCTCGAGCGCTTAGACTTGGAGCGGGTAGAATGGAGATGAACGTGTTTTAGTGGATTCATCAGTTTTCAATCTGCTTGTCTGAATCGTCTTCAAGAAGCGAGAGCAAGATCTAAAAGGTCAGCCAATCTAACAGTTATCTCATCTCACAATCCTCACTCTTGCACCATATATGACCTCCTCTGTAAATCACTAGCGGGTTTTAAGTGCCACTTAAGATTATCGCACAAAATTTCATAACGGAATCAATTAATTTGTCAGATCCTCATACGTCGAAACCGACGGGAGAGTCCATTATTATATATATAGTTTATAGATCATAAAATGTATTGTTTGTAATTATATTATAAAAATGTATTTTCATC
This sequence comes from Acanthosepion pharaonis, assembly GCA_903632075.3. Classification (NCBI taxonomy): domain Eukaryota; kingdom Metazoa; phylum Mollusca; class Cephalopoda; order Sepiida; family Sepiidae; genus Acanthosepion; species Acanthosepion pharaonis. The sequence goes on along the minus strand of CAHIKZ030001111.1, from coordinate 731,303 downwards.
TTTTTTTAGTGTTGCATTGAGTGTCATTTTTTTTATAAAAATATATTATTGGTCACTTTATTATAAAAATGTACTATTGACTTTTGTTTGAGGGTTCGCTACTTGCTCATAGCAGCGTCCCCTAACAGGTGCTACCAACCCAGGTCAGGGTGGACCTGGGAACAACACCAGTTAAGAGGTGGTTCCATGCTGCTCAAAACCTCCAATCTCCCAATCAGAGGTCTTGCTGCCGGGCGTAGTTTATCGTCATACCCAGGACGGTCTTCGTCTGCAAGGAGATTGTTTGCCAGTCACTGCCATATAGGAATATTATATAGAAATCCAACACAATTAGCTTTGCATCTAACAATATTTTCTTATCTCTTTATACTTTGCTTAATTTCTGAAAGGTATCTTTTGTCATTCCCCTCTGCTTTCTGATTTTGTGTCATGATTTCTGTCGAATGCCACGACACTGTCCAAATCGTTAAATTCATGTAACTGCTTTATTTCGCCACCCCCAATATGTAGCTCACATACTGGGTTGCTTCTTTCGCTGATAACTCTGTATTCTTTCTTATTATTTCAACTGACAATCTTGTTTAAAAGATCTTACAATTTCCTTTCTGAGTTTGCTATCAACATAATCTCATTCGCGTATCATATGTTGTCAAGATTATGCCCGTCAATGATAAGAATCGTAACGTTCTTTAAGAATTTGAAATTCAAACAAATCCTCCACTTTCGAAATGAGAAAGTCTGATAAAATTTCCCGCTGTTCAAGTAGATCACCGAAAAAGGGTGGATAGCTGAAAAAATATTGAGAAAGGTGACAAAATTATGGGAGGCGATAATGACAAAATTATCATTGCTGACGTGATTGAAACAGTCTCGAAGACCTTAGCAAAAAAGATAGGAAAAATTTGAAATTTGAAGAATGGTGAGTCGTTGTGGCAGTGCATATACTCGAACTATAGCATTTCACCCAAAGGAAGGCAATAAAGCCACTAAGACGCAAGGGTGGGGTTACGAAGCAAAATAAATATTCTTCTTTCTTCTTTTGGTGCCGTGTCTCCTCAGGACGTTGGCGATCATGGCTCTCCATAAATTCCTGCCCTTTGTAGATCTTAATAAATTAATGCTCTTGTTATTTCTCTTAAACCTAATTCCGCCGTCCATTTACCTAAGATCACTAAGAATGGTATGCGTTTTCTTCCTCTGTCCTCCTTGCGTTCAACTTTTCATGTGAGTATCAGATTTTCCAAGCCTTCTTTTCTCATTATGTACCCCAGAAATTTCAACTGTCTCTTCTGATGTTAAATATAAGTTTCCTTTTTGTTTCCACTTTCTCTAAAGCATACTCAGCATCTTTCTGTAGAATCATATTTCTGTTACTTCAATCTCATCTTCATCTTTGAGGAGATTGTCCAGCATTCAGGACAGATATCACGTAACAGTTTATTACTCTTTTTTTTTGTTTCTAACGAAGTTTTTCTGTCCCTTAATACTCTGCTTAGCTTTTGGAATGCATTTTTGGCTATCCAAATACGCATTCGGACATCAGTGTCGCACGTTCCGTCCCCTGTTAAAACACTTCCCAGATATTTAAATTTTTGTACTTGTTTGATTTTGGTATCTCCATTTTGTAAGTTGCATATTGGGCTGTTCCTTTTTGCTGACAACCATGCATTCTATCTACCTGCAGTTGATGTTTAACCCTTTCTTCTTGCTTTCCTTCACTACATTCTGTAGGAGATTTTGTAGCATTTTGGGGGGTTAGATGGCTGATTTCGTTTAGCGTCATATCAACCTCTATTGGTTATTTAATACCGAAATCTAAATATTTTAAAACAAATTTTATGGTTTCAATTAAATATATTTTGAACGCAATTACATGCCTTCAACTACAGATAAAATGTATTCTTGGTCATTTCGCTATAAAATGTCTTCTGTCTATATTTCTGAGATGAGTTATTATGTACACTATTTACATTATTCGGACTATTGTCCTCATCTTTGTCGCCATATTTATTACAATGTCTCGGCCGTTGTACGTTCCGGCCTTCTTCAGGTGGTTGGAATGTCGAACTGAACCCATTATTTCGCTCACTGGGGTAAATTGTTCTAGTTCCACGTGCCATGTTTGATGGATGTCAATTATCAGTTATCTCCTGTTAATTTCCCCTCTGAAAGTTCTCCACTGCCTTAACCGGGTATTGAACTCACACTATTTGGGTCCTGTCACTGGATCTAACTAACGCCTTTATCCACTGTGTCATGTGTGCAAGTGCCAGTCTACCCGAGTGTGCGAAATAAAGGGTTCACAATTTATATTATTCGGACTATTGTCCTCATCTTTGTTGCCATATTTATCATAACGTTTCGGCCGTTGTACGCTCCGGCCATCTTCAGGTGGTTGGAATGTCGAACTGAACTCTTTATTTCGCTCACTGGGGTAAATTGTTCTAGTTTCACGTGCCATGTTTAATGGATGTCATTTGTCAGTTTTATCTCCTGTGAATTCCCCCTCTCCAAGTTCTCTACTGCTTTAACCGGGTACTGAACTCACACTCTTTGGGTCCTGTCACTGGATCTAACTAACGCCTTTATCCACTGTGCCATGTGCCCTAGAAATTTCTTTCGGATGTTAGGAATTAGTTTACTTTGTGGTTTCATTTTATCCGAAATAGTGTATAAAATGTCGTTAAACATGGCACGTGGAGCTAGAACAGTCTACCCCAGCTTCAAGGATTATGTGTGTAAGGAAAGATAACCGGACGAAGCCCATCCTGTATTCATCCAATACTTGTTTCAAGATAGACCGTTGCAGTGAAAACAATAATCCTAAATGAAATGTGTAACCAGAATGAAATAGTCGGTGGCTGGGGGAATAAGAAGTTACGATTATGGCGATTAGTAGGAAAGATAATAATTGACCCTTGATTTCTGTGATGAAGATTGAAGCATTTACTGTGGAAAATATATTTGCATGGATATTTCTTTTTTACCTTTTGAACACGTATTTAGAATCCCAAGGAGATGTCATAACGTGTCCTTGCTGCAAAGGTCTGAAGTGGCGGCACTAAAAAAAAAAAATGGCGCATGTTTGGACATTTGCCACACATATTGTAATGAATTGTACTCAGCGTCATCTGGACACTATGTCTTTTCTTATTGGTGTATTTATATCCGATTTAAACTGCAACCAAATTCATAGTTTTTTTTAATTCATATAAATCGCACTAAAGTAAGGCAATAAAGACACTAAGACGCAAGGGGTTACTAAGTGAGAAAGAATACGAGAAAAAAAATAACATTATTAAGGAAAGAGAACAATAAAAGAACTGGAATTAAAAAACAGACAGACGATAACGATTGGCATTATCTTTAATTTGTCGTGGCAAGAACGCAAAAAATGTTTTTAAAGACGATTAAAAGAGAACAGTTTCGTTTTGTAGACGTTAAAATTAGCAAGCCATTTCTTGCCCCACTTAACAACAGATCATATCTCTTTTTATTTTTTTTTATTTTTAGATCAGCTGCCAATTTGACTCTATCAAACCGACCAGTCTTACCATTAAGACAGGAGTAAATAGTCCTGCCATCAGCATAGATACCGAGTTGAGAATTGATGACCTCGGGAATGGCGTTGATGAAAATTAGTTGCTTAAACCGTAACACCTGTCTTCCAGTATGTGTCGCTTATAGCATCTTCGTCTACACCAATCAAGCAGTGTTGACATCACTCAGCTGCCAAATGGAATGTTTATACACTCTGGACCCCAGCCGAAGAGAAGTGGTAGCGAGTAGTTAAATCATAAATATGAAAGTAAGCTTTGTTCAAACTACCCAGCAGCTATCCTGCTGATCGTGGAACGTAATCTCTGGAGTAATACAAAGCACTCGCTAAAACAAGTATCTCATTTTACCGCAACGCCAACGATTGCCTGAGTCTAAATCAATAGCACTTTACTGATTCGATCAGATCTCAACTCAGAGTATTGGATTTCGACCGCGAGGTTCTCGTGTCATCAAAGGAATAAATAATCGAGTTTCTCGAACCCATCGGCTTAATGGACTATTTCCTTGAATTTGCTAAGAGGTTCCGTGTAAGTTCTTGGGAGTGGTAAATAGCTTAACTTGCCGTCGACTAACATCAAACTGTGAAGGGGTGGGGCTAATGTACTTGAAATAAAGGCATTGTGTTTTTGCTCTCAAATTACACGCACAAAAATTCTAACAGATAAAGAAAGAAAAAAAAATAGCTGGCTTTTGTTATGTAATTTTTAAGATCTACCAATAATCAATAAAGACAGCAATTCGAATACTGATTTTTCAAAGCGAGCAGAGATCGTCCTAACATGACATCTGGAACAACACAATCTTCCTATCTCTTTTCTTTCACAACTGATCTCGTAATAAATACATCAGCGAAGGATAATAATAATAATAATAATAATGAAATGGTACGCTAATCACAACATAGGCGATCATGGATTTCGACAACTTCCTATTTCTTGTAGCTCTTAAACCTTGCCCTTCTATTTCTCTCAAGTCCTACTCTGGTAGCCATTTATTCCATCACATCAAGTCATGCGTTGTATTTGTCTGTCCCTTTTATCCTCTATTTGCCATGTGAGTATCAGATTTGCTAAGCCCTCTTTCCTCATTATGTGTACTAGAAACCCCAAATGTCTTTTCATGATGTTAAGTATTAGTTTCCTTTTTGTTTCTATTTTCCTCCAAACTTCGTCGTTACTCACATGCTCGGTCCACGGTATCCTCGCCATCCTTCTGTACCACCACATTTCTGTTGCTTCAAGTCTTCTCATCTTCGAGGAGATTGTCCAGCACTTACTGCTATATAGGAGGACAGATATCACATAGCAGTTTAGTATTCTTTTCTTTGTTTCTAGCGAAATTTTCTCGTATTCTGCTTAGCTTTTGGAATGCTTCCTTGGCTAACCCGATACGCCTTCGGATCTCAGCGTCGCTCTTTCCGTCATCTGTTAAAACACTTTCCAGTTATTTAAATTTCTGCACTTGTTTGACTTTGCTCCCTCCGATTTGCAATTCGCACTTCGGGCCCATCCTTTTTCTAAGCGCTATTTAGTTTTTGATAATGCAAATTGGATAATCAAGTTACTTGCGATGATTTACAATACTAAATTCCCAACCATTATTCTGTTTCAGGCTTATTATGTAAGGTTTACTTTGGCACAAGGACACAGTCGTGAGATAATTAAAAAAAGAAACTTACCGAATATATTTGTAATTATCTTTATCAAAAGATCGCTCTATGGTTGGCGAGAAACATTTCGGGATATCCGGATTAATGGTAATCATCCCGGAGTCTCAGAAAACCACCAAATCGGCTTGATAAATTTCTGTTTCAGCCGCCTTCAGCACTTGCAGAGACAACCTGTGGTTTAAACCGGTTACAGTTTCTGGGAGATAACGGATAATATGGCGATATAAACAGTTTGAACAAAGTAAGTACGCTCGACCCCTCAGCCACGATGACTTTTGACTTCATTCTTGCACAACCATCGACAGCTTCCGAATGTTTTCATCAATCCGATTTAAGAGGCTTGGGTCAACCCATGAGACAGATTTTCAAGGATTTCTCGACAGCTGGGGTTATATTAGGTTGATATGAAGAAGTCATATACTTGACTAATCGACCGTGGTGAGATTCGAACCGGGTCTCATGGTTGAAACGATAAAGTTCTAATCACTGATGCACATAGATAAGTCATCGGTATGTTGATAAACTACACGTGACAGCAAGGCCTCTGATCGGGAGATTGGAGGTTTTGGGGAACATGGGATCACCTTTTAATTGTCGTTGTTCTCAAGTATAGCCTAGGTGGTAGCATCTTTTAGGGTCCCAGCTATGGGAAAATAGTGAAGCCCCAAACAAAAACCTATGAAAGTATACACAGAATTTTTTTAGTGAAAATATCAGCAATACATTTTAGAGAAAAAGTTACCAGCAATACCTATTATTAGTAGAATTACCAACAATGCCTTTTATAGCGAAATGCAATTGAAGGTATACAATTGCGTTCAAAATATATTTAATTAAAACCATAAAATTGCGTTCAAAATATTTGGCATTAAATAAAAACATAGAGGTCTTGATATGCCGCTAAAGGAATTGAACCAACCAACCAACTACTTTGAATATACGCTCTTTAGCACTAGAGGGCGAAATCAGTGATTTTCTGATTTGGATCATTGGGCAGTTTCGGGTCATTCAAACATCATACTATCCTCACCAAGTCGACTCCATCACAGTTGATCAACCTCTGATCCGCCCTCTAAATTAACAGCCTGCAGACACTGGCTTATATTAACTAAACAATAACCCGCTAACTAATATAGACAGTCATAATATTCATTCAAGATATATATATTATATATACATGTAATTATATTATACATGTAATTATATTATACTTATATATATATTATATTATAATATAATATTATAATGTAATATATTATATGTATAATATTATATTATATATATATCAATATTATATCATAATTATTATATATTATTATATATTATAATATATTAATATATTTATATTAGTATTATAATATATTAATATATATTATTATATATTATAAATTATTGTATATATATCAATATTATATCAATATTATATTATTATATATATAATATTATATATATAATAATATATATATAATATTATTATATTATATTATACATGTAATTATATTATACATGTAATAAATATATATTCTAATATAGACAGTCATAATATTCATTCAAGATATATATATATATTATATATAACTAATATAAAATAATAAAAAATATGGATAAGGACTGGTAATTCAATGAATGGATTCGGAAACCACTAAGTACAGGGTTTTTGATTCATCAACTATGGCATTTCCTGAGTTTAACTTGAAGCTCATGGTCAAATGAGGGGAAACCTCTCAGAAAAGATTGTGTTACGCCATTCTGCCAATTATGGAAGGGCTTGCAAATCAAGATCGTAATCCTAGAATTTTACTGGACTCGAAAAAAATCTCCTGGTATCTTTAGTAAATACGCAGTTCACCTAAGCTCGCCATGTCATGTACACTGGGACGAATCATCCCCATTCCTTTCGTATTCCATTAGTAAGGAGGAAGTTTCTTTGTGACACTACACTGTTTGTAGTTGAAAGTGTTAATGAGACACTATTTTGATAATGGTAGTATAAAAAGGATGAAAAGGGTTCAAGGGAAAACCCCATATAGGATTTGGAGAATTGGAAGTGTTAAAAAAACTTAAGGCGAAAATATAAATTGAAATATGGTGCATAGAAAAAAAAGAGAGATGTTTGTTTCTTTTTTGATAACCACAAAAGCAGAATGGAATGATCGGTCTAAAATGTGATTTGAGAAATGTAAAATGTGGCTGCTTGTCAGCTGAAAGGCAAATGGAATTGTTATGATTCGCAAAGCCGATAATGTAAACAATCTAAGAATATGATTTGAAAGATGTAGAATAAAACTGCTTTTTAGCTGAAAAACAAATGGAATTGTTACAAATAGCAAGCCGATAATGTAAACAATCTGAAATATGGTTTGTAAACATGCAAAGTTGGCAAAGATTTTTAATCGGTCATATTAAAAAATCGACAACAAAGAAAATTCTTTGACGTCAAAGGCATAATAAATAATTTATAAATACAAAGTTTCTTGTAGATTTTATTGTTTTGAATAGGTCAACTATTGCGGACCGCTTTGTCTGATGATCAGTATCATTTGTCCAAAATTAGAAAGATAATGAATCTTGACGGGCGGTAAGAGTCGGGCGAAATACATATAAACGGGTGCTTAAGCGACCTAAAATCCAGAAGCCGACAGAAACCAGGAGAAGCCAGAAGCTACATAACCTGCTGCCGAGAGAATTCCCGACATTGTCTTTTTTTTTAACCAGCTCCAAATTTTATAAGAAAAAGACAAAGTGTCACGATAGAGATTTTAATAGGAAAAGTTAATTTTTGTGGTATCAAGAACTATATAAACCAATTGAAAATTAACCCGGCGACCTTCTTCGTTATTTTTGTTATGCCATTTTTATTATCGCCAGCGGAAACATTCTTTGTCCTTTTATATCACGGTTTCTCCGGTATTCTATCCAGTACTTGTGTAAGGACAAAATTCAATCTTCATTGCTCTGTGATCAAGGAATACAAGATGGGGAAGAAGCAGATGAAAGAACGAAGCGTCAAGCAGGTTACCATCATGACCGGCGAGCAGTACTGACCAGCGTGGGAAGGACTTAGGATACTCTTCTGCCATCTTCTTTCCAACAACAGCTACAAGAAGGATGCTTTGATCGCTACAACCTTCACCAATTTAAATCTAGAGTCAACCGCTATCTTTCCTATCCTGCATTTCTTACCTCTTACGATCATACAGCAAGTATTATCCTTCTACCTTGGGTGGCTCTTTAGCTTTTTATTAGTAAAATACACACATAATCATGTAGTCTTCTTCTTTGCCGGACCCACCGATGTCCAATCCCTGCGGCTGATCGTTAAGTTGATCTCTTCGATCCAAGCTTTTGACTTATCCCACGTTGTGTTTGATTTTGAACATAAGGTCGGCATGGATCGAAACGTCGATAGGAATCGGTGTACTAGTTTGGTCCGGACAAAGTGAAATCACAAGTAAAAAAAAAAAAAATGAATAAAAGAAATGCTTTTATATACGTTCTTTGTACAGAGGTTGGTTAATTCTGATAATAAAAACAATATTAGTTCTCCATACAGAAAATATCGACCATTCCGGCATTGTAAGTTCAGCGCGACAATTCAGTTGGTTTAGATAAGTCTGAAAGGCTTCTAGTACAAGGCTTATGTCAGAGGTCTTCTTTAGGCATGAAGTTACGTGAGATCAGGTGAAGCTGTCGTCTCACGTCCGGCGTCTGGGACAATTCCCTCTCGGCCGCTTCGATCTCCTGCCTATATGGACCTCCGCCCCAAAGCGGCATGGGGGTGACGTAGCTTGGGGTTATGGTGTTTTTCCCTAATTGTCAACAGGAGCCCATTGTTGTCTGGATCAGGGAGATTAATTACATGCCCAACTTTGGGGAGATCCCCTCCTCCATGTGTGTTGGTCGCAAGTCATTGATCTGCCTTAACTCCTTCCTTCTCGTATTGGTGCTTCATAACAATACTACCCAAGGGGTTAAGGCAATTCCTCCGCCTTGGTGTTCTACTTAGGCCACTCTGACCAATCTGATCTCTAGATTGTATGAGCGAGAAGGCATGGCTTAACTTCAGTTATTAATTTTAATTATCGTTCAAAATTTTTGTCAACAATATTTCCTCGACCCGAGCCCTATTCTCTCAGTCGGACATTCACCAAGTGTCCCCATGACGGCCTGTTTATCAGTTTCGACCCGTGACAAAAAAAAATAATATTACAATTCTTCAACCTTGCTTTGTTTCGCAATTTTTTTTTATCTCACGACCGACTTTTCCTTATCGGGTCTTGTCTAGTAGATAAACTCATAACCTGGATTTAAAAAACAATGGTGTCGACATTTCAACCTTACACCGTCGTGGGGTCAAATTATCCAGCTGGCTTTCTTTTCAATTAGAATCTTCAAAACAACAATAAAACCACTTCACTGCCAGCCAGCCTCGATTCTGGACCTAGTCATTGGATACCTACATATCTTTACTCGTTGGTCGACGTGCTGACAACTTCGGCCATATGGTTTTTGTAAACAAAACAAAAAAAAAAAACCCAAAAAAAAACAAAAAAAAAGAACCTCTGAATATATCTTCTATCGGTATGTTTATCGATCCATCCTTTAGCTCCTTAAAGGTGTCACAATCGCACTGTTTAAAAGTTATTTATGGGGAAGACTTCCCGATATCGCGAATACAGAATCTCTAAAAACATAAATATAGAAATCAACACCGTATGGCGACTGTCAGTTTCATATCTTAAGAAATGTAGGCTTGTCCCTGGTGACGCTAAAAAAGTGGTATACCCTGGAGAAAAAAGGTCCCATATTGATAAAAAAAAATTTAACGTGTAAATGTTTATGTTAAAATTAAAGAGAGAAGACCAAAGTATGTTTTGAATATTTTTTCAGATTTTTTATTCCTTCCTATAAATTTTCTTGAATAAAAAAAATTAGTAAATTCGATTTATCGGCCATTTCTGCCCAAATTTGTAAACAAAAAAATCAAAATTAGTTCAAAAATCAATTAAAATTCAGTTACACCTTCTATTTTTGTTATCTTATGAAATTTAGAATGATTAAAGTATACTTAATGTAATTTGAAAGAAACATTACTTACTTTTTTAGCAGAAAATTTTTTAATAGAGATATTTCCAACCGTAGTGCTTGCTTAGGTGCGTGATTGTAGGGTGTTAATTGATGGGCGTCAATATATTGACAACTTACGTCAAGGGAATTTATCGTACGGTAGCGCAGAAGTGATGTAATTCGTTCTAATTTTAAGTGAACCTGGTTAGTAATTTAAAAAAAAAATAACTTTCAATTTTTTTTTAACCTAACGTTTGAAGAAAAATTTCTGCACTGAAAATAACATTTAAATTGTGAAAAAAAAATCAAATTTTACAAGTAAAAATAAAACAGTAACAACATTTTTTTAAATTGAGTTATATATATTTTAATTTTATTTATTAATAAAATTAATATTGAAATGCTATGCAATCAATTTCAAATGTTGCTTTGTTGTTAACTGAATGAATGCAAAGTAATTTATGAAGTAAAAAGAACTTGCTTCTATCTAGGGAAACAACTCTACCTCACGTGACGTTATTTCAAAGCTGTGCATCCATACTTTCGTTGGAGACGATTTTAAATACAATTTTGGAATATTAAAAAATTATTTTAAAAATATCAACGGTTGTCAGATTTTAATAAGCTTTCAAATTTATGATTTATAAGAAGAAGAGAACATAATATGTCATTTCCATAAGGCTTCATAAAGAAACTTAATTTTAAAATATATAACAACATTTTGTCATATTGTGTATTTAAAATAGAAAAAAAAGAAAAAATTATTGTAAAAATTCATTTTTCATCAAAAGTTTTTTTTTTCACATAAGAATTACCTTAGTATATGTTATTCAGAAAAGTCATAAAAAGTTTTTTAAATTAAATATTGTCTTAGTTTTATTAAGTTTTGTATTTTTACAATTGAGGTAAAAGTTTGGACAATTTTGCACATTTTTTTACCAAATAAATCGATGATTTAAAATCTTCAGAGTCTTGTGCATCTAATTGAAAAAACAAATTCAGGCTTTGAAAATAAATTTTTGAAGTTTTCATAAAATTAAGTTCGAGGGGTGTAACAGATATAAAAAAATATTTATACCATGACTTTCAAAAAGACAAACATTTCTAAAATAATTTCATTCATTTGTGAATAAGTTATGAAGGTTTCATTAAAATCCAACAAGTATTTGATTTTTGCAAGATTTTCCAAATCAATGTGTTTTTTTCAACTGAAAACAGTGAAAAACAAGTAATGTTAATATTACCTAATTTTTGACCTAAAAAAAAACAAGATTTTCAACCTAAATTTTAAATATGCTGCAAATGAAAAAATTTTTTTTAAAAATAATTAAAAAATACCTTGGTCTTCCCTCTTTAATTTTAACATAAACATTTACACGTTAAAATTTTTTTTTATCAATTTGGGGACCTTTTTTCTCCAGGGTATACCACTTTTTTAGCGTTACCTGGGACAACCCTAATCAAATGATATGATAATCCTAGGTTAGAAGAGGTGTTGCTCGTCTACAGTGAGACCTGTATATAGAACCTGCACGAGCAGAATGGTCTCCAGCGGGCCTACCCCACTTAAGACACGTTACGCACGAATAAACTCTTCTCTGGCTTTTAATCCAGGTATGTGGAGAGAACTGGCCAGGCGTCAACTACGCAGCAACCCTACGACCACACTACTCCGTGATAATGATGATGAAGATGATGATGATGAAAATGAAGATGATGATGATCTCGTTTTTTTTTTATCTGCACGCAACCTGGTCGTTTCCATGAAAGGATATCGATTATTCAAATATCTTTTCCATATAAATCAAGCTTTCTAATATTCTTCTTCTTCTTCTTCTTCTTCTTCTTCTTCTATGTGCTGCGTTCTTTCCATGCCATCGGCGATCATGGCTCTCCACAACTTTCTATCTCGCGTGATTCTTAGTTCTTTTTCTCCCTTTACTAAAGTCTCGGTCTCCCGTCTCCCTAGTCGTTCGCACAAGCTCGTCAGGTAAGTGGCTCGCAGCCTTCCCCTAGATCTCTTATCCTCAATATGCATTATGAAAGCTAGGTTTTCCAAGACCTCCTTCCTCATTACGTATGTCGGAGTTAGCTCCTCCTTAGCTCCTTAACCCTTTCACCAGGGGTCGCTCTTCCCTGTCTATAAATACTTGCTGACCCTTCGCCTCTTCCTCTTTTTCCTCAGGCCTTCAGCCTTATACCACCTCGCAGGTGTGAGCTCTCACAGATACAGCGTTTCCCAAATGCTGGGAACACGCTAAGAACAATACACGTACGTACAAACACTCACCACAACACACATAATATTCACCACACACACTCTGTCCATGTAACTGTCCATGTAACTTGTAAACTTTCTTGTTATTAATACACATATTTGTTTACATATATTTATCTGTCTTGTGTTTGTTTTTCTTTGCCTTCTTTGGACTTAATTAAAATCCAACTTTCTCATGTAGTTGGACCGGCTATCAGAAAAATCTTAACCCACATGTGTTCTTCTATTTCTACAATACTCAACATCGCCCTCACGGTCCACTGCACGTGTCTAAGGAATCTCAGCTGTCTTTTCCTGATTCTTAATATAAGTGTTCTTTCTGTTACCATTTTCCTTAAGACTTCTTTGTTGCCTACTCGTACTGCCTATGGAATACTTTACTCTGGGTGGCTATTGGGCATTTTATTGGGTGAAGTGAGTTATGAAAACTATCCACAAGACATTTTTGCCCGCAAACTATTGTGTGTATATTTACTAAGCAAATAATAATGGAGCATACAGTGAGGATCGAACTTAATACCCGTCAGAGTGGATTGCTAATTATAACATTTGTGTATTTTCCCTACGCATAATTTTGTGCTATTTTTACAAATGATTTTGCCAAAGATCTGCACTAGTATCAGGCTATTGTGTTTACATCAAACATACAACGCGAAGAATAGATAGTTAAGTGTCAGTCTATGGAAGGAAACGTTGTCTTATGTACGTAGATTGAAATTTACAGATCAGACGATGCAAGCATCTGTCTAAGCAGCAAATCCGTTCTTTCTATCTTCTTTTTCCTACAAATACTTCCGTAACGCTTTTTCAAACTTCCGCTTCCGTTGTCTTCTCCGTTTTACCCATTAGCTCAGTGAACTATTACCCCATCCAAGCTGACCGCTTCTTTCTTGCTGTCGGCGTATCTTAAAAAAAGATTATTCCGCATCTCTTTTATTTTTTGTTGTTTTCTATATTTTGTGTTATTTTTTGTTGTTTTCCATATTTGTATGAGGGATGAAATGTTCTGGGAAAAGAGGACTATTTTAAACGCTTAAATAAAATGAAATGTGGAAATTTTTACGTTTTGAAATATCCACTATTATTACAAAAGTAATTTCGTTGAGTTCGCCGGCTCTCATTCTACGTGATAAGAGACGAACCAACTGACGTTGTTTCGTGAATTTGGTGACGTAGTATATTGTGAATTCAGTCCCTCGATCGAACAGTGTCTACTTGAAAACAGGATGAGCAATAACTTGAAAAGGACCTTGAGCCAGTGGTTAACTGGGGCAAGAAATGACTTGTAAACATTACTTGCCAACTACTAGACATATCTGATACTGAACTTCAGGAGAGCAACACTCTACGACTTCTTGGCTTCACGTTTTCCACTGACATGAAGTGAACCGACTATATCACTGTGAACCAAAACATTTTCACGTCAAAATCCATCTTGGACATTTATAAGTCTACCATTCTTCCTAGTATTGAATACTCTTGCCATATCCAGTCTGATTGTCCGACTGTGCATCTCGAGATTCTTGATAAAATCGAGAGAAGAGTGGGCAGTACTTGACCAGGCATCTAATCTCCAGATACTTCCTCACTGAAGAGATATGACTTCCTTCTGACTGTTTTTAGAAATAATTTCATGGCAAATGCTTGGATGAGCTTTATTTCTTAGTGTGCAGACTATATGAATTGAAGCGTGCTACTAGATTGGGAGTTAGGTCTCACCTTTTTACTGTTTAACTAAAAACGCCACTTTTAACAACTTTTTTCGCACTTTCCACCCATCCGATTTCTTGTTTCACTGGTAGATAAAATATTCAAAAATATAAATGCAATGTCAATCGCTATTTTCTTGAAACCTGTTCCTTCTTTTTGTCCTTTCCTCAATCCTTCTCATCTTCAATCTTCTAATTCTCTTTCACTTTCACTTTATGTAACCACCTCTAGGTTCTAGGGGTATTGTCGCTTTGCTTAGTGGGGGGGGGACTGAGCAGTAATAAATAAGAATTGGACAAGATATCCACAGACATGGTCAACGAAAAAAAAAAATCAAAGAACAATCTACCTCCGCAGATGGAATTAAAAATTCAGTTCGAAATTCTAATACGATTAACCTGATCGACAGTAAAAGAGCCAAAATGTAGTGATTGATGCATCAGATGGCAAACAATCGAAGTCTTTAGTGTGTGTCTGTTCATAGGGCGTTTGTGTAAAGATATGTATATATTTCTGTGTGTGTGCGTGTGTAACGGGTGTGTTAAGGTGTCTGTGTGAGGGATGCGTTGACAGGGTAGCGTTTGTGCGTTTTTGTTGTTAGCTTCGATGTAGCTGACATTGTTACGACATTCACATTGGTAACAATGGTTAGTGGTGAAGGTCAGAAAAGAGCCAGGATTTCGAATGCTGAATTTCAGGCAGAAATAAGACCCCCTCTTCACTTCAATGATCAACGCAACACAATGATTCTGAATGTTATAAATTCGTATATATAGGTCACTTTACATAACTTAGCATAACGTTGTAAATAGCTTAACAATACGGTTAAAATTTTCAGTGCATACTTCCCTACTTAGAATCATTCGGTGTACCAAATTTCACATTTGTACAATGTTTAATATTCAAAATATCTACAAAAAGGTGACTATTTCAGGTAACATTATTGTAGATATTTTGGAATATTAAACATTGTACGAACTAATTGACGTTTTGTCCTTTCCTCAATCCTTCTCATCTTCAATCTTCTCATTTTTTTCAGTTTATAAATAAATATATAAAGAAAATAAATAATTAAAATAAATATATAGATACATAAAAATATAAATAAATATATAAAAAAATAAATATATAAATAAATATATAAATAAATAAATAAAGGAAATAAATATATAAATAAATATATAGATAAATAAATATATAAATAAATATATAATGAAAATAAATATATAAATAAATAAATAAAGGAAATAAATATATAAATAAATATATAGATAAATGAATATATAAATAAATATATAATGAAAATAAATATATAAATAAATAAATATATATATATATATATATATATATAAATAAATATGTAAATAAAGCGTGATACATAGTTTATAAATAAAACGTCTAAAAAAGTTCCTTCACGAAACGAAATGCATCAATTAGAGCTATTTTCCCATTTTGTCTTTCACTTAGATACATTTCATCTAACAAATACACCAACGACACTCGTTTTCTGGACACACCCGTCACCTAGGGCGGTTACACAATCCTCGTTGCAGACGCCTGCTCAGGAAGATTTGTGTTTGTTCAACACTCACAGAGCTCACTTGCGGTTTTTACTGCGACTTTGCTGAGCGGACCCTGGTTACAGTTTCTGGAAGGGAGCGTATAAACTGAGATTAACAACACTAGTACACTCAAACCCTCGGTCACGATGACTTGTTACTTTGTGCCAGCACAACTAGTGACGGCTTCCGAACAGTACTGTCTACCCAATTATCTCTCACAAACATTGATTTAACCCGTTTTATGGTTTTAAGGCACTTCCCAAATACGAACACGGGTCTCATGGTTTGAAAGCGACTGTTTCAACCATGTACTTATACATACATTCTTAAACACACACACACACACACAAACATATATATATATATATATATATATATATATATATATATATATATATATATATATATATATATATATATATATATATATATATATATATATATATATATATATAT
>CAHIKZ030001111.1:690000-710000 GCA_903632075.3 Acanthosepion pharaonis | reverse complement strand
TGAGAGATGTTGAACCAGTTTAGTGTTGATTAGGGCCTATAAGAGGTTCCTAAAAAGAGGTCAAAGGCTAACAGGCCTATAGTTGGAAAGGTTGACAGTTGATCAGGGTTCTTAAAAACTGGAACAACAGACGATGACTTCCAGGAGGCGTAAAAGCGGGTAGCAGCGAGGCGTTTATCATAAAGTTTAGGGAGGACCGGGAGCCAGTTCGGGAGCACCCTTCTTAATGACTATTACAGAGGTACCATCGGGTTCGCCTTTTTTGTAGGGATTTAGGCTAGAGATAATAGCAGAAACCATGGAAGGTGTTATATGCAGATCAGTTTGAAGAGAATTTACGAGCAAAGCATTCAGCTTTATCAGTAGAGGATGATAAGACCTCAAATCGATTTAAAAGGAGGGGGCTAGAGACATTGCACTTATTTAATACCCTGTTACAGAGCCAGCAGTAATCACAAGAGTCAAAGTTGTTAGAGACTACGCGATGCCCCATTCTCTAACAGGGACTTAGCTCCTCCGAGCACTCGCTTACATTTATTACGAACAGTAACGGAGAGGCGACTGTTGTGACGAGAGATGTCAAACTGGTATAGCCGAAAATAGTGCTTTGTGTGTGCTATAGTGGTCGAGAATACAGGTGTGAACAATGGAGAGGACTGAGGTTCAACCTGGTATTTCCGAGGAGGGATGAAAGCGTCCATGCCGGCTTTGAACCAGGAAGAAATCTCAGTGGCGTAATTTTCAGTTGGATGGTTAAAAATGTCAGTGCAGTGGTGTCGCGAAAAAAAAAAATAACAGATTGAGTTCCAGTCAGCATGCTTATAACGGAAAGGGATCTTATGGATAGGGAGTTCCTGCTTAATGGATGATTCGAACGGGAGAAGTCCGAATTAGCAAGAGGGCAGTGTTGTGAAGCTCGGCAATAGCGAAGAGAGGAGGTGAGAAATAAATCAAGTAGAGATGCCTGTTGCATGGGTTTCCTCGAGAAGTCCACGATTCGAGTAAGGGATTGTGCAATAGAAAAAATTAATATCTGAATTCCGGCAACACGTGTCATGGTGAGCATTAAAGTCACCGAAAACAAAGATGTTCGCAGATGGATGGAGAGAAAGTGCCTTTTCTATACATTGTCTAATATACTGCAATCCTGGGAAGTGATAAAGGAAAAGAAGATAGCTAATAGAGTTTAGTAACGAAACACGGAAGCACATGAAAGAGTAGTCATGGGCCTTGAGAGACAATACCCGGGCCATCGGAAGATTATCCCAGATGTAGACATCAAGGCCATACAGGTAAATGCTGGAATCATTTCAACAAAGGAGAAGATAACCTGGAACCAATAATTCATTGGTAGAAATGGAAGAATTTAAAGAAAATATTCTACGCCGCAGAAGTTGGAACGGATATCACGAATATTAGAAAAATAAAGATTGAAGGGTGTGTGTGGAATAGTTCATTATTATTATTATGGGTAAGATCCCATAACAGTGATAAAGGGATCAGCGGGGAGTGTTAGTAGAAAGGAAAGACCGTCCCAACTGAAAATGATTAAAAGCCAAAATGACTTCACACATGATTTTCACGTAAGATATCCAGAAAGAGAATGGCCACTCACCGAGTCAAAATGTTTAGAGACAATAAGTCCACGCTAGGCTTTTCGGGATATACAAAGTAGACTCTTTATAACGCGAAATTACTGTGGACAGCGTTTGTTTCTTAGTCTTGTCTCGTGACTGGTGAATAGTTTGAGCTGTTGTTGCTGGTGTGACTCGAAAGAAGTTCTAAGATGTTGTCTCTAACGTGAAGTTTTCCGAATTGGTCGCGAATTGTTTCATTTGTATCATATAGGTAAATATTTCTATCATATAAGTATGCATTATATAGATAAATTCATGTGGTTGTACCTGTTAGGTAGGTAGTACATGTTAGGATTCCAGCAATGGGCAAATAGGCAATCTCCAAACTCGGGTCAAAAGTACTATGAATGTATAAACATTTTCATAGTAAAAATACCAGTAATACATTTTTGTAAAATAAATTACTAATGCTCCCAAGGAAATCAAATTAAAATTAAATGACACATGAATAATTAAATCGGGATAAATAGTCGGCATCCCCTGAAAGGCAAGTCGCGTTTGGTTTAGGGTTCAAATTAGACGACAGGCATGCTATTTCATCCACGTTGTTCAGTATGTACCAGAGATTTTCTTTCGTCAATGCAGTTCAGTTTCGTTGCTTTTCGTTTCTACTTTCAATTCAGCTACTATTTAACCACCAGATTGATCATTTCTCTATAACCGGCTATTTTACTTTTTCTCTTCTAAATTTGGTTCGGGGAGGATTCCAATTCTCATTCCCCTCTCCCTGTATAGATCTTTAAAACTTACGTTGCCCTGAAACATTGGCGGCCTGTCTACTGATGCATTAGTAAGACTAAGTTGGATCAAGGCTCAATGGCACAGGCCGCTAGTGCCCTTAACTCAACAATCTATACAATTTTATTCGGACTATTGTCCCCATTTTGTTGTTATTTTCTTTATATATACATTTATATATTTATTTATCTATATATTTATTTTCATTATTTATTATTTATATATTTATTTATCTATATATTTATTTATATATTTATTTTCTTTATATATTTATTTATATATTTATGTATCTATATATTCATTTTATTTATATATTTATTTATATATTTATTTATTCTTATATTTATTTATCTATATATTTATGTATATATTTATTTTCTTTACATATTTATTTATATATTTATTGTTTCATATATTTATTTTCTTTATATTTTCTTTATATATTTATGTATCTATATATTTATTTTCTTTATATATTTATGTATTTATATATTTATTCATATATTTATTTATCTATATATTTATTTTCTTTATATATTTATTTATATTTTATGTATCTATATATTTATTTTTCTTTATATATTTCTTTATATATTTCTTTATATATTTATGTATCTATATATTTATTTTCTTTATATATTTATATATTTATTCATATATTTATTTATCTATATATTTATTTTCTTTATATATTTATTTATATTTTTATGTATCTATATATTTATTTTCTTTATATATTTATTTATATATTTATTTATTTATATATTTATTCATATATTTATTTATCTACATATTTATTTTCTTTATATATTTATTTATAAACTTTATTGCAGGCTACATTTTTGTTGATATTTTGAATATTAAACATTGTACAAAAGTGAAATTTGGCACACCGAAAGATTCTAAGCAGGTAAGTATGTAGTGGAAATTTCAATCGTATTTTTAAGCTATATATAACGTTATGTTATGTAAAGTGACCTATATATACGAATTTATAACATTAAGAATCAAAGGACGTTAGTGTTTTCACCAATTTCTGTAGTAAGCACCAAACGTCAGTAAGACTATATCGACACCCATTTTTACATTTGCCCTTCATTTTTATCCTCTGAAAAAACTTTTATTCTAACAGTCTTTTTTAAAATTTTACTTCTACTGTTCTAAATTTGGTTCGGGGAGGATTCCAATTCTCATTCACCGCTACCTGTATAGATCATTAAAACTTACGTCACCCTGGAACATTGGCGGCCTGTCTATTGATGCACTATTAAGACTGAGATCTTTCTCTCGAGAGAGCTCTACCGGATTTCCCGGGAGCATATTTAGTATCATCCACAGATAGTTTCGCAGCGCTTCAGTGTGGCTAGACGCCCGACTGCTTCAAGTCGGGATCGAAAACCGACCGATTTGACATCAGTCAGATATCTTACCCCTAAACCATCGTCGCAGAAGATTTGGAATTTTAACGTTTTTTTTTCTATACGAAATACGCCAATTCGTACTTGAAGAGTAATGCATTAACAGCAGAAGAATCTACTTGAAGTGTAATGCATTAACAGCAGTAGATGAGTGGATAATATATATAAATATATATTATAGAAGTGGATAATATACAGGTAAATAAAATCTATGTTAATATAGGTGTAATATAGGTGAATTACAGCAGGTATTTTCTGCGACCAAGCGGAGTGTCTTGTTAGGAGAAATTAGATTTGCGTGGAGTCGATCGTTGCATGCCATCGTCGTTTCAGTCCGGCTCGATACGTTGTTTTATGTTAATTTGTTTAGGAGCACTGTGGAATCACTGATTTCAGGCTCCTGATATGTGTTGACACCGTAAATAGTGGCAGATCTTACAAACTAGAGGAATGAGAATTAATAAAACCAAAAAAGCAAATGCTCTCTCAAGGCCATGCCTTTTCTGAATAATTCAATATTAGATTTAATCTTATCTAATCTGATAGGAACCAAGTTTGAATCTGTTTAAAATCGCACAATTCGATATGGAACGGTTCGATTTCGCTTAAATCACTGATCCATTCCGACTGTTATGTGACGATTTTCTCTTTCTTTCTTTCTTTCTTTCTTTTCGCTTTGTTACTTTTTTCTTTGTTTTCTTTTCTGTGCTCTGCTTCTTTCTTTCTTTCTTTCTTTCTTTCTTTCTTATTTTTCTACTTACCTAGATTTTATTGTTACTTCTTAAACCTTTTTATTGCCACTTCCTGTTCATTTTAAGTGTTTATTTAATAGTTTTTCATTTGTAATAATCTGTACCTTGATTTCTCTTTCTTTCTTTCTTTCTTTCTTTCTTTCTTTCTTTCTTTCTTTTTTCTTTCTTTCTTACACGCGTGTCTGCTTTAATTTTTCTTCGTTTTTTCTTTCTTTCTTTCTTTATCTTAGTACCATCTGCTTTATTTTTCTTTCTTTCTTTCTTTCTTTCTTTCTTTCTTTCTTTCTTTCTTTCTTTCTTTCTCACTGCTTATCTGATTGGAACTGATTTCATTCGATCCGTATTCGCTTTATCTGATTTCTCCCACTGATTTCATTATAACTTCTATGATCTCCTCCCTGTTCGATTTCACATTATTTGATTGATATTGGTTTGATTTTCGCTCGTCTTTGATTCCCCCACTGCTGTCAACTTCCGGTGTCTAATGCTCACAATCATAATTCAATCGATTGATTTCGATCGATCTTTGACCTCTTATAGTTTTCGGACTTGATCTGCTTGGCCATTTAAAGCGGAGAGTAGCATTTAAATATTTTATAATTGATAAAAAAAGTATTTAATATCAACCAAAAGTCTGAGGAATTAAAAGCATCAGGATATCCAGTTACGGTATTTTGATAGATATTAAAATCGCCATATTTACATTTAATAAGTGAGCATGCTGAAAAGTACTTGCGCCGACCAAGAAGAATAACCTAGGGTCATTAAATGCGCATGCGTTCCACACATTCACAACACATTGTTTTTACATAAATGATAGAAAACAAAAGCTTTCATTTAATCACCACAATGAAACATTCCTACCTGCCGTCAGTATGGCTGATGCTAAACTCCGGAAGAACAACGCAATGCGCCATCTTTGGCACGCGTTTTCACTGACATGAAGTAGAGGGACTATATTGAATTAGTTGCTCTGCCTACTGCACGTAAAATTCATTCAATATGACGTGGCAGAAGATTTTTCGAGTCGGTATCCATTTTTCGCATCCATAAATCTATCATTTGTTCATTCGAATACTGCTGCCATATCTGGTCTGGCGATCCTGTTGTATATCACGAGATTCTTAACAAAAGAAAAAAAAAAAGAAAAAAAAGAAGGGTGTGCAATGTAACAGATCCACACCTGGCATCTCGTCTTCAATCACTTTATCACCGTCGTCACGTGTCTTCCCTCTTTCTTTTCTATAAATATTTTCATGGCAACTGTTCTGATTGGTCTTTTTTGTCTTCTTAGTACCGTAACTACATGGATGACATAAGAGCCCAACTATCTGTTATCTGTTTGAATTAGTTGGGCTCTTATGTCCATCGTCTTTTGTGTTAAATTGTTATAAGTTATAATGTTAATTATGTTTAAATGAAAATGTCCATGAAGATGGTCTTAAATAGACCGAAACGTCCGACGTCGACTTTATTTTAACATTAATAATGCATATTCAAATTTTGTTTTTCTGTATTTTTCTTTCATATATATATATATATATATATATATATATATATATATATATATATATATATATCATACTTATTATAAAACGCAGATATAAAACGTGTGTGTGTGTGTGTGTCTGTACGTTTATATATTGGATCGAATTTCCTACATTTTTCAACCGATTTTAACAAAACTTCACTGGGCTACGTAAAATTACCTTGCGGTGGTTCTGACAGTGCCAAAAATTGAAAAAATCACAATTGTTTTTGCACGAAATCAATTTGAAAACACGATAAAACACGATTCTGTCGCCAGATTGAAAGGGGGACAACTCATATCGAGTTATACTTATTATAAAACTCAGGTTGTTTGTGTGTGTGTGTTCGTTTATATATGGGATCGGATTTCCTACATTTTTCAACCGATTTCAACAAAACTTCTCTTTTTTTGGCAGGTAGAGTTTCTTATTGTATTGCACACTTTTTTCTTTATTTTTACATTCAGAATGCTTTAAAAATTCCATTTACAAGACAATTGTTTATAATAAAATCCTATTCAATCGGTAGACACATAACGATTGAAAACAATGTTTTTGTTTGAGTTTGGGTTGACCAATTCGTAAAAAAAAAAAAAAAAAAAAAAACAATTAAGACATGCGTGTCCATCAACCTTAAACAATAATCTTTGTGAACTTTATTTTTCAGTCTTTATGATGGTCGATACTTGATCTATCTCTTACTGTTACATCCCCGGCAACGCCGGGCTCTACTGCTAATATATATATATATATATATATATATATATATATATATATATATATATATGTGTGTGTGTGTGTGTGTGTGTGTGTGTGTGTGTGTGTATTACTAGTTTTTCGAAGTTATTTAACTTTTTTCGCCCCAAGTTTTGTTTGGTCATTAGAATCCTGTTCTGTTGCGACTGCTGCTATCTCCTCGAAAACATTTGAACATTTCTTTTCAAAATCTGGAAACAGGAAATTGTAATCTAGTAAACAAAGTGGACGATTAACGCCCAAGTCCCGTAGCGCCCCACCACAATATATGGTCAGTCTTGTGAGTAGGTACTTTATGCTACATAAAGAGAACGGGTTTCAGAGTATTCTCTTGTTGCCCCCCCCACTTTTAGTGACTCCTTTGATCATCACAGTTATTTAAACAGTAGCATTCTGCATTAATATACCGAGTGTGTCCATTAGATTCACTTACGTGCTAATACCCTTAGAAAAGGCATGAATCCTCTTTTCCCTCCCCCAACTATGGTTAACTAGCAGGACAGACCGGGGTTCTATAGCCTTGGAACGAAAGAAATAGCAACCTACTGCGGGAAAAAAAAACTGCCTCGTCAATCGTGTATCAAAGGATACATGATCGCCTAAGCGTGGATCACGCATGGCACATAGCCGAACTGAACAGTTAAATTGTCCAAATACATAAAACGCAGAACGCTTGCAGAGGAAACGGAGACGAAGGACGAAAACGAGGGAGAAGAGATATTGAGCTGCTGATGACTGCTTCGCCTGACGCCGCGCAAATCCTGCCTGACGAAGGCCTCTGACTTCAACCACGATTCAGAAACGTTGTTAACAAGCTCAACTATAACGAACGAGAGTGTCGCGAACTTATACACAAGAGAAGACAAAAGAAGAAGTCAGGCCCAGGAGAGAAGAGAGAGAGAGAGAGAGAGAAAAAGAGAGATAGAGAGAGAGAGGATGTGAGTGTGTGTGAGAGAGAGAGAGAGGGAGAGAGAGAGTGTATGTGTGTGTGAGAGAGAGTCTGTGTGTATGTGTGTGTGAGAGAGAGAGAGAGGATGTGTGTGTGAGAGAGAGAGAGGGAGAGGGAGAGAGAGTCTCTGTGTGTATGTGTGTGTGTGTGTGTGAGAGAGGATGTGTGTGTGAGAGAGAGAGGGAGAGGGAGAGAGAGAGTGTGTTTGTGTGTGAGAGAGAGAGTGTCTGTGTGTGTATGTGTGAGAGAGAGAGAGAGGATGTGTGTGTGTGTGTTAGAGAGAGAGAGAGAGTCTGTGTGTGTATGTGTGTGTGTGTGTGAGAGAGAGAGAGAACCGTTCTACAGGATTCCTGTCATTGAAGAAGACCCCCGATTTTGATCTATCTTTCAAAGTACTTATCTAGACTTAGTCATAACTAACAAGGGTGTCACGAAATATTCGAATGAGGGAAGGGTCGACTGACAAGATAGTCCTGCATGAAGGACCTGTAATCTTTGTATGCGGAACAAAAACTTGTATTAAGGAACATCATATAAAATATATAGGTTTTTACAACTTATCTTGTGACTTGTGCCTTTTACTTGTCCGGTTCGGACGAGTTCAATGATTCCCGTCGACAACTGACTCTTGCCAGCCTTATGATCTTAATTCAACACCACGTGCGATAGGCCAAAGCTTGGGTCGAAGGGATCGATACCAATAGCGAACACTAGATGGAAAGACTTGGATGAACTCTCGGAGGGACGCAACATTATAAATTCGAAAGTGTGCACTCAATATCGCTTTTGGTCTAAACATTTTCTCCTCCTTGGCCCCATTCTTTAGTTCAACCAGTTCAGAAATTTTTACAGCTTGGATACGCCGTGCTACTTCCATGGAGTCGAATCATCTTCATTTCCTCCATATTTCAGATATAAGTGGAAAAATCCACTGAGAAAGCCTTTCTCTAAAACTGGTACTTTGTGGACAGACGTCGTCGTAGACGCTTTTCGGAAGCCTTAACCTCTTTAATTGAAAAGTTAATCGTTATCCATCCTCCTTTTCCCCCATAATATTGACTTACTACGATATTCTATTTTACTCATATCACACCTCATTGCTTATAAGCCATTTAACAGTATCACTCTATCTTGAGTGGCTCTCGAGGATTGTATTAGTTGAATTTTCAAAAATGCAAAGTGTTCCCTGAATGTTTCCCCCGGTTTCAGCGATTCTTTGGACTTGGATTCGTCATAACCATGATGAGAGGCTTCCCAAAGTTTGCTGTCACATGGATATCAACTTTTTTGAAAAAATAATTTCACACCAATCAAGGCGGTAATGCCACTTGTAAGAGGATAACAGGGAGTGAAAGTGAAAGAGATCCAGAAGACTGAGAAGAGTGGGGACAGAGGAAAAGATAAAAAAAATGAACAGGACTCAGGAAGACAGCAGATGGCGACTGACGTTGCATTAACATTTTTGAAGGGAAACAAGAAAACGGATGGAATTTCCCCGGGTAGGAAGTGCGAGAAAAAAAATTGGTTTAGCTATTTCAACAGTAAACGGGTGGGACCTACTAGCCAATCTAGTAGCACACTTAAATTCATGTAGTGCAGACATCAGGGGAAAAAAGCTCGTCAGTGCAATTTCCATGAAAATATTTGTAGAAAAGACAGAGGTCGGTGAGAAAGTGCCTGAAGTCGAGATACTTGTTCAGGATCGATTACATTACAGATCTTTCTTTGGATTTTGTCAAGAATCTTGAGATGTACAGCAGGAGCACCAGATCACCTATGGCAACAGTATTCAATCCATTGTTGAATGATAGATTTATAAATGTGTAACATGGAAAATTCTGGCACAAAACAGTGACCTAAATTTTCTTGCAATAGACGACGCAATTGATTCGATATAGTCACTCTACTTCATGTCTGTGGAAAACGTGAAGCCAAGAATGCGTAATACATATATATATATATATATATATATATATATATATATATATATATATATATACAGTAGCGTCCGAAACTAAGGGACAAAATTTTAAAATCTAATATTTGTTAGAAATAACAACTGTGAAAAGCTGAAATTTTGACAACTGGTAGTCGTTATCATCCATAATAACATACTAAAATTTGAATCATTTGCAAAGGATAGAAAAAGAATTATAACAATTATTTATTTATTTTCAAAATAGGATCGTCCAAAAGTAAGGGACAAAATTGAGAAAAACAATGTAAACAGTATACTATATTCAAATTTTTTGATTTCCTCTAAAGAATAAGTCTTACTTAGTCATTTGTAAACGTTGCATCAGCCGGCACCATGGCGAAACGCCAAAAAATTGATTACTCTGTGAGACAAGCTATTGTGAAGCTACACAAGGAAAAGCACACCATTAGAGAGATTTCAGAGAAAGCGAAACATTCCAAGAGTGTTGTAGGTAGGGTTGTTAAATCCTACAATGATACTGACAAAATAGTTAGTGCTTTTAAAACCGGCAGACCCCGCAAAACTTTGGCAAGAGAAGATCGAATAATGCAGCGTATGTCATTAAAGGACCGTTTTAAGTCTTGCACAGAAATTAAAAGGGTTAGGAATAGTACCTCATGTGTTAATGTGTCAAGACAGACTGTTTGTAGACGACTGCAAGAAATAGGGCTGTTTAATCGAACCCCAGGGAAGAAACCACTTGTTAGTTCGAAGAATAAGAAGAAGAGATTAGAGTTTGCAAACAAGTATGTAATTTGGACATATGAAAATTGGGCAAAAGTATTTTTCAGTGATGAAAGCAACTTTAATTTATTTGGAAATGATGGAAAAAAAAAAATGTAAAGAGACGTATTGGTGAAAGATTAAGTGCAAAGTGTACTAAGAAAACTGTCAAGTTTGGGGCGGAAGTGTCATGGTATTTGGAATGTTTTCTAGCCAAGGTACAACGCCTCTTGTCCGGTTACAAACTCGTGTAAACGCGCAGATCTATAAAAACATTGTTCAAGATCATGTTGTGCCAATCATACAGAATTCAGGTTTCGATAGGGCTACCTTTATGCAAGATAATGCCCCATGTCACATGAGTAATGAGTTACCTTAGCGAGCAAGATTTGGAAATTATGGATTGGCCACCTCAAAGTCCTGACTTAAATCCCATAGAAAATCTTTGGAAGACCTTAGGAGTGAAAGTTATGGAAAGAAATCCCACTAACATGGAGGATTTGTGGGTGAAGCTTCAAGAAGAATGGTCTAAAATTAGTATCGAGGATTCTCAAGAACTGATTCGTTCTTGTAGTCGAAAATGTGCAGCTGTCATTGAGAGCAAGGGCTCATTTACTAAATATTGATTGTACATATATTTTTATTGTTTTTTTGTCGTTTACATTGTTTTTCTCAATTTTGTCCCTTACTTTTGGACGTTCCAAATTTGAAAATAAATAAATAATTGTTATAATTCTTTTTCTATCCTTTGCAAATGATTCAAATTTTACTATGTTATTATGGATGATAACGACAACCAGTTGTCAAAATTTCAGCTTTTCACAGTTGTTATTTCTAACAAATATTAGGTTTTAAAATTTTGTCCCTTAGTTTTGGACGCTACTGTATATCAACGGTATAATGCAGAAGGACGATCCCTTTAGCACGCACACAATATAAAAGATTAGGAGATTTAATTTAGAAGAGGCAGAGAGTGTGACAAGCACAACTGGAGACGAATCTCCAACTGCAGACCAACATACAGTATTTACTATGTGAATGTGGACATACCCATTATCTCCGGACAGAGAGGATCCCCAGACGAGGTTATGTCGAAGGGCGAGTCTCGTCTCGGGAAACAGCTACCCGACCCCGTTTTATACGGGGTTTACGGGGAATTTTTGGCCGTGCCTACGGGCTCGGATAACCCACATTAAATTCGGCCTTGTGACACATCTGAGCGCGTGGGGCGGTTGGTAGATTTTCTGCAGTTGGAGATTCATTGTGGAATTCACTTGACTCACTATAGCAGTTGAATACTCCTACGCACCGCTGGCAAATCTTATATGTGTTGTTCTTGTTCTAAGTATTATCGTTCATTACCAACTTTCATGTGATTATTCTATTCAGTAAACTTTCCTAGGTTACAACACTTTGCAACATTCAATAACCCTCTACTTTGAGTAGCACTTAGATTTTGTATTGAGTGAATAATAGGATACAAAAAAAGGCAAATTTGGCAATAGGTTATTTTTTTCATTGCTACCCTAACAGCTGTCTCAATAAAATCAAAAGAGACATTCCCGACGGAAAAATTGAAACGTTCGCAATGTCAATTGACAGCAAACACTGAACGATGTTTTTTGGTAACCGTATAAGAAAGCAGCTGATATGACAGCTGTAACAAAACAATCAAAAGGAATCTTTTTATGAAGTTAAACGCTTCTAATACCAACTAATTACCAATATATATATATATATATATATATATATATATATATATATATATATATATATATATATAGGATGACCCCCCAAAATGGGAACTTTTTAACAATCCAATAAAACCAAGAGTGATGGAAGAAAAATATTTTATTCATAGTAATTGAAACCTTAAAACATGCCATTTAAGAAACAATGATGGAATTTTCATTTTTTAAAAATTACGTCCTGTATATGGCGTCCTCCTGTACGAATACATTCTTGAAATCTACTGTTGAGGTTACTCATTGACTGCTGCAACATCTCAGATGGGATACGGTGAATTTGATTTTGAATTTTAAATGGCGAAATGTTTACTTGCTCAAGGTCACTGTCTCGCAGTGTTGCCACTTGGTCATGTCTGGCAATATGCACTTCAAAAATTCCCCCTTTTTTTGGTGACCCTGTATATATATATATATATATATATATATATATATATATATATATATATTCTTTGGGTAAACACACACACACACACACACACACACACACACACACACACACACACACAACAACAACAACAACAACAAGAACAACAGTAACAACGATAATAACAAATAAACGTTCCAATTCATTCTTAAATAGTAGATATCGTATAACTCACTATAACATCACCCACTCCTGAAAAAATAAAATTAGCACACACAAAAAAAAAAGACAAAGAAAACAATGTCAGCAACATGATACGTTCATTTCATTTTCTTCTCATTACTCTGCTAAAAAGCAAGATGGCATCGGTCAAAGAAAGGTCATTTCCCGCCTTTACTAGAGAAAGATAAATAGTCGGAAATATTATGACAGGATATTGTTTTATGCCCAGCCAGCGATGTGTCATTGTTGTTGTTTTCTTGTGTAAAATTGAAGAATTCAGAATATGTTGATAACTCGGCAAATGTAGTTTATTTATTCCTTTCTTTATCGCCCAGTCCTGGGAAGGATGATAAACTACATCCAGCAGCAAGACATCTGATCGGGAGATTGGAGCATGGAACTACCTCTTAACTTCTGTTACCTGGTCCAACCTGACCAGGGGTGGTAGCACATGTTAGGGCCCCAGCGATGGGAAAACAGGAAATCACCCCCCCAAAAAAAAACACGATAAAAGTGTAGATACATTTTTAAAGTAAAAATACCGGCAATACATTTTTATATAAAAAGAAAATTAACAACAATACCTGTTTATAGTAAAATTATCAATGATACTCAATCAATATGAAGGAACTTTTTATGGCATTAATCCATATATCCTACAATTATTTAAAGAAATCAAATTGTATTCCAAAGTATAACTTCAACAAAACTACAACATATATCACCGCTTCTAGTAATTGTCTACACAAACAGGTATATGAACAAAAGCGGAGAAATATCTACCATGTATTCAATTGTGAATACAGAATAATTTATATTTTTATTACTTCAAAGCACTGAAGTAGTTTTTCTTTGTCTATTTGGTGATTTATTTTCTTCTTCTTCTTTCTTCTTCTTGACGATCTTCTTTTCACATTTTTACTTCTATCTCTCATCGCTTAATATTTCTTTCTCTTACCTGACTTGAAAGCCAAAGAGGTTTTCCTTCATATGTGCAGCGTGTCTTTAGCCGATCCCTCTCCGGGTCGAACCAGAGCCGATGTCATCCAACAACTTGAAAACTCATGGCCGTTTAATCAATCGGTGAAACCTTCACCCTTGCTATTGGCCTTCCGCCCAGCGATGTCATGTCATCACCACACTGGCTGCATACATAGCTATGGAGTCCAAGCTACCCCGTTAAGCTAGCTAGCCGTTGACCCTATAAGAAATTTCATAGTCACCCTCATTAAGAAAAATGCCTATGAACCAGTTTAAATCTCTGATGGCCAAAAAAATGAGGCAGCTAGTATTAGTTTATATGGTACTAGTAACTGTCATAGAGCAATCTGACACACGATAATACGTCGAATGGCTAAATATAATTTACTAAATTTCACAATCCCCTATTGTTTATATATATATATATATATATATATATATATATATATATATATATATGTGTGTGTGTGTGTGTGTGAGTGCGTGTGTGTGTGTGTGTGTGCGCGTGTGTGTGTATTAATCATTTTACCCACGCAAGCCAATAAACGCACAAAATCATGAGTGGTTAGTGGGTGTAAAAGAATATGAGAAAAAGAAAAAATATTATTAAGGAGAGAGAACAAGAAAAGAAGAGGAATTGGGGAAACAGAAAATAAAGATCAACGTTTATAGGAAAGCACAAGTCGTAAAAGCGACAAGTGCGAGAGAAGAAAATGTTAGCATAGAACTTATGATTATATCTAAGCATTTAAACTGTAAATTGATGTGACTTAAAGTTATCAAGTCTATGTACCAAAGAGGAAAGCTCATCAGAACGATTACCATGAAACCCCCCCCCAAAAAAAAAAACAACACATATATGAAAAGGTAGAGATAGATAGATCGATGGATTGTTGGAGCATTATTTTAATGTTACGGTAAAGAACCTGTGATAGTCGATACTTTTTGTGTAGGACGAACTCAATGAATATATTCAACAGAATATGGTGCTATAATTTTGCTTGTATTGTATGGTGATATATACATACATACATACATATATGTATATATATATATATATATATATATATGTATATATATATATATATATTGTGATTCATTGGTTTAGACTTCAAAATCGAATGAAACAGACGAAGAAAAAGACGAATTTTCACTTCATTTTAATTTAGATTAGGTTTATGATAACGCAAAGAAAGAAAGAAAGGAAGAAAGAAAGAAAGAAAGAAAGAGAAACGGAAGAAAGAAAGAAAGAAATAAAGAAAGAAAGACAGGAAGGAAGGAAACTGAAGAAAGAAAAAAAGAAAGAAAGAAAGAAAGAAAGAAAGAAAGAAAGAAAGAAAGAAAGGGAAAAAAAGAAAAAAGAAGAACGAAAGAAAGAAAAAAGAAAGAAAGCAATAAAGGAGGAAAAAACGGAAGAAAGAAAGAAAGAAAGAAAGAAAGAATGAAAGAAAGGGAAAAGAAAGATGAACAAAAGAAAGAAAAAAGAAAGAAAGCAATAAAGGAGGAAAAAACGGAAGAAAGAAAGAAAGAAAAAAGAAAGAAAGGAAGAATCAAAGAATGAAAGAAAGAAGGAAATAAAGAAAAAATAAAGCAAGGAAGGAAGAAAGAAAGAAAGAAAGAAAGAAAGCAATAAAGAAAGAAAGAAGCAAAGAAAGAAGGAAATAAAGAAAAAACTAAAGGACGAAAGAAAGAAAGAAAGAAAGAAAGAAAGAAAGATTAGAAGTAAGAAAGGAAGACTGGGCAGAATAATAAAAATAAACACTTGCGAGAAAACTCCCATAAAGAAAGGAAAAAAATAGATAAAGATTAATAAAAGATTTTGAAGAAAAGCAAAAGAAAGATTTACGGAAGGAATCATAAATATGCGACAGAAACGAAAAAAAAAAAAAATCGAACACCAAGGCATAAAAGAAGAAAAGATGAGACAAGCGAAAGGACAATCTGATTGAATGTTAGAAACATAGAACGTAAAAGGGAGAATGTAAACGATAACTAGCAGAAAGAAGCAAAGAATCGAAAGAGAGAGATTTTTTAACGGATATCACCACATGCAAGGCAGTAAAAGCCACTAAAACATAAGAGGTTACAAGGCGTGGAAGAATTAGGAACGGACACATTAATAATAGCCTGGAAGAGGAAAGAGTAATTAGGATGACAGTAGATAGCGATTGACATTGCAAGTAATTTTTTTGCTGATTAAAGTTGGCTTGAAAGCATGGAGCCGGAAGGGAGCTCCACAAGCGATAAGTGCCAGAAAAGAAACTGTTAGCATTGAACTTACGACTACATCTGGCCAGCTCTAAATTGATGAGATCTCAATGTCAGTTTAGTACTGCGCTTAAATTCAAAAAATCTAGGTACCATAGCGAAAAAAAGAAAAGAATTTTATTAAAAAGACACAAAGAGGCAACCTTACGTAGGTAAGTGAATGAAGCTAAGCTGCCAGATCAGGACCAATAATATTGCTGATGCTTCTTTGGATTTTATCAAGGAGCTCAAGGTAAATAGCAGGGGTACCGGAACATATGTGGCAGCAATATTATAAGCATGGACGAATGGTATAAAATAAAAAGGAAATACGAAATCTAAGGACAATCTGAAGTCATAGGAGAATAACGACAAAAATGAAGAAAAAATACAAATGGATAAATAATAAGAAAGAAACCCCTATAAAAGATGGAAGGATTGATTTGTTTTTACGGCTTATCAACCCTTTAAAACTACCAATGTTTTAAATTGTAAGAATGTTTTGAAGATGATTATTTTTTTTTTTTTTTAAACTAATGTTCATCCGATACAAACACCGACAGTCAATCCAGGTAGGGGGTTTCTCGGTGGACTTAGCGTAGCAAAAAAACCGGTACAAACCCCAAAAAGCCAATCCAGGTAGAGGGTTACGTGGTGGACTTAGCGTAGGAAAAAGAGATACAAACCCCAAAAGCCAATCCAGGTAGAGGGTTACGTGGTGGACTTAGCGTAGGAAAAACAGATACAAACCCCAAAAGCCAATCCAGGTAGAGGGTTACGTGGTGGACTTAGCGTAGGAAAAACAGATACAAACCCTAACAGCCAATCCAGGTAGGGGGTTACGTGGTGGACTTAGCGTAGGAAAAACATGTGTTAGGAGTATATAGTTGAAGCAGATTTTAGAAGGAACTGGAAACCCAATCCTAAACAGGAAATAAGGGATAATCCTTCTGCTCCTGTTCAAAAGATCGGGCAGAAGTGTGAACCGGGTGATAGGCGAACCTAGAGTGAAACAATCTTACTAATTAACCCATAGCTGGTGGGAAACGAGATGGGTTCATACCTTTCCAAAGGATATTTACGCATAAGTGAATATAACAAACTTGACTGGAATTGGAACTCAACTCTCCGATTAAAAACTCCGATCCATTATCCATTACACCACCCGCACACCAAAGCTTACAGCACTTAGTATTCCCAACTGGTCACCCATCTAATTACTGACCAGACGTGATAGGGCTTAACTTCGGTGATCGTACGAGAACCGGTGTTACAACGTGATACAGCTGTATGGTTTGACTGATTGGTTCGTTTTCTACGGCTTATCAATTCTTTTGCAGGTTATTTAAAGTCAGAGACTATTTTTAGATTGTAAGAACTTTCTTATTTTTGGAGATAATAATGATTTAGTGATAAAAGTCTTACTAATTAACACATAGCTGGAGAGAGAAGAGGTGGGTTCATACATTTCCGAGGGTATTTTTTTCAGTGAATTAGAATTCGGGTCTACGATTTCCAATTCTGAGCCGTTATCCGCGCACACATCGATGCTTACAGTACCTGGTATCTCCAAAGCTGTGACCCATCCAGGCTTGGCGTTGCTTAACTTCGGGAACTGGTATTTAAACGTGTAATGTGGCTGTGGTAAATTGGAATAAATGAAATAAAGGAATAAATTTTAAAATATCTGTAAATAAATGAAATAAATTTAAAATGTCTGCAAATTTGACAAAAAAAGAAGAAAGAGGAAAAAGAAACGAAATATCGAGAAAATGAAAGGAAGAAAAAAAAAAGAAAGAAAACGATTCGCAAAGATTGTTGAAAAGTGATCTGAAAGAAAGATTTAGTAATATAGATTTGAATTTTGGAACAACGGTTAGAAATAAAGCAACCACAAAATCAATATAAGTTTTTTTTTTTTTTAAAAAGAAGCTAAAACCATGATAGGAGAAAAAAAAGATATATACTATTTTACTAAGCGACTTAAAGAGAAAGACAAAATAAGAAAAAAATGTCTAGATTATATCTGCCTACAAGTCACACTTCTGGAGCCATCACAGGATTTTATTTATCGACAAAACTTTTTTCTAGTCTTTTGATTAGGTTTATCATTTTAAGTCGTTTTTCACTTTTTTTTTCTGCATTTATATATTTTATATTTACATTTAATATTTATTATATTGTATTATATTATATATAATACATTATAAATATATTATTAAATATATATACATATATAAATATATAAATTATATTAATATAAATATATAAATTATATTAATATAAATATATTATTAAATATATTATAATATGTATTATATTATATTTATATTTAACATATATATATATATATATATATATATATATATATATATATATATTGTATTCATATTTTGTATTTATATCATATATTTTATAATTATTTTGTGTGCATGTATACTTGTTTTGTCTTTTTTACTTATGGGAGAGCGGTAAGAAAATGACAATCGTTAGAATGACAGCCCATCCAACCGGATGAACGCAACGTTGAAGAATACAAAAGATGAATAAAACATTAACAAAAAAAAAAAAAAAAATGTCGGCTATTAGCTGCCGCTTGCGGTGACGGATAGAAAGCAAAAAAAAAAAAGAAACACAAAAGGAAATGGGAAGGTAATGTCCTGATGTCGGTTGCTGAACGCTATGTCACCTCACGAGCGAAGAAGAAGGAAGAAAAGAGAATGAAATTTTCACATCAAGTGATGGAACTGAATCACCTTTGACAGGGACCGTTGGACGTCAAGCCGAACGATGTCAAATTTTTCTTGTGTGCTGACTGCTATTGATAAGCATCGGACATAGCAACAGTAATTCGGAGAAGATGTGTCGAGAAACGCGCTGTTAGAAAATGAAGATATCAAAAAGAAATATTCACTTTCTCATCTGTATTTTCTTTTTTTTTTTTTTTTGCTTTAAATGTTTCAGGAAGACTTAGCCAGTTAAGATGGCGAGTGAAATTAGATAAATTAGTGTCTTCTTCATAGAAAAAAACCCCAAAAAACCAAAAAAAAGGTAACCATTCCGATATTTTTTCTTTCTTTCTCTTCTACCTTTTGTTGTTTTCATTTTATCTCTTTTTACTCCTCCTCTAATATACTCGCTCAACTTCTCTCCATCTCTTCCCACCCCGACACTTAACTGTTTCGTTCCGACTGATCCAATCTGCATTTTATATTACACTCATTGTTCGCTGTCCTTCAAATTCTTATTTGTCGTTCCGTTCTTGACATTACTTCTCTTGAAGACAAAGCCGAATGCTCACCGGATCCAAATCCAGGAACTCCACCCTTATTGGCCATGTCAGCAGCGATGTAGCCGTATTTACCACATTTGGCCAATTGCAGGTTGTTGAGGCTATTTAATCTATAGTCGGATGCTTTGAATTCAGAGCTGCCATTTTCCTAGACCGGTTGCCACCCACCTCTCGCACCCAGTCTGTCCTGCTATTTAACCATAACTGATGTGAGACAGAGAAGAGATGGATTCATCCCTTTCCCAAAAGAAAATGTAACGAATTCGACTGGAATCTAAACACTTCCTCAATCCGAGCAGCTATCCATTACTCCATCGTGAAATTCCTTGCTCAAGATAACGGAACACATTCATTTAAAGGGACCTTTTTTTTTTCTTCAGAAAGATTCGTTCGAACGACCATAATCAAAATGGCGAAACTGAAAATTGTAGAGATGGGGGCTAAATAAGGAGCCAAGACTAAAATAAATGGTTCTGCACAAGGCACGGTTGGTTAAAAGTTTACGGTTTTTAGAAGCTGTTAAAATCAAACTTCATCGACCGAATTTGTGCAGGCAGAGTGTCTCAGGGGTGGGTCGTGAGTAATTATTTTTTTTTATGTTTTATACTCAACCAGAAGCATATTTGCACTGATTTGTTTGTTTTTAGTAATAAATTTATTTTAGTC
>CAHIKZ030001111.1:635000-687500 GCA_903632075.3 Acanthosepion pharaonis | reverse complement strand
TTGTAATTTTGACTTAGTTGGTGTGTTGTTATTATAATAGATAATAGAAAAAAAAAAATTTTAGACGGCCAACCTTATCCTCAAAAATAACAACACAAGAACACAAGAAAAATTAAATAAAAAGCTCAACCGTAGTACCTTGTCTGTCGTTTTTAATGAAACATGCATAAAGGAAGGATTGCTGCCTAAATATACAAATATATATATATATATATATATATATATATATATATATATATATGCATCTATATGTGTGTGTCTTAATACACAAAGAAATGCAACTCACGAATGGTACACCCTTAATATGATCGACAGCACAGGAACAATTGTATTTTTTTATGTTCACCCAATACAAGGCCAAAGAACCACTCAAGGTAGAGGGTTACTGCGTGGTGTTGTGGGATCGTAAGAAAAGGTAAGAAATGAAGTTCATGGAGCTATGCAGGTAAGATAATGTTTAATCCTAGACTTGAAGAATTCAAGATTGTTGTGGTGAAGGAGTATAATACAAATGAAGTCGTGGTCGTTCTTGATAACCTCTGATTATCGTATGAAGAAAATTGCAGATTATTACAATCGCAAATATCATTGTAAAATATAGTTAGTATTTAGACTTATATGAAACTTTAAACCGAATAAATCTTTAAAACCTCTGGAACAAAATTGGAAACAGGAGACATCCAGATTCATTTCACATATGGCTCAATTATTATGTTGAAAAGTAAATAGTTGTTGCTTTAAAGACATTATTGTCGTATTAAACTACGAATTTCCTTTTGAACCTATGAATATAATTGAATTGTTATATTTGTTCAGAAAACTAAATTCACTTTACTATCAGACATGCTGGCTTTCGACTCTTTTAACAGGTCGAATTTATGCTTGCAGTTTTGAATTCAAACTTTTCCTTCTCCGAGGCTAGTTGCCAATTACGATTAGAGAGTCAATTCTGTCCTGATATTAAACTATAGCTGAAAGGAGAAGGGATCGATTCATACTTTTTTTCCAAGGATATTTTGCTCGTAAGTGATTTTAACGTAATCAACCGGAATTCGAACACGTCTCTCCGATTTCTCATTCCAAGTTGCTATCCAATACACCATCCACACTTACCTACATACATAACTGTCATTTCGCTGTCGTGTATGGCCATAACGAAATAGCATTGCAAGATTTAGCTGTGATTGACAACCTAACTGTCAGGGTTTCAATTCTCGGTAGTGGATGCGCACTGCTGATGAGTGCCAAATATAGGACGAAATGGCCGTCCAGTGCTTCCTGCATTCTGTGGAGGTTTCTTTCAGACTCGATGAATTATATATATATATATATATATATATATATATATATATATGGGGATAAAGTAATCTGTAGCGAATTTCATTATTTCTTGCTTTTCTAGAAATGCTTTAATATTTCCTTTTCATGCATTTTTTATTTATTTTGATTATCGAAGAATATTACTGGCGGTACATAATCTTTCAAAAATAGCCCTCATATTTTTAGTTCCTCGTTTCACACCTATTTTAAATGTATGCACAATGAAGAAGCCGTCCATTGATGGAATGTTTTTTTTTTCTATCAGTCAAGGTATCGATATGATTTTCTCTACCGTTTTCTCTTTCTACCTCTTTTTTTCACCCCTTCCCATCTCTCTCTATTTCTTTTTACCGTTTCCCGCTTTTATCATCACCCTCTCGCGCTTTAAACAGCGTGAAGATATCACAAGTGTCAACAGCTGAGAAATTAGACGACATCAAAGTGACAATCGACTAAATTATGATGTTGCTTTTGATAGAATTAACAGTGATAATTATAATTTGCACTATTTTAAAACCAGTAAATTTAAACGTAGATAGCTAGCTAGCTAGATAGATAGATAGATTAGAATAACATATGAACAGTCTGAGATAAAATGACTATCATAGATAGATAGATAGATAGATTAGAATAACATATGAACAGCCTGTGATAAAATGACTAACATAGATAGATAGATAGATAGATAGATAGATTAGAATAACATATGAGACAGTCCGAGATAAAATGACTAACATAGATAGATAGATAGATAGATAGATAGATAGATTAGGATAACATATGAACAGTCTGCGATAAAATGACTAACATAGATAAATAGATAGATAGATTAGAATAACATATGGTCTGAGATAAAATGACTAACATAGATAGATAGATATATGTAAAATAGTATCAGAGTAAAAATAAAATTCAGGACTCAAGACAAAATGGTAGAATTAAAATATATATTACAAATAATTTTAATGTTGTTCCTCACGACTCGATGCTACTAAATTTTTCTAGCACTTTGAAATCGTCAGGCATAATGCTTAAATAAAAAATAAAATAGGTAGATAAATCATTAGGTTAATTTTTTTTTTTTTAATCTGAAAACTCGAGTCATTTGAGACTGCTATTGCTTTTTCATTTCTATTCTCGATCTCTGATGAAGCCTTAATAAAGATGAAACGTATTAGATTGAGATTCCTTTTCTATTTTGTTCTTTATTTTAACATCTTATCGGTTTCTTATCCATATCTTATCTACATTGAACTTCAATTATATATATCTCTATGTATGTATGTATGTATGTATGTATATATATATATATATATATATATATATATATATATATATATATATATATATATATATATATATATAGAGAGAGAGAGAGAGAGAGAGAGATAAATGAAGGGGCCTATTGATATACACAGTGTGGGGGAAATAAATATTCGTACACATATACATTTTTAATTTACTGTATTTCCAACTAATGAATAAAAGTACTTTTCATATAATTAACTGTACACAGATGCATCATAATTAAACAAAAACAATTTTCAATAGAAATAAATCCCACTTAACCATTTTAATGGGTGAAAGAACTATTCGTACAATACAAAAAGAGAATACATAATCTTCATTTAATACTTTGTAGAATAGCCATTATTCACTGTTACAGAAACCAAAGTCTTCTTGTATTTTTCAATTAATGATTTGCAAGTTTTAGTTGGTATTTTCTTCTATTCTTCTTCGCATATGGTCTTCAGATACGAAATGTTTGTTGGAACTCTCGATTGGATTAGCATTTTCAAAAAAACCCTCAGATTCTCGATTGGGTTTAAATCTAGGGACTGACTTGGCCATTTCAAGATATTTACATTATTTTCAGCAACGCATTTATTCTTAGATTTTGCAGTGTGCTTAGGATCATTATCTTGTTGGAAGATCCAATCAGGAGGAGGTTCAAGATTTTCAACTAAATCATTAAATTCGCTTCCAAAATATTTTGATATGCTGCAGCATTCATTCTATCATTTATTACTGATATTTTGCCTGTACCTTTTGCAGAAAAAACATTCCCAAACCATGATGCTGCCACCACCAAATTTCACTGTTGGAACTGTGTTCTTTTGTTTGAAGGCATCGCCATCTTTCCTCCATACAGGATTTCTAGAATTACGTCCAAACAACTCAGTTTTGGTTTCGTCTGTCCATAATACTCTTTCACAATACGATTTTTCCTTATCCTTTTGTTCAGGAACGAATTTCAACCTGGAATCACTGTATCTTTTCAACAGCAGTGGAGTTTTCCGAAGTGAGCGTGACTTTAGATCGTTCCTATGAATTTCATTGTTTATTGTCTGTTTGTCTCTTTCAATAGCTTAACAATAAGTTCTTTTTGCGAATTTGTCAATTCTTTACCTCTTGCCGTGACGGTAACCTTCTTGCATGAATATCAAATACAGAATGTTCTGTTTGTATTTTTTATGTTAAAAATAACTACTGATAACATTGTTGGAACATTCTAGAATATTCCACTTGAATAATCTAGAAAATTAAAGCAATTTAAAAATTTTAAAATCTGAAATTTGCATTGTACGAATACTTTTTCGACCATTAAAATGGATAAATAGGATTTATTTCTATTAAATCAAATTTGTCTATTTTCTATGCATATTTAGTTATTATGTATCTTTGTACAGTTAATTATATAAAAAAGTTTCCTTATTCATTTGTTGGAAATACATTAAATTAAAAATGTGTACGTATACGAATATTTTCCCCACATTGTACATAGATATAATGAAATAGATATAAAAAAGATAGATAAATATATAAGGACAATTAGATAGATAGTATGGAATAATGATATATAATTTTTATATATATTTTTATATATGAAGAAGAGTATTGAAAGTAAAAAATGCATAACAAATTGGAAAAACTTTTGTGACGCGTTTTATCCGTTAGGACTTCATCGGCTTGTGTTTGTTTCCGTTGTTGTAACTTACACATGTGCATGAACGAGAGACCGTAGGAGTTTGAAAATTTACAAAGAATTCTCTTTTTTTTTGCAATCTAGCCAAATACATCGAGATTCTTTTTTCTTTTTCTCTGCATCATCTTTGGTTTTGGATAGCCGACATTGCGATAACAGGAAATCTGCCAAGAATTGTGAAACGTTGTAAGAAGCTGAACGTAAATTTTCTGTGGATGAACAAGCGATTAAAACATTTTCTAGACATTTCCTTCTTTTTTTTTTAATATTAAAGTAGCATTTTCTATGTCAAAATTGTGTTCCGTTTCGTTACAGTGACAAACAAAAGATAGATAGATAGATAGATAGATAGATAGATAGATAGATATTAATGGACTGGGAATAGATAGATAGATAGATAGATATTAATGAACTGGGAATTACAAAAATAAAATGTAATGTCAATCGCTGTCTACTGTCCTCCTGATTACTCTTTTTCTCTTTCCACTCATTATTATTGTTTCTGTTCCTAATTCTTCCATACTACTTGCGTTTTAGTGGCTTTACTTCCTTGCATGGGGTGATATCGATTAATAAAGATAGATAGATAGATAGACAGACATACAGACAGATATGAACATGGTGAGATAGATAGATAGATAGATTGATAGATGGATAGACATTAATGGACTGGGAATAGACAGATATTAATTAACTGTGAATATATATATATATATATATATATATATATATATATATATATATATATATATATATTATTAATATATATATTATATATATATATATATATTTTTTTTTATTACAAATCATTTTACTATAGAAATTTGGACAATTAAGAAAATATATTTTGTGTATGGGATTTTATTTTACTGCAAATTGTATTGCATATTGCAAATACATTGCTAATGTTTTTATAATAAAAATTCATGTAAAATCAATAATGAAATGTTTGTCATTAGTCAGGAATTTAGTCTCGGATTACTGATAAAACGGGCTATTATTTGTATAATGCAAATGCATTGCTAATGATTTCGCTACAGAAATGCATTACGAAATAAAATGGAAGCAATTGTCATTGGTCAGGAAATCATATAATTTTTTCTGAAAGAACTGATATTATATGTACCATGTTTTAAGATTTATATAAGAAAATGATCTGAAATTATTTACTTACGGTATGTTTTGCCAGTCGTCTTTTACTTCCGTTTCCCCTACGGATACTTTACAAAAGTTGTTGCTATTTTTTTCCGCTCATTCCTAAAATGTTTTATTAACTCCCACGTATGTTAAATCTACGAGATGGATTTTTTTTTGTTACAATTTTAATTTAATGCATCAATCTTTTACCAGAGGATGCGTTCGATTCTTTCAGTTCCGTTTCGAAAATTTATGTTGTTGGATTTAGATAGCCTTTCATTAAATCATTGAACAGGCTTTTGCGTCTCTATCTCGCTTCATTATTGGAGAAAAGTCATCGGCTTTTTCTGTGAAAATCGAGTTATCTAGTGATTAAAATTAATGAAAAGAAAAAGAATTTTGTTTGTTACTTTTTTTTGTGCTTTATCGCTTATCAGAGTGAAAAATTTAAAAACAAATCCAGTGTGAGATTTGTCGATTCTTAATCTATTACCTAAACAAATAAAGATTGTTGCTTTCCATTGTGAAAACATTAAACAAAAATGAAAGGGTTTCTTTTTTAATAAATAATAAAAAAAAATTCGCTGTATCAACACTTGCTAAAGTCAATAAGAACGAAAGATACTCACCAGTTTTCCTTTGAATCTCAGAAGTTAACACGCAGATGGTGACAAATGGGATATTCTTTCGTTTCGTAAATTCTCGTTCATATACACTGCATTCTTTTATGTGCCACGTCCCTTCAGAATGTGAGCGATCACTGTTTTCCACAACTTCTTATCGTTTAAAGGTCTAAGCAATATTTGTTCACTATTATTGGTTATTATTCGGCGACAGTCTGTTTCATGCTTAAAGGTAATCCTATATATATATATATATATATATATATATATATATATATATATATATATATGTGTGTGTGTGTGTATAATTAGATGGATGAATATAGGTAAATGTACGAGGGAGCGTACGTATAAAAATACATACATGCCCCCGGGAAAATTTATTTCCGGTCGAGCACTCTTGAGAGAAAGCGCGAATTTGTAAACAATAATTACTACTGAATACAAAGCTCTTCTATGAATTGAGCCCTCTCGGTCATTGGCGTGTTTATTCGAAGCATAAGTACGTAAAAATCCGCCTTCCTCCCTACTGGGCGCTGATAGCTCAGGGGTAAAATTCCGACTGATGATAACTGCTTCAGGTAATCGGATGCCTGTGTTACAGTGAAACATTCTGGCTCAATGTGAAATAACAGAGCTACTTAATATATTAAGATATATACATAATATCATACATTGATTGTGCAAAACTTCGAGTTGTGCAATCAATGCAAGACATTATATATATATATATATATATATATATATATATATATATATATATATATATATTATGTGTGTGTGCTCGTGCGCATGGTATTTTATAATATTCAGCTTCCATCAACATTCGTAAATTCCGTTCTTATTCTTGTACAAAGATTTAATCTCAATGAATATCCGAGGAACTTGTAACTAAACTCCTCGCCATGAAATGTGCAAGAATTCAATGCATTGAACTCATTTACGAAAATGACATTTCAAAATCAAGCAAGTAGAGAAATTTAACTAATAAGATTTTTTTCACAGACAATGGAAAAACGACGAAATATGACTGCCAAAAGCTAAACAGATATTAAGAATAAAGGTCTGCTCAGCATAGTTGCAGCATGAAGCACGGGGTTGCCTCTGTGGCTGTTGGGCACCTCGACGTGGTGTAATGGTAAACAAGCTTGTCACGATAGGAAAATTACGACTGAGTAACGAGTTCCATACTTCTACATCTCAGCTACGTCTAGAAAATCAAGGGGCTCTCCCCACTCCTGGAATCTTCCGAGAGAATCTGCAGAAGAGAAGTGGGAGGAGATCCAGTCGGGATAGTTGCTGCAGTTGTAGCATCTGTTCTGTTCCGGGGGCCTTCTTTCCTCCCTTGTATCCCCACCTCCATTGCGTGTCATCTATTACGTAGTGGTAGTATGACTGGCTACGACTAGCTTAGACAAGCTCAGACCAGCTTAGACAAGCTCAGACCAGCTTAGACAAGCTCTGACCAGCTTAAACAAGCTCTGACCAGCTAAGTCAAGCTTTGGCCAAATTAGACAAGCTATGACCAACTAAGACAAGCTTTGATCACCTTAGCTAAGATCAACTTAGACCGACTGTCCGAGTGGAAACGCAGACCTTAAAAAACCGACCTTGTGTCACAACCTGACTCAGTGGGCTGGAGGTGAGGGTTATGGTAAATCTCGGGCTCTGTGGGTGTTGAACATACATAGAAGCATACTTTGATTGTAGAGATTCATAATTCTGATTTGAATATATTTCTATTCAATGTGTCTAATAAAAAAAGATATCAACTTTATTTGAAATTATTCGTGAAATAGTAAAATGGCA
This sequence comes from Acanthosepion pharaonis, assembly GCA_903632075.3. NCBI lineage: Eukaryota > Metazoa > Mollusca > Cephalopoda > Sepiida > Sepiidae > Acanthosepion > Acanthosepion pharaonis. The sequence continues at coordinate 679,625 of CAHIKZ030001111.1, read as the reverse complement.
AAAATCTGCGGAAATTAGGAATTTCTGTACATTTTTCGGACGATCTTTAAAACTAAATGCTCAGAAACTGGCAAAAGCTATGAATCAAATTTTGGGTGTCACTACTTATCACGTAAAGTCGCAGCTTTTTACAGCGAGTGCAATGTTAATTTTCTGAAAAGGTGAAAATTCAATCATCCCTAATGATCTGTTCATGGTATTATCAGTATCCTTACAACACCTCTATTGCCTCATCTTACTTCTTCGTCTATAATTGTCCAGTTTTGCCATTTAGGCCGAAGTACAGTACACGGTTTCGTATCTTTCTAACGAACTTATACTATATTTTAATACTTTGTTTAGTTTTTTGGTTTGGTTTGGTTTATTCTGTTTTACGGCATATCAACCTCAATGGGTTATTTAATGCCAACAACATTTTTAGGATAGATTCGTATGAATAGAATATGTATTATTTGGTTTAGATTGGTTTGGTTTATTTTGTTTTACGGCATATCAACCTCAATGGGTTATTTAATGCCGAAAACATTTTTAGGATAATTTCGTATGAATAGAATATGTATTCTTTGGTTTAGATTGGTTTGGTTTATTTTGTTTTACGGCATATCAACCTCAATGGGTTATTTAATGCCGACAACATTTTAGGATAGATTCGTATGAATAGAATATGTATTCTTTGGTTTAGATTGGTTTCGTTTATTTTGTTTTACGGCATATCAACGTCAATGAGTTATTTAATGCCGACAACATTTTTAGATAGATTCGTATGAATAGAATATGTATTATTTGGTTTAGATTGGTTTGGTTTATTCTGTTTTTACGGCATATCAACCTCAATGGGTTATTTAATGCCAACAACATTTTAGGATAGATTCGTATGAATAGAATATGTATTATTTGGTTTAGATTGGTTTGGTTTATTTTGTTTTACGGCATATCAACGTCAATTTATTTAATGCCGACAACATTTTTAGGATAGATTCGTATGAATAGAATATGTATTCTTTGGTTTAGATTGGTTTGGTTTATTTTGTTTTACGGCATATCAACCTCAATGGGTTATTTAATGCCGACAACATTTTTAGGATAGATTCGTATGAATAGAATATGTATTCTTTGGTTTAGATTGGTTTCGTTTATTTTGTTTTACGGCATATCAACGTCAATGAGTTATTTAATGCCGACAACATTTTTAGGATAGATTCGTATGAATAGAATATGTATTATTTGGTTTAGATTGGTTTGGTTTATTTTGTTTTACGGCATATCAACCTCAATGGGTTATTTAATGCCGACAACATTTTTAGGGTAGATTCGTATGAATAGAATATGTATTATTTGGTTTAGATTGGTTTGGTTTATTTTGTTTTATGGCATATCAACCTCAATGGGTTATTTAATGCCGACAACATTTTTAGGATAGATTCGTATGAATAGAATATGTATTCTTTGGTTTAGATTGGTTTGGATTATTTTGTTTTACGGCATATCAACGTCAATGGGTTATTTAATGCCGACAACATTTTTTATTGTTGGTAATATTTTGTTTTGTCAAAAATTCGTTTCTGGTAATATTTTTTCTTCAAAATTTTATTGCTGGTAATATTTAACTATTTTCCCATAGCTGGGACCCTAACAAGTGCTACCACCCTGGCTCAGGGTGGATCTGGGAACATCAGCAATTAAGAGGTTGTTCCACGCTCCTCAAAACTTCCTGATCAGAGGCCTTGCTGCTGGATGTAGTTTAACCTCTTACCCAGGACGCGTTTAGCTTTTTGGAATGCGTCTTTTGCTATTGCAATGCACTTTCGAATCATGGTGTTACTTTTCTGCAATGTATTAAAACATTTTCTCGATATTTAAGTTTCTGTAATTCCTTGATTTTGACAATTCCAATACTTTGTTTCATATCTTAGGCTATCCCTCTTGCAGACGACCATAAATTCTATGTTTTTTACAAATGAGAGTTTGTTCTTTCTTTCTGCTTTCATTTGCTACCTAGTCTAGGAGTTCCAGTATTTTTCTTTCTCTGTCAGCCATTATATATATTTCGCGCATAGGTCGATCTTTGATTTATAGATATGTCCTTTAAATTTATGTCGATCCGTAATATATAGGGACATTATAAATTTATCATTTATGTCATACATAGTTTGGCATTTGATTTTGGTATAGGCGTTAATTTATCACGATGTTGGTTTAGCAAAATAGCACCTTATCTCACCTTAAGCTATTAATCCGATGTACTTTCACATTAATCCCAGAGTTCCTTCCATTTTTCAAAAATGTTAGGTTTCGCATCGATTGTCTCATCTTTTTCTCCTAAATCTTGCTCACTTATCCCAATGGCCCTTTCACGTTTCAAAACAGTCTGCAAAGCCCTCTTTTAGGATCACCATCAGCTACGTTTTTTTAATCGGTATCACCCCAAGCAAGGCAATAAAGCCACTAAAACATAAGGGGTTGCAGGGTGTGGGGAAATTACGAAAAAAATGATTAATAATGAGCAGAGAGTGAAAAGTGTAATCAGGATGACAGTAGATAGCGATTGAAATTGAAGTTTTGCAGATTAAAGTTGGCTGAAAAGGAATAGAATCGGAAGGAAGTTCCACAAGCGAGAAGTGTGAGAAAGGAAAACTTTAGCATAGAACTTACGGGCTACATTTAATCAGCTCAACAGTAAACTGATGAAATCTCCACACCGTTCTAGTACCGCCCTTAAATTCATAGAGTATTGGTACTATAGCGAAGAGCAATATTTATTTTGTAAAATTTTGAAAGATATGGCACAAGGCTAAAAAGCGGGAAATGGAGAAAGGATAGCTTTTTTTTGTTTTATAATTAAACTTAACTAGCTACAATCACCGATCCAAACATACCACAATATTCCTCACACCAAAACAATACATTCTTACCATTTTGACTACATCCGCCACGATACCTCAGAATCTCTATGTAGTCTTAACTAGTCCCCATATGTAAAATTCTTGTCTGTGGTCGGAGGGGAATAAAGCAAAAATTTAAAAATCTAACTCCAATGTGGATTCACAATATGAAATAATCTATTTACAAGCAGCTAGTAAAATAGATTTAGTAATTGTTATGGGATCTTACCAATAATAATAATAATGGACTATTCCATACTTAATAAATACTGCGCCTCAGGAGAAGGGAAGGAGTCAATAGTTCAAGTCGAGTCAAGAGTCGAGTCAGAGGCGGTCCGAAACAGAGTCGCATTCAGACAATTACTGCAAGACATTGGAATAGTGATACTGGTCGAGATTACATTGTTCTCTCTACTAAACCTGATTGTTCATACTAATACTTCTACTTCTCTGTATATATTCCTGTTTGTAATATATCTGTGTTATTCCATACCTGTGTTCGCGTTCTTCTTTATTGATTCTACCTTGGACTATCACCGAACCATAACAGTAATAATTGTGGTAGAAACATCAGTTAACTGGATGAAATTAATGCAGGAATTTCATAATATAAAGCTCATTTGTTCTACCACTCATTCAAATACACACTCGTTCAAAGACAACAAATACGAAAATCATACCAGAAATACGAAAGGCCTCCCGCATCCACCAGAGAAATGACATCTCTAGTTTCCTAACGACGGAGTGGGAATTTAACTAAAGAAAGTTAGGGAAGAAATAAAAGAGGTCCATGAATTTTCTTCCCCCTCCCTAGCTAAGTAAACTTGAAAAAAGAAACTAAAGACAAGAAACAAGTTAAACTAACCTAATTTAGGACTGGATGACCTATTTTCAAACCAGTTAGAACAATATCCTAACCGGCATCAAAGTGCCACTCTAAATCGGCCACTTTTACTCGACACAAACGCGCTAGACTCGCCCACCTTTTGCCAAATTCTGATGGAAGGAGCCACTGCCTTTCCGTCTTGATATTGACTTTAAACTGATGTTTAAAGAACAAGATCAGTTGGGAATAGTTGAAATTCTCATTCCCATAGAATTCCTTCTGACATGTACTCCATATCACGACTCTCATAAAGTCTAGCAAGCACAAGGACATATAGTGTTCGACCTTCGTCAGCGACGGTACCACATTGCTACAGACAGAATTGCCTCGAGGACGAAAAACTTTCCGCGTAGCATGCGAACCTTTAATAAAATTGTCCAACGGGACTACGACTCTTCAATGAAAAAAGGTGTGATCTAGGCTTTCCACCTCCATATTAGAGCGAAGTCAGTTCGGAGATTTTTTTCCTATCCGCTGAACAAAGCCTTTTGCCGACACAGATGACACTTTGAATCACCAGCCACCATCGTTATTGAGGCATTTCAACTCGGACGCCGAAGGCTATATTGAGCGAGCCTCCTGCTTCGTAAGACCAAGTTCGTCTATCAGATTATCTTGTACGAACACGTAATATAATGCTCATGGGGACACCGCCTGGACGTCGTAAGAGGTGATTCAGATTAATCTGACATTCGCGATAGAATAAGCAGTCGCCTCGGGGTAAACGGAGGACTTCCTCCGCGCATGAATGCACACTTCTTAGGAAGTTCTTTCGTGTGTTTTCCTTCCAGAATTTTGCCTCCACCATCTGACTGTTGACACATTCAATCTAGGAACGATATGCGATGCCTATGGTAAAGAATCTCAACGCTAGGTATAACCAAACCGTCTCAGAAGGGTAGATCTTCCGAAGTATCTTGAGGGTCTAGCCTCCCTACAGGAAGAAGAACAAGAGGATTATTAATTAAATTAATGTGGCAGACGGAAGTGGAAGTATGGAAAGTCAGTAAAGGAGAATCGGGTAATTGTGCGGACCATTCCGGACCACAGATAAATTGTGGTCTCAGCCTTCTCTTGCACTTCGGACGAATTCATTTCCAAGATGAAATCGGGACCGAACCAGACGTCGAGTATCTTAACCGGTCCGTCCAGAAGAAAGTCCTTGACAGAGAAACCCCTTCCACGCATCCAACCGCAAGTCAACAAACTTATCCCTGTCACCGTCTCGTAACCTCTGATTTCTTTGCCGACTTCGTCAATCTCTCAATACAAGAACGGAAGCGTCGTCAGCGTATGCAAAGTATCTGGCTGAGGTGGTAGCACTAGGTGGGGAAATTCCACGTAGGTCCTGATTCGTCTTTAACTTGCGAAGGAAAGAACGTTCAGCAAGGGTGAAAGCAAACAACCTTGACGGATGGAGCGAGACAATACGAAAGGCTCCGATCGAACCCATTTCATTTCCACCAGCGCGAGAAACACATACAGAAGTCGGATCCAGAAACCGGCCGCTGGAAGAACAGCCACCAGAAATGGATGGTCAAGTCAGTCAGAGCGAGCGAGTCAGTCAGTCGAGTCAGAGGCAGTCCGAAACAGAGTGGCGTTCAGACAAGTACTACTAAACCTGATTGTTCGTACTAACCCTTTCTACTTCTCTGTATATATTCCTGTTTGTAATATATCTGTGTTATTCCATACCCGTGTTCGAGTACTTCTTTATTGGTTCTACCTTCGAGTATCACCGTGGTACAAGGAACCGGAACATAACACTTATGCTTGTGTTTTAGTCACATTATCCGGCAGTGTGATGCACGCGATATGTCAATGGGACGCATTCTTAACTTCCTTTGCATACAACTCAGAGGCCATATTCGTCGCCTCGGAAGACATTCTTTTTAATCTCGCCCTAACTACCAGAGTTTGATCATTCTTGATAAGCAATGAGACAACGCTTCCCTAGCTAAGGCTATGTCCCCACTATCACGGGATTTAATCGCCCAATCAACTTTTTCCTCACACGCCGTTTGCGCTACTAATCTAACTGGATTGAGTCTATGACTTTAATCATCAGCAAACGACCTTATTTTGTTTCTCAACAGATATTCCCAACCACAGTCTCCGTAAATTCCCGCTAGGCAGAATGCTTTCACGAGGGCGATTTGAAAGTTTGGTCTCCTGTACACAACATCCATTCACCCCGAGACGTTGAAGATCGCGAATAATCCTTGCCCTGCGACAATCCGACCTCAGGCTCCGGTCATTCACACTATCTAAGCAGAATATCATCATCAGAGCGATTAGGCTTACTCTCCTGCATTGACCGACGGCCTGTCCCATTGAACATTGTCCCAATCTTGATGGTACGCTTAAGAGACAGGCCAGTGATGTCCCAGGGGAACGTTATTTTTAGAGGTTAATCCAGGGAGGGGTAAAAGAAAAGCGGGAGCCTCCCTGAATAAAATTGCTTCAGTCTTTTCATATTGATGTCTTCAAAGAATGGTGAAATGGTGAAACATTCTGAAAACATGGATTTTCGCTTCAATCATCACCCATATTTATTGAGCTCCTGTGGCGGACATGAGACAGAACCTGGGACGAGCACAACTGGTCGCGACTTGCCTTGTCCCCGTCAAAAAAGAGCCCGTATTTGCTTAGCATGTAAAGCTACTGCAGTTGAAATGAGGGAGAGAAAAAAGCACTTACCGCTCTTTTTTGAAGGGCTGGAGGTTAATGATTTTACCAATAGAGGTGGTGTCGTGGCGTGCAGTTTGACTGTTGGGGAAAAAGGGAAATTTTTGTGAAGAATGTTCTCCTTTTGATTTTAAAGCCTCCTTCAGTCATTGTAATTCGCCTGCCTTTTCAAAACTTGCTTCATACTTTAATCGCTGATTTCTGATTTGTTCGGCATAGTTGGCCGAGGAATCGTCCTTGGAACTGAGCGAAGCTGTGTGTGCCTTTCTGGACCTCTACAGACAGTCAGTTGTGAAGGAGACGAAGGTTTTGCTATCAAACATAATATCGAAGTTCCAACCTCTGTTCAGTTCGTCGGATGTAGCACTGATTATCTGTCGAAATTGTAGCAGGTAAACAGCCAAATACTTCCCTACGACATAATGTGGGACCTCACATACTGTGCCATTTCCTACGCCTGTTCTCATATTCCGTTCAAAGTATGAGGTCTTTTGTCATTAGGTTGTATACTATGAGCATCCTCACGGTCGACAGGCGTGAGTAACAGTAGGTTCCTTCGATAATTCTTTGAGGTTTAAGCCCCAGGGACATCAAAGACTTAATGACGGTGTCTTTTGCAGGAGCGCTTATCGACCACATAGAATGACACAATTCTATTTTCAAACTTTTATAATTCCTGATATTATACCAAAAGCCTATCTTCTTTCATAAGATGTGCGTAGTTTTTGGCTATCTCCAGGAACATCGTCATGCTGTGAGAACTTCTAGCAAGATGGTGATTCCCGGCCGCTATATTGTCGTTTCGTTGTCAGTAGATTCAGTTTTTGATGTCTTCTAGATTTTGCCATATTTGTCCTCCATATTTTTTTGTCTCAATCTTTGGGTTATCATTTTCTTTGGTTATATTCTCGGCCATCACTTTTTTTAGTGTTTTTATAACGTGAGTCTTTCATTTTTGATTCGAAAGGGTCTTTTTTAAACAGCCGAAATTTGTCGCCAATTTTTATTTATATTTCTTAAAGTCTTTTTTTTTAAGGCAAACGGGATTTTCTTTTAAAAATAAAAAATAACAACATAAAATAAAGAAATACTAAATATAAAAATGTTAAGAAATAAACAAAAAGGAAAAAAATAACGAGTCAAATGAAAACTACACACAAAAGACCGACACAAAGTTATTTAAGAAAATGTTTTGACGTGAAAATTTAAAAATATATTCATAAATTAAAAACAAAGTCCTTGTATGAAGAGAAAGAATAAATTTAACAATGTAGAAACAAGAACAAAAAGACAGACGAAAAACCGTTTAACGTGTAAACTAAATAATGTTCTCCTTAATATCGTTCACCTTCCAATTATCCTTCCACTTTTCAAAAACAGTCTGCAAAGTCCTCTTTCGGGATCACCATCAGTTGTCTGATCATGTTCTCCTTAATATCACGCACTTACATATCTTCGAAGGCCTCTTTCTGGATCATTATCACTTGCCTCATCATGTTATTCTTGATCTTATGTACTTGTCGGAGTTAGCTCCTCCTTTAGTTCAATAACCCTTCACCAAGGGACTCTCTCCCCTGGTTATAAATACTGGCTCACCCTTCGCCTCGACCTCTTTTTTCCTCAGGCCTTGGGCCTTATACCACCTCGTAGATGTGAGCTCTCACAGATACAGCGTTTCCCAAATTCTGGGAGCACGCTAAGAACAATACACGTATGTACGAACACTCAACACAACACACACACATAATATTCACCACACGCACTCAATGTAACTGTGCTTGTAACTTGTACTTGTTGTTAATACATATATTTGTTTATACATGTTTATCGGCCTTGTTTGTTTTCTTTGGACTTAAAGTAAGTCCAACTTCCTCATGTAGTTGGACCGGCTAGCAGGAAATTTTAACTCACGTGCGTTTTATATACCCATCACCGCCACGGTCCGCTACACACTTATCCTAGCGTTCCTTATATTTTTCAAAACAATTTGCAAAGTTTCGGGATAGCCATCAGCTATTGGGGCATAAGCTCGAAGAAAGTGAACGCTGGCAGCAAATGAAAGATAACAACTGTGACTTATATTTAGAGTTTTTGTTGCCAAATTCGTTAAGGTGTCACTTTTGAAAGAACGGAATGAACATGAAAAAAAGAAGAAGAATCTAACAAAATATTTGCAGAGGAATAAAAATGTAAGGAAGACAGGAAGGAAGAAGAAAACTTAGTAAAATTGAGACGGCGGCAAGGGGATGTCCAATGTCTTCTAAGGTTGCGTTGCTTGTAAAGATTGAGGCGTATACTCACCTGTTTGATGATTAATTAAAAGCTAACCAACTAACAGAAAAGTCCATCGTATTAACACAAGTTTCAGTTGCATGACATTCAGGCTAACTGCTTTTCGTTCGTTTCGGCGTGTCGATTACGCGTACAACCGTTTCTCTTAAGACCAGCGACGTTTGTACAACGACTTATCATTTTTTTTGTACATTGTTTATACTTATTTACGTTACGGGTTGTTTATAATTTTTGTAGATTTTTTATATTTTTATACTTTAAAAAATTTTTTTTTAAGCATTACGCCCCGAGCAAGGCGTGAAGCCACTAGGATGCAGGGGGTTGCAGAAGATTTGGAGCAAGAGCAGATAGGAGTGATAGAAGAAAGGATGAGGAGAGGGATAGTGGATAGATCAAGGTAACTGGAGATGTCGATTGACATTACATTTGGAATAGTTGGAGATTATAGCTCTCAGGAAACAGTAATTGGGAAGGGTGTTCCACAGGCGAGAGGTGCGGATTAATAAGCTACTGGAGTAGAAGAGACGGCTACATTTAAAAGTTTCTACAGTGTAAGGGTGAGAGCGGTATGCCAGCCTCGTAGGGCGCTTGATGTATTCAATTTTTAAACACAACTTGAAGAAGTCAGGCATACTGTCGAAATATTGTTGAACATAGTTAAACACTGTCTTTTCTTTTTCTTTTCTTAAAGCGCCTTCTTATATAATAATAATAATAATAATTGCTTTTATAACGTCTAAGAATATTGATTGCATTATATTTTGATTTACTTAAAACGTATTTAACTCTTGATTTTTACATTTTGTTGTGACATTTTCTTAATTTTCACCTCTTTTCTCGAACCCCAACCCCAACCCCAACACCTTCGAAATGCTATGTGACATTATGGCTGAGACAAGGAAACGTGGAATAGCCCTGACCTTTAACCTTTGTTTAGCTGTTGACCTACTGCGTCGAGCAGGACAACTCGTTGCGACATACGAGGCAAATGATTCGTTAAAACTAGAACAAAGTGTTACACACGCACACACATCACAGCAGACATACAAGCTCATAATTGGATACTCATATACATGCATAGAAACTGTTATTATTACACATAAAAATAATAGTTTAGGCGCTTACATATGTGTATATGTATGCGTGTGATATGCAATTATGTTTATGCGTATATATATATATATATATATATATATATTTGTATATTTGGGTAGCAAACATTCTTTTATACATGTTTCATTGAATGTGATAGTTAAGGAAAATGTTTTAAATTTTTATTAATTTTCTTTAATGTTCTGACATATGGCGACAAAGAAAATGTAGAAACCGTTTTTTTTATCCCAAGTGCTTACGGCCAATTCCTTAGCTATTTTCAATGGATTTCTTGTTAGTATATTTTCATGCGTTTATGTTTTAAGTTGTATTGCATAGAAGTAGTAGTAATTCTAAACCGTGTTGTATGGAAGTAGACATAAGTAAATAAATAAATAAGAAAATAAAATAAACAGACAAATATGAGTAAAATCAATTGAGCCAAACCAATAAATAAGTAAATAAAGCAAGTAAATAATAGTCAAATTAACAAACGACGAAAGCACACATAAACACAAGTGAAGAAAATAATAACAACCAACAATAAAAGTAATCAATAATAAATAAATCAAAGTTAAAAAAAACAACACGACAAATAGCCAAAAACTGCATCCAGATCCACAATTATTCCCACTAAATAGCCCCGAAAGTAATCAGAAACATAACCCTTTCCGCACACCAAAAAAACCAAAAAAAACAAACCAAAAAGTTAGAATAATACAATGGACTACCCACAATGCACCACTGACCTGTATAATTGAATAGTCGAGCAAAAGCACAACGAACATGACCTGACGATTGCGTTTAGCATGAAACAGACTATCGCCTCTTGACTTCAATGTTCATTGATATCTATCTATCTATCTATCTATCTATATATATATATATATTTGTAGCTGGTCACTCGTGTTTGAGGATACCCGTCCAATAGGGCGGCTAGCCTAATCCCTATTGTAGACGCTGGCCCAGGCGCATTTGCGTTTATTCAACGCCCACAGAGCTCACCTGTAGTTTATATTGCAACCTGAGTTACAGTTTCTGGGAAAGAGCGTGTTATCTAACGTGATCAACAATTTAGAACAAGGCCAGGACTCTCAAGCCATCGGCCACGATGAATTGTGACTTGGTGCTTGCACCGCTATAGACGGCACCCAATCTCACTCAAAAGTCTTGCGTCAACCCGTGGTGTGTTTTTCAGGCACTGTCCAAACGTGCCGCACGCTGGGATCGAACCTTCCAGTCCCATAACATCAGGAAGTCTCTTTCTTGATAAATCGACCATGGTGAGAGTCGAACCCGAGTGTAACTTTCTAACCACTCGCCCACGTACATAATTATATATATGTGTATGTGCGTGCGTGTATGTATATATATATATATGTGTATATATATATATATATATATATATATATATATATATATAATAAAAAAGTGAACAATGAAGTCAACACTTAGAGGCGACTGTCTGTTTCATGCTAGACGCAATCGTCAGGCCACGTCTAGAGTGAAACAAACTGTCGCCTCAATGTGTTAACTTCAATGCTCACTTTTATATTTACACACGCTCTATCTCTGATATTGAGCACTTTATCCCATAAATATAGCACACCTTAAGACTATATTTCTTCATATATATATATATATATATATATAAATCCTCATACAAAAAATATAGTTTACTGTGAATTAATATTTGGGATCCCCTTGATAGTACAATGGAGAGGAAGCTCTTCTTTCAGACTAACTTAATACTGAGTAGTTAGCTCGTACTTGACGCCCATTTTTGGCGCCCTGGGCCATAATTAAAGGAGGTATACAATTCGCAATATTGTGTATGTCAAATAACGGAGTTTACTTTAGGGTTAAGAAAATAATGACCTCCTAAATAATGACCAGCGTCCACCTGTTGTTAGAAATATATCTAAATCCACGGCCTGCTGGAGAAACCCCGCCCTGATTGACCTTGTCCTTAGAAGTGTAGATGTGGTCACTATGCTGTGCCAATTGCGGGTTGGTTAGGATTTTTAATCCATAGATAGAGGTTGTAAATTCAACGTTGTCCTTGTCCTGGCTGGGTTACCACTCAAGGCTATAGAAAGCAGTCTGTCCTTATGAAGAAGAAATGGATTCATACTTTACCCAAGGTTATTTGCACGTAAGTTAATACAATTTGTTTGACTGTAATTCGAACTCGATTTTCTGATTTCTCAATCGAAGCCTCTAGCCATTACTCTCCTCTGTTTTTTTGTATTTGTGTGTGTGTGAGTGTGTGTGTGTGTGTGTGTGTGTGTGTGCGTATAGCTATCGAGGTATATTGGGGTTACTTGACATTAAGCTTGTCTTTTCTTTCGCTATTATTAATAACTGAATGCTCTTCCTGCTAAATACGGTTTTGACAAAGGGCAGAAAACTTAAGAAAACGCACAAACAAATGACATTAAAACCAAAGAGGAACACATGACGTCAATCACATCTTATCGCCTGCTTAGCCTCTTGGCTATATACACGCAAAATTTGTGCAGATTAAATTTAAAAATATATATATATATATATAGAAATTTAAATGAGAATTCTTTGTCATTAATCCACCAACTGATTTTGTTCTTGATTTCTGAAAGAAATTCTGATGGGAAAATAGCGATTAAGGCAACGTCGAGTAATTGTTTCAGTCCGCAAATGCGATTACATCTTGTATATACAAAAGGCTGATATTTTTTTTTACTTTGAAAATTTCACGAATAAATTATTTAAAAACATCATATATACTTGCGTGTATTTGCTAATTTTAAGGCTAATTTTCAAGCTGGTAAATTTGAAGTCGATCTAACTTAAGAACTGATATGTCCCGGAAAGGGATATATTTGTTCGAAGTAGCTAAGTGGTTTTGGCTACTGTAACCGGGTAGGACAATCTATCAGGTAACCGTAATGGACTGGTCCTCGTCGTAGTGGTAGGCAATAGGCGTAGGCAATAGGCGAAGACTATAGGCGTCGTCTCTGTACCTCCACATCAGTCTGTATTTATGGCTGACACCAGCCAATCATATTACTGTGAAGGGGAACCCAGGTGTATGCATATTCATTACATAACGGACTATAGTTAAGGTTGAAATCTATTCATTGTTTGTAGTGCCAAGGACCAATGTTAACTTGGAAAAGTCGACTGAAGTCGAGAGGCAAGGTCAAGACCGATAACATTACATAGATTTTCTTGAGAATCTAGAGATATATAGCCATAACACTAGACCGGATATCGCCAAACTATTCAATGCATGGACAAACAACAGATTTATAAATCTGCAAGATGGATTCAGGCGAGATAAATTGTCTGGTACGACACAGTGACCCAACAACTCTAGCAGTGGATGTAGCAGTTGATTCAACATAATCATTCCTCTTCATGTCAGTTGAAAACGTGAGACCAAGAAAACAAAATGTGTTGCTCTCTTGGGGGTTATTATATCAGAAGAAAAATAGGCAACATTCTGGTTTGCTTCTTTTTATGTGATAAGTCCTATCAGGACGTAGGCGACCATGGCTCTCCACCTCCCTCTATCGCTTGCAGCTCTCAACAAGTTCCTCCCCTATGCTATCTCCCCCACAGCCCACGTTCTGTCATCCACCTGCTCAAGCTCGCCAGAAATGTCGCACGCTGCTTTCTCTTGTCTCGCTTTCCCTCTATTCAACCCGTGTGTATCAGATTCTCAAGGCCCTCCTTCCTCATTATGTGTCCCAGAAACTTCAGCTGCCTCTTCCTGATATCAAGCAAGAGCCTCCTACTTGTCTGCATCCTCTTCAAGACCTCATTGTTGCTCACACGCTCGGTCCACGAAATCATCAGCATCCTCTAGTAGAACCACATCTCCATCGCCTCGAGTCTCTTCTTCATCCTTGAGGAAATCGTCCAGCGTTCGCTGTCGTAAAGCAGGACAGATGTCACGCTGGCTCGTTTTATACGTGGCTGTATAAACTGACCTAACACCGGGTATAAAACGGCGTAATCTAGAATAACCCCGGGTATAATTTAGGCCGGGTGTATTCTCTGGGTGGTACCACCAATGCTAATGTTAAAATCTAATCTAGTTCAGCATTGCTTTGCTTCGGTTATCACGTGAGTACTGGTAGTCTCGGCGGGATTTAAATGTATGCGTACTTGCACACACACACACACACACCTACGTACACGTACATACATTTTGTTCGTTGGTTGATCTAGTTTTGCAGCACAACAACCTCTATGGGCTATTCAATATCGCAATTCAAACTTTCCGAACAGAATTTTACGACTTCAACTAAAATATATTTTGAACGCAATTGTATGCCCTCAATTGCAGTTAAAATGTATTGTTGGATATTTTGGTTTAAATAAGTATTATTAGTAATTTTTAATGAATTGGTATTATTGGTAATGTTATGAATTGGTATTGGTGGTAATTTTATTATCTGTACTGTTGGTCCGTTGTTTTTTTGTTTAGCGGCATATCAAACTCCGTGGATTATTTAACGCCGAAATCTAAATTTCCCGCGTGGCATTTTATGATTTCAAATCATATTTTGTGCATAATTCTACACTTACAGGACAAAGACATGTTTCCCAAACACATACTTTGTAGATCACAAAATTTATTGTTGGTGATTTTATTACAAAAATGTATTTTTATATTTTTTTAGTGTTGCATTGATTGTCATTTTCCTATAAAAACGTATTGTTTATCATTTTATCATATAAAAATGTACTATTGATTTTTTGTTTCAGGGTTCGCTATTTGCTGACAGCTGCTACCGTCCCGGGTCAAGGGGAACCTTAGACATTGAAAGTGATTCCCCGTCCTTCAAAACCTCCAGTCTTCCGGTCAGAGGCTTTGCTACCGGATGTAGTTTATCGACATACCCAGGACGCCACGCTCGTGTCTGTGATGTCTCTCTTAGTATGGTTAGCATGCTAATTTCACAGTCCATTTTATCGAGATGTGAATCAAAAGCATACTGAGTGACAGAGTTTAGGCGCCTGTTAAAGAGCGGCAGGTGATGAGCTGACCCCGCAGATCATTGCCAGTGACCCCTACTAGGCGCGTTAATATTTTGACACAGGAAAAGACTTAAATGTTGACTTCTATCAAGCTAAATAATAAGTACAAGAATTTTTCACATATTAACTGACAGTGATGAAGAATAGTATGGCTTCCGTAAGTACTTTTGTTATTAACTTGGCAAAAATATTTGCTAAGTAACAGTCTAACTCTCTGCTCTCGGGTGGAGAGGAACTCGGACGAGGCTCCGCTGAAGGGCAGAGTCTCGTTCGAGGTGGTTGACTGCCCCTGAACCCGCTTATGCGGTGTTCAAAGTGGGAATATTTTTGGCCGAGCCTACGGGCTCGGAAATCCCACGTTAAACCCGGCCTTGTACCATATGTAACCCTCATGGGGGGGTAGCTAAATATCACTTTTGTTATTAAACATGCTTTTTGGGTGAATAATCCAGTGAGTGTAACCTCGATAAATTGTTGTTTCAGATACTTCAGATATGAGCGCGTAATCTGTTGAAAGCGACTCAGATTCTGAAAGGTCTTCAAGAAGTAGAACATCTGAAAATATTGAATGCGTGCAAGCAACCAGCAAAACCAATCGACAACAAACCGAAAGTATCAATCAGAAGAATATTCGGAGGATTCTATGAAGAGCTCAGAATGTAACCAGTCATTTCAGTTTAAATATATCCAGAGTTCTTTCTTAAAACTTCTTTTTTCTTTCCTGAAGAAGGCCGGAGCGTACAACGGCCGAACCGTTGTGACAGATATGGCAACAAAGAATAGGACAATAGTCCGAATAATGTGAATAGTGTACATAATACCTCATCTCAGAAATATAGACAGATACTAAAGGGCCGAAACGTTATAATAAATATGGCAACAAAGATGAGGACAATTGTCCGAATAATGTAAATAGTGTACATAATACCTCATCTTAGAAATATAGACAGATACTGAGTGAGCTTGTGTTTTGTGTGACTATCGCATTCATAGCGGTTAGATATAAGGTTTATCTTAAAATCTGGATATTCCTTCGTGGTTCGTCTCAAGTTATTAAGAAAGGGTTTTGCAGATAATAAATCTCGCATGAAATATTGTTACGTACGCGTTAGACATTGCTACGTAATCTATTGAAAGTGACCCAATTTCTGAAATGCATTTAAGAAGTAGAACATCAAAGAAATATTGAAAGAGTTAAAGTAGCAATCAAAGGCAAGAATTATAAGAAATTGCCATGACTTCCATGGACCGTCCTGATAACAATTTTTACCTTCGTCTTGTTCATTTCTTTCTTTGCCAAACTCTCATATTTCCGAGGTCTTCCAGATTTGTTTTCCGGCGTCATTTGGCCTTTCACAAAATTAAAGTCATCGTTGATATGAATAAGATTTCAGTAAGTGGACGAGATTAAGGAGAACGTGAGGAAACAGCTGATTGTGATCACAAATGAGATCTTTTGTAGACTGTTAAAGGGACGCGGGTATGCTTGAGGTCCCCAAAGGATATTTTTAAATAGACAAAGACGCCATTGCATTAGCGCGAGTAGTCTTTCGTTAATATTAACTGGTTGGATAATTTCCGGACAGGTCAAAGATTCATAGACACCTACTTCTGTGTGAATGCAACTCTTAAATGACGTCTGATTCAATCAATAAATTGATCTGCTTTATCATATTAAATTGATGTAAAACTCTTTTTTTTTTAAGTGCACCTTTCTGATCATTAATCGATATAATACTCTATTCAATTGAAAATCGGTGAAATTCTGAATCGATAAGTAATAAATAAGAAAGGTATGTATAGATTAACACCGAAATGCATTTTATATAAAAACATCGGTCCTATTTCAACTGATTCAAAAGCAATTTTACAGTGTTAAAAACGAATAAAAAAGACGTTATGTTTATTTTAAGTTAGGTCTACCAGAGATGGAGTACATCGTTCAAAACGTAAGGACTTTTATTCAAAGCAAGAGTAAATTTATTAGAAAACCTCAGTACTGTATTAGTTCTCATATAACAGGCTTCTCACTAGGTGCTTCACATTTCTGACTTTGTGTTCCAACTAGGTTTCGTTTCGTAAATCACTAGCTTGTTTCTGGTCGTACGCAAACATTTTTATGTTTTTCACAATAAAATAAGAGATGTTGCTGATCATCAAATCGACTGAACATTTTTAAAGGATTTGCTTAATAAATTACTTGCTTAGGGTCACTGATTATGTCTGATTATTCGGAATAGTTTTTTTTTTTTTTACTGGTGAGGCGGGAAAGTACTAGGAAGAGGAAAAAGTTAAACGATTATGTCCTGACCCCCCAAAAAGAAGATTTCAAGGGATAATTAGCTCAGGAGGAGGTGTTATACTAGAATGTCCCACATTCCCTATCGCCTATGTGGACTTATATCAGTAGGTATATATATAGTGAGCACTTATATCAGTAGGTATATATATAGTGAGCACAGGATATACCTGGGGGATCTGCTTCGGCAATTAGGTGGAGGTTCGTTTCTAGCTCTGCTGGTCGAAGTCTCTGTTTTCGGGCAGGGAGGAACCCAGACGAGGCTATGCCGAAGGGCAGAGTCTCATCTGGGGTGGTAGAAAGATACCCAAACTCGTTTTTACGGGGTGTACAGGGAATTTTTGCCCCAGCCCACGTACTCGGATTTAACCCCGCATTAAAAACGGCCTTGTGACACATCCTGCCTCGCTGGGAGGTAAGGTAATGCTTCGGTAATTAGTTGGAGATTCGTCTCCAGCTGAGCTGGTCGAACTCTCTGCCTTTGAGCAGAGAGGAACCCAGACGAGGCTCTGCCGAAAGGCAGAGGCTTTTCTGGGGTGGCACACAGCTACCCGATCTCATTATTTACGGGATCTACGGGAATTTTTGCCCGAATCTACGAGCTCGGATACCCTACGTTAAATTCGGCCTTGTGCCATATCTGACCGCGTGGGATGGTTGGCAAATATCCTTGCTTCGGCAATTAATTGGAGAGACGAACCCAGACGAGGCTATGCCGAAGGGCAGAGTCTCGTCTGGGGTGGTAGACAGCTACCCGACCCCGTGTATAGAGAATCTACGGGGAATTTTTGCCCGAGCCTACGGGTTCGGTTTAACCGCGCATTAAAAAACGTCCTTGTGTCACATCCTGCCATGCGGTGGAGCGGGGTAAAGTAAATATCCTTGCTTCGGCAATTAGATGAAGTTTCGTCTCTAGCTGTGCTGGTCGAACATTCTGCTTTCAGGCAGAGAAGAACCCAGACGAGCCTATGCCGAAGGGCAGAGTCTCCTCTGTGGTGGTAGACAACTACCCGACCCCGGGTATACGGGTTCTTCGGGGAATTTTTGCCCGAGCCTACGGTTTTGCATAGCATTAAAAAATGGCTTTGTGCCATAACCTGCCTCGCGGGAAGGTAAGGTAAATATCCTTACTTCGGGAATTACTAGCCTGCCACCCGATTCCCTGTCTTTCAGTAGTGTATTCACTTTTACAATAAACCTGTCTTCTTTCATCTACGCGCGTATTGCTATTTCTTTACTCGAGTAACAACTTTGTCTGTAACTTCTTTAAGGATAGAACATATATCATTAAGTAAACAGTTGGGTAATGTAACACTGGGTAATAAGTAACACGCGAAGTTAGGGATGAAATTATTATTTCAGGCCGCAATTGTGTCTTGTGTTATTTAAATGTACTATCCTTTTGTCGCCTCATCGCTTGACTATCAATGAAAACAAATATGGAGAGCAAAATATCCAACATTGACACAAGACAGTAAAATTGTGTATTATAGCATGACAGTTTTATTACATAATTGTGTTTTAACCTGTGTTGGACACGTTCATAAGCTGTATTGTTCCGTCATTAAATTTACGATATCAACGCTTCTACGCACTCTAGAAAAAAATTCTGTGCAAGGTAGTCGTGTGGCACAAAGATACACGGCTGTTACTTTGCGTCCCACTGCAATCTTAACACAAAATAGGCGTTTTCTTGTAGCTCTACCCTCGATAAATATATGATTTTATATTTTATTCGCCTTCATATACATCTAGATTTTACTACCAATTATTTTAAAATGGGCTGTGTGCGTATTGTAACGGTTATTCCCGAACGTTGTATCGTATCGGCAAACCGAGTTCAAATTCTCAGTTTCATTCTCATTCCAGTTTGATCCGGTATGATTTAGTCCGCTCGGCCATGGAGCTCATCACAGGCCAGCAAATTTCTATTTACCTGTTTGAGGAATGCACATCACCTTATTCAGATTTTCTAGAATTCCTATATCTTTTCGAATTCGTATCCGAAACGAAAGCATAGCAATTTCTGAAGATTTTATTTTTTTAACCCGACTTTATTTCGTATTAATTCAAACGTTTTTTTAGTGGGTACCTGTGTTTGAGTAGACGCCCTGTTTTGTAAAATTTATTTATGCTCGTCTGTCAGCTAGCGTATTTGATATATATATTGGAAGTAAAGTCTGATGATCCGCAGTTCTTTTAAAATGGCTGTGGTGAAATAATTTATTACATGGAACCTTAAAGTGGTCTGTTTTTATTTAAATTATATATATATATATATAATGAAATGGACAAAGTCCGACAATTATTTTAAGACATTTTTTTTATGTTTATACGTTCTATTTATGGACACAAATATTTAAGTAAACGATCTGTTTATAATAAACAGTATTAACAACATTTACAAATCTGAATGTTCGAGAAAATTTATAGAAAATATGCGTCCTCCGACAGGAATCGAACCTGTATCCTATACGGAACCATCATATAGCCTGACGTGCTTTTACCGATTAAGCCACAGAGAATCGTTTCGGTTAGCAAGGTCAATTTTATTGTTTACTACAATTCTCCATGAATTTCTCTCATACATTCATATCTGCTCGATGCGTATCCAAATGTAAACAAATGACGACACATTATGAAATGGACAAAGTCCGACAATTATTTACATTTTTTATGTTTATACGTTCTTTTTATAAATAAAATATTTAAGCAAATGCTCTGTTTATAATAAACAGTATTAACCGGCCTGAATGTTCGAGAAATTTTCATAGAATATATATATATGACTTTGTGCAGAACCAACCAGGCTTTTTGAAGGACCGAATACAGAGACGTAGTCCATTACGAACTGGTCCTCAAACGACCCTCCACAGATTTTGAATAGGGAGTTGCCCTTCTCCTAGACCAGTTGCCATCCAAGGCTATGCAAGTGAATGTAATGGATTCGACTGTAATTCGAATTCGGCTTTCCGATTCCTCAATCCGAGCCGCTATCCACTACTCCACCGTGCCTTCACCACTATGGTCAAATCATATGTGCTGTTGTCTGGGGTGTCGGTTCCTAGGAACTGAACAGCTTGACACTCACACGCTTAATACGACGGGAGAGTCGACGATATATATATATATATATATATATATATATATATATATATATATATATAGAGAGAGAGAGAGAGAGAGAGAGAGAGAGAGACAGACAGACAGACAGAGAAAGAGAGATAGATTCATAGATGTGTGCTTATGTGTGTGTTTATGTGTGCGTGTGTGTATGTGCTTATTTAGAAGCAAGAGGAAACGAGACAAATAGAGAGTCGGATAGGAAGAAAGAAAGCAGGACATATTGATATTCTTTTATGTATTGTTGTTTGATATTTTTGTGTGTTTCTTAATTTCGCTTTTGCACATCGAATCTCCGGTTGACAACGGCAGAAGAGATTTAATATGTGTCCTATGCGATATAATTTGCTTGGTTGAGGTTCAACGAAGCGAGCCGCTTCCGTAAAGAATTTGCGACAAGGCAAAGTTAAAAACGAAATGCAGTAAAGAAAGATAGAAAAAGGATTATTTTCCTTCTTTTTTTTCTTTCTTTCTTTCTTTCGTTCGTTCGTTCTTCAATCTATAATAAAAAAAAATGGAGAATATCGGAACGGTAGAAAAGCACCAATAATATAGACGGTAAAAAGGAAAAACGCAACAGAGTGATGAAGAAAAATAGTAACAGAATGGAAGGAAATGGAGAAAAGAAAGAGAAAAACAAAACCAAATATAATCGGCTAATTTAAGAAAATCAGAAATAGATAGAAAAAGAAAAGACAAAAACAAAACAAGACAAACAAACAAAAAACAAAGCGTAGAACTGAAATACTAGATAAGAAGTTATTAAAAGATACACACAACACAGACAAATTAAGAAATCAATAAGAAAAGAAAAAATGTCAAAATGAAGCGAGAAGGAAGAAAAATAAATAAAAAGAATTTTGATTGGGAAATACAAATATAGACACCGATATTCAGAGAACTTAAAATGATTACTTGGTTACTTATTTTAGTGCATCATCTCAAAATCTAAATACCCGGGAAGTGTTCGAACAAAGGACGGAAAATGCGACACAGATTGAAAGACGAATTGAGACGGCCAAAGATGCATTCCAAAAGCTAAGCAGAGTATTAAGAGACAGAAAAACTCCGTTAGAAACGAAGAAAAAAAGTACTGAAATGTTATCGTGAGAGCTGTCTTCCTGTATGGAAGTGAATGCTAGACAATCTCTTCAAAGAAACTTGAAGAAACAGAAATCTGGTTCTACAAAAAGTTGCTGGTGTTCCTGGCCTGTTCCCGGTCGCCTCGTTATGATTCAAGTCGAGATTCCTGACCTCGCCATTTTGTTTTGCACCCCTGCTTTATCTCGACTGGGTCAGCTTTATCTTTTCGCCATGTCCATCTATATTTTCACCTTCCCATTCCCTTAGCGAGAGAGCCTCTTGATTTTGTCCAATGGGCAGAATACAGCGGCCTCTCCGTTTTGAGGGTTGGACGGGCCCTACTAACATCAGTTATGTTTAGTTTACTTTGGTGTTGAGTTTTAGTTTTATTATTGGGTCCACCTCCTCCCCTCTCATTCTTCATTATTAGAATTATATATATATATATATATATATATATATATATATATATATATATATATATTTATTAAAAATTGTTAAGGCATGGGGGCGCGTTTTGTAGGTTTCCCTTTGAGAGGATGCGGTATTATGGTGAATGGAGGATTGATTGGTGACGGACAAATTCTTATGGTGAATGTGGAAACGGTAATGTGTGAATGGGTCGTGAATCAGATTAGCTAGGTATAAGATAGTTAGTGACGACCAGCCTCAACCCCCCCACCATTTTGGCCTTGTGCCACAATTTTATTTTATATACAATAAATATCCTACAAAAGGTTGCTGATGATAATATGGACAGAACATGTTAACAACGACGAGGTTTTGGAGAGAATGGAAGCAAAAAGGAAACTTATAATTAATATCAGGAAGAGACAGTTGAGATTTCTCGGTCGCGTAATGAGGAAAGAGGACTTGGAAAATTTGACACTCAAAGGACAGATTGTTGAAAAGATGGAAAGAGGAAAGCAGCGCGTAAAATATTTGATGAGCTTGAGTAAATGGATGGTAGAACAGAGTTTGGGAGAAATAACAAAAAGACAAATCTTATTAAGAGCTACAAGGAACAGGAAGATGTGGAGGGCCATGATCGCCTACGTCCTTTCACTGTGATAAGCAGTGGTTGAGTGGAAGACTACATAGACAACACATGCTCGAAGGCCAACGTCTAACTCTTACGGATTATGCTTGCAAGAGAAAATTCAGAATTATTGCATTTCCTTTCTCAATAAAAGATCGAAACTTGTTAGCAAATATAAAAACGGGAATTTTTTTGCTGAGTCAGTTAGCTCTTGGTTGAGACAGAAAGAAAAAGAGAAAACGAGCGAGCGAGAGAGAGACAGAGAGAGAGAGAGAGAGAGACCTAACCAACGCCTTTATGCACTGTGCCATGTGTCCTTGAGGACATCTGGGTATGAATTTGTGGGTATTATAAACCTAATGTTTTCAGCAACCATTTTTACCAGTGCTCATATTGCAATTGCTGTTATGAAAAAACAAAAACAAAAAAATGCAATGATAACAGCAAATGCAATATGAGTGTCCAGTGACAGGACCCAAAGAGTGTGAGTTCAATACCAGGTTAAGGCAGTGGAGAACTTTCAGAGGGAAAATTAACAGGAGATAACTGATAACTGACATCCATTAAACATGACACGTGGAACTAGAACAGTCTACCCCAGTGAGCGAAATAAAGTGTTCAGTTCGACATTCCAAACACCTGAAGAAGGCCGGAGGTGGTAATAAATATGGCGGCAACAATGAGGACAATAGTCAGAATAATGTAAAATGTGTACATATTACCTCATCTCAGAAATATAGAGAGACAATAAAATGTATATGTAGGAATTCTCTTTTATTTTATTCACTGGATATTCACCAACGTGTTTGTGTTCGTGTTTGGCGACTTTCAGTTGATTCCCCATGTGAGGAGAAGGATGCTACTCACAGCTCGCATACAGAAACACGGGCACGTAATGAGGAAGGAGGGCTTGGAGAAACTGATACTCATAAGACGGAAAAAACGGTACTGATTTAATATTATCCATCTGAGGAACCTTTCTCCCAACACGGAAACATTCAGTTCCATGGATGATTCTCCCGTTTTTAGCAAGATCCCTATACCATACATTTATATAGGTGCTGCATAAATACGGCTCACGTCTACCTCCCAGAAGTACCTCCCACATAATGGTATTTATGGGAGGTAGCCGTGGGTGTATTCAACCACACCCTCTCATCTATGTGGCTCTTCCGTCGTATAGTTAGCTTGTATTAAAGAAAATCAGCTTTAACCTGCATTTAATTGGAATTACATTTCAGTTAAATAATTACCGTAATTCCCCATGTATAATATGCCTACATCCATAATACGGACATCTAAAATTGTGCTGAAAGTGTGGGAAAATGCTTCTACTCATGCATAATATGCATCCTTTTTTTGGTAATCAAACCCTATAAATTGTGCCTCTTCAATTTCATTTCGGCCAAAGTTTCCTACTCTTATTTTAAAAAACAGGTGCTATCCACCCTAGTCAGGGTGGACCTAGGAATACCCGTAATTAAGAGGTGGTTCCACGCTCCCCAAAATCTCTAGAGGCATTGTGTTGGACGTAGTTTATCGTCTTACCCAGGACACAGATGTAGTTTATTGTCTTACCCAGGACGCGGATGTAGTTTATCGTTTTACCCAGGACGCGGATGTAGTTTATCGTCATACCCAGGACGACTTTCTTATCGACGTAACGTAGCTTCCTTGTATATTTTCTATAAATAATTTTGTGGTAATTGTTCTGATTAACAGATGGGTGGCAAGGTCTCAGCATTTTACAGTTGATGTAACCGTAAGTTTTATGATAACTGTTTTTCTCCCGGACTTCTCGATTGTGGAGCTCTTTTTTTTTCCTCATATTTTCTAATATTTAGTAACCCCTTGCGTCTTAGTGCTTTTATTGATTTACTTAATTAAGATTAACTTCCTGACTATGTCTTTATAACGAGACATCTTTTATGAATTCTATTTAAATCGAGCCACTCAAAATATTGTTCAGCTTCGGAAATTAGAAATCTCTCGACTATGCAAAGAACTTTGAAAAGAATGTGTAGCTCAGAACTCCAGGCACGCGTTGTGTAATTACAACTGACTTTAACATTCAAGGTGTCTCTCATTGAAAGGTAACTGGCTTTCCAACGCATGGAGACAGCCATAAATTCGTAAATGGAATGAAAAAAATGTAGTGACTACTTCATTTATAGCGCTAATGTTGTTACCGTCTTGGCTGTTAACACATCTCACGATGTTAATGGCCATCAACAACGCCATATTGTATATCGTACCAAGACCTGAATACGTCATCTCGTGAGAACGTGACTCGCTTACGACAAGATGTCATGGCGTCTACGAAGCTCGCTTTTCGGCCATTAACAGGCGTAAAATGTCTGCCAAATTGCTTGTAGAACTGCCCCGGGTCGAATTCGTGTATAAATTAGACAGGATGAAATCGTTTATTGTCAAGTTTACTGTTGCACCGGCAAAACATTATTCTTGAAAAAGAGGCAAATGGCTGATAACGTGTCTCCCTTGATTATCAGATCAACCGGTGGATGCGGCTTTTGTGGGACAACTGCGTGACATTCACAAGGATAGAAGCAATTGATATGAGATGGAACATAAAAAGAGCTGTGACACAAGGCAATCAAAAATGAGCTTCATTTCTCGTCACGCACAAATAAATACGTGAATAGGTAACTGACAACTTGATAAATACCAATCGGATCCGCTGTTTTTCGCTTTTCGAAGATTTCCCAGATGAAGACAATGATCAAACTAATAAAAGTAAGTTTTTCAATCTTAAACAAATGTCACTAACCAATACTAAGACAACACTCATAATCAAAGCGAAATATACATTCTGCCAAAAATTTTTAACCTCATGTATCTTCAAATTGTAAGCTTCCATGAATTTCATTTTTCTTCATTGCATTTTCTTCACTTGTTGTTGTTGTTGTTGCTGTTTCTTCTTCTTCTTCTTCTTCTTCTTCTTCTTCTTTTTATTATTATTATCATTATTATTATTTTTATTATTCACAGAGCTATGTCTATTGAGGAAGTAAGTGATCGTGTATTTCTTGTTGTTGTTGTTGTTGTTCTTCTTCTTCTTCTTCTTCTTCCTCTTCTTCTTCTCCTTCTTCTTCTTCTTCTTATTATTATTCACAGAGCTATGTCTATTGAGGAAGTAAGTGATCGTGTATTTCTTGTTGTTGTTGTTGTTGTTGTTGTTGTTCTTGTTCTTCTTGTTCTTCTTCTTTTTCTTCTTCTTCACTGAGCAATGTCCCCTCAGCAAGTAAATGATGTATTTCTCCTCCTCCTCCTCCTTCTTCTTCTTCTTCTTCTTCTTCTTCTTCTTCTTCTTCTTCTTCTTCACTGAGCAATGTCTCCGCAGCAAGTAAATGATGTATTTCTCCTCCTCCTCCTCCTCCTCCTTCTTCTTCTTCTTCTTCTTCTTCTTCTTCTTCTTCTTCTTCTTCTTCTTCTTCTTCTTCACTGAGCCATGTCCCTCAGCAAATAAATGATGTATTTTTCTCCTCCTCCTCCTCTCCTTCTTCTTCTTCTTCTTCACTGAGCCATGTCCCCTCAGCAAGTAAATGATGTATTTCTCCTCCTCCTCCTTCTTCTTCTTCTTCTTCTTCTTCGTTTTCTTCTTCTTCACTGAGCCATGTCCCCTCAGCAAGTAAATGATGTATTTCTCCTCCTCCTCCTTCTTCTTCTTCTTCTTCTTCACTGAGCCATGTCCCCTCAGAAAGGAAATAATGTATTTCTCCTCCTCCTCCTCCCTCTTCTCCTTCTTCTTCTTCCTCTTCACTGAGCCATGTCCCCTCAGCAAGTAAATGATGTATTTCTCCTCCTCCTCCTCCTCCTTCTTCTTCTTCTTCTTCTTCTTCTTCTTCTTCTTCTTCTTCACTGAGCCATGTCCCCTCAGCAAGTAAATGATGTATTTCTCCTCCTCCTCCTTCTCCTCCTCCTCCTTCTTCTTCTTCTTCTTCTTCTTCTTTCTATTTCCCGTAAGAGCACAGGCGACATGACTCTCCACAGATACCTTTCCTTTATATCATTAAATTGCCATGAACTTGGGGAAGAGAGTAGATAAGTTTCCATTGGCCTTCCTAGCGTCTTCTAGAATGGCTCCCAGGTAAGGAAAATGTGCCTAGTTTCTGTCCTATTATCTAATCAATAGTTAAGAGGAGAAGAATTGGATTTATGTCTTTTCCCAGGGCATTAGTCCGAAGTGAACATGACATACACTATCAGAATTTTACTGTCGATGGCAAATGCCACGTTATCCATACATTCAATAAAAGTAAACTCTTACTTTCACTCTCTCTCTCACTCTTTCTCTCTCTCACGCTTTTTTTCGCTTTTTCTGTCTGTCTCTGTCTCTCTCTATAAATATGTATCAAATAATTAATGTATTATAATTAATTAATTATTATTATTATAATATATACTCGTATGAAAAATAGACGCCCTAATTTTATTTTTTATTTTCAACTGTGTATTACGTCTATCAGCACCCAAGAAAAGACGGCTCATGGGAAGATTTGGTGAAGCCAAGGTCCTGGCACCTTCTACGGACGGATTTCTCTGGACTCCTGCTTATTGAATCTTGGATAGTTGCTGTGTTTTTTTTTTAGACTTTAAAGTAGGCTTTCTACCAAATTTGACTGCTAGAGGTTTTTTTTTCTCATGTTGTTGATTGTCCTTGTAGTCTCAAATTTCTTGATCCACAGGTAAATGTCAGTTTTGCTAGGGGTTTTATTCTTGTCATGCTTTTAGCAGAATTTCGCGATGCCACGTTTATAGGAATTTCCCTCCCCCTCCCATTCTCTCAGCACACAGAACATTTTCTGTTTTTCTGTAAAATGCATTGTAGTTGGTGTTCTGGTTTTGTTATCTTCTCGGCTTTCTAAATAAGGTCCCATTCTGTTTGCCTCGGGGTTCTTGATAAGAACCAGAGGCGGATATGCAATATAATTGGCCCTGTTCTGCCATCTCGTCTACAGTCGCTCTCCCACAGACGCGCCGTCGCCTCTCTCTGTCTTTTTTTTTCAAATTTAAATACTTTCATGGCAATTGCTCCGAGGAGCTGCATTCGCTGGTTCCCAGACTTCATGAATTCAAGCGCCCTACGAGGCTGGCATCCCGCTCTCACCCTTTCACTGTCAAAACTCCTAAATGTAGCCGTCTCTTCTACTCCAATAGCTTCATGTCTCGCACCTCTCGCCTGTGGAACCACCTTTCTTATTCCTGTTTCCATGAGAGCTATAATCTCCAACTATTCAAATGTAATGTCAATCGACATATCCAGTTTTCTTGATCTATCCACTATCCTTCTCCTCATCCTTTCCTCTATCACTCCTATCTGATCTTGCTCCAAATCTTCAGTAACCCCTCACGTCCTAGTGGCTTCCCGCCTTGCTTGGGGTGAAATGCTTAAAAAAAAAAAAACTGAAATATAAAAGAAAAATATTTAACATAAACAAAATTGGATACGTTTATTGGGATTACATTCATACTGATCCACACTTTACCTTTTAAATTATATCATTAATACATTTAAAAACAAACTCAAACGGCGTTTGATGAACTATTGCAATGATGTATAGATAATGTCTTCGATTTACAAAATGTGTTAAAACGATATGCACAAAATATTTTTCCAAAAAGATTACCCTGATTTTATGACAAAAATTGAGATATATTCTTACCGTCACTCTTGAATATTAAAAAGAAGAAAACAGCAAAAGAAGTCTCAGTTAAAAGAAGGACAGTGTAGCGACTGGTGTACATAAGTTAGCTTATCTTATGGTTCAAACAGCGCCATGATTGTTGAAAAGGAGTAGAGGTTTATCCCTTGTTTTCTGTTCTCTTCTAACGTCTGCGGCAGAAGTCTGGAATTTCATTCTCTAATTAAATCTTGACCTCTTCAAGTCTAGAATTAACATTTTTCTTTCCTGCATAGCGCCAAGAACCTCACTTCTTGACCTTTCTTATGCTCATACGACTATACACACTAACTTGAGTGGCTCTTAGGGCTTGTATTTTTTTTTAATATTAGTAAAAAAAAAAGAATCAAAATTTTTTTCGGAAACAAGGTGACTTGCTGTAAATTTTGGATTCTCGAATACTGAATCTCAGTGTAAAACAGCGTTTCTAAATCTTGAGTTACTTGCAGTCCATTTTTGGAGCCCCCCCCCAAAAAAAAATCTGGCCCAAATTAACACAAACAGAAGTTCCATATAACACGAAATACACTTTTAATTACGAAAACCAAATGTAGTAGGAAATAGAAATCCTGACTAATGACGCCACGGCTCCTGGTGTCTATCTATCGATATAAGTTCAAAGCCTTGATTTCAGCTTCAGGGAAAAGTCTCTTCTCTTACACTTACACTTCCAGGCCCATTTTTAAAAATTTTTTCAAGCTTACTTGTGACCCTAAGGGCCCACGTTGAGAAGCATTGGTCTAAAACATAATCAAAGAGCACTCACTGGCGATTTTTCAAGACACAAATTTGGCAGACAGCGCCTCTGTCAAATGAAGTGGATTAATTTTTGAAAGCCTATCGACAAATCGATTTTTGAAAAATTCTAATTTGTTCACGAGGCTAATATAACCGACTTTCAATTTAAATTGTTGAATTGTATAAACAGTGGTTTGAAATGTGGGTAGATTTATAGGTTAATAGCGCCAAAAATGGAATCAACATTGTAGTGCCTTTTGGAAAATCATCAGTCAATCAATCACTTCAAATATTGGGTTGTTCGTAAAATAATGCCCGATTTTAGAATAAACCTTTTAATTGTTTTCTAGTATCATGATAGTAGCACAAAAATATATTACGCATTCCTAATGATTAAAGCGCCCTCTTTGTTAATGTTATAGCAATCTGTTTCAGAATTTAGTTTAAAAATATATTAGTCATTCCTAATGATTAAAGTGTCTTCTTTGTTAAAATACCAATCTTTTTCCGAATTTTGCTTAAAAAATTATTACGCATTTCTAATAATTAATGTGCCCTCTTCGTTAATATACCAATTTCTTTTAGAAGAGAGATTACAAAATATCTTAAGCATTCCTAATTATTAAAATGCACTCTTTGCTAATATACCAATCTCTTTCCGAATTTAGCTTAAAAATTTATTACGCA
Source organism: Acanthosepion pharaonis (assembly GCA_903632075.3). Lineage (NCBI taxonomy): Eukaryota > Metazoa > Mollusca > Cephalopoda > Sepiida > Sepiidae > Acanthosepion > Acanthosepion pharaonis. The sequence continues at coordinate 650,086 of CAHIKZ030001111.1, read as the reverse complement.
TTCCTAATAATTAATAAGTCCTCTTCGTTAATATTATACCACTCTCTTTCAGAATTTAGCTTAAAAATTTCCAATGATTAAAGTATCCTCTTTGTTAATAATACAAATTTAACTTAAAAAAATTATTACGCTTTCTTAATGATTAAAGTGACCTCTTCGTTAATATTATACAAATCTCTTTCAGAATTTATCTTAAAACATTATGTACCCCGTATACTGAAGATGAAAATAGAAGAGCTACCTCTTTCGTCTTTTGAGTGAATACAAGTTTGGTCATAATGCTTCTCAAATTACTGCCAACATTAACAAAGCATGGCTTGAAGGATCCACTTGTGATGAGACAGAATGGCAATGAGGAAACGAGTCTTGAAGTTCAAGTTGGTAGAGGACATCCATCTGCAGTTGGCAATCAACATCTGAAACAAAAAACTCACAAGTCAAACAAAACCCACGTCACAGTGTCATAGAAATATACACTGGAAAATAGTATTATGTTGTTGGGAAATAATTTCATTTTAAAATAAACCTTTCGTCTTCCAATATCGTATTATTATTAGAGTTGTACAAAAATATATTACTCATTCCTAATGATAATAGTGTTCTATTTGTTAATTTTGTATCAAGCTTTTTCAGAATTTAACTTAAAATATTATATAGTCCTCATTTTGAACATGAAAAAGAAAAGATGCATTTATGTTGTTTGTTTGAGTTTAAGCTTAGTCATAATGTTTCTGAAACTGCTGTCATCCTTAGCAGAGGATTGGGTGAAGGTTTCACTTGTAATCCAACAGTAAAATGATGGTTTCTGAAATTCCGCAGTGGCGATAAGGGCCTTGAAGTCCAAAGTGATAGAGGGCGTTCACCTGTAATTGAAAATCAACATCGGAAAACACTAGTTGAACAAATGCCACGTCAAAGTGTCAGAGAAATATCTCAGTTAATGGGTGTCAGCATTTCAAGAATATCGAACCATCTCAAGAAAAATGGTAAGGTGAAGAAGCTCAATAAATGGGTTCCCCTAAGTTCGACGTTTTCAAGTGTGCCCTATGCTGCCTCAGCGAAATTCGAATAATTCACTTCTTGATGGAATAGCGACTTGCGATGAGAAACGGAGCCTTTGACTATCGTAAACGACTGGCTCAATTGCTTAATCATTTCAAAGCATTTTCTAAAACCGAAATTGCACCAATAAAAATTATGGTGGCTGTCTTGTGGACCGCCATTGGCATTATCCCTTAGAGCTCCTATTCCTGCAATCTAACCAGAGCAACTGGATGAATTGCCCGTTCATTTAAGCAAAATGCACTCGGCACAGGGTAATCAACGAGGTCTAGTTCTGTTTCATGCTAATGCTTGGCCACATATTGCCTGGATGGCACTATAGAACTTCGCCGACTTGGGATACGAGACTCACCTTATCTCCCAACTTTTTCAACCATCTGGACAATTTTTAAAACCAAAAGACATTCTGTTGCGAAGAAGATGCATAAACTGCATTCAAAGATTTACTGGACTCCAAACCTCTCGAGTTTCATCGTAAAGGCATAAATTACCTTGTAGCTCGATGACAGAAAACTATAGGCGTTCGGGGTTCCTGTTTTGACTGATTTAAACATTGTTTAAATACATTCAATCAGGTATCAATGTTGAATCTAAAAATCGAACTTATGTAAATTATTTGAAACAACCGCTTTAGTTTTCCTTCTTTCACCATACGGTCAGTTTTAAACCTGCTGGTGTGACAAGGTATAATCGATTTCTATTTTTTCCTCGGATTAGGTCATTTGCAGTGGTGTGCAGTAACATGAATCTATTTTCGTGGTGTATGATGAAATTTATTTGACCTTAAAAAATACCGCGTCAGATTTTCATCACGCACAGACACTATTGTCTCGACTGCCGATTAGCTATCCTACAGTCATTGCCTGCGATGGACGTTACTCCAAGGAGGCGTACGAAAATTGTAACACATTGGCAAGCCTTACCAGTGAGCAAATCAAAGTACTATAGACTGACCCGGAAACTCTCCTGATTTAAATCCAATCGAGAATCTGTAGACAATCTGCAAGGAGCGACTACGTGGAATCGACATACGAAGTACTAACAAGTGCACTGGGTCATATTTCATTGAAAAAACAGGAAAAGAAAGTAAATAATATTTGTTTTGTTTCAATTAATTTGCACAATGATACACACACATATATATATATATATATATATATATATATATATATATATATAAATATATGATTGATGTATACGGAATAAATTCTGATAACCAACAATTACTATTCTTAAAAGAGTGCTCAATACAGAGTAGAGCGAATATAATTATTTATTTAAAAATTATAACATAAATACAAAAATAGTTATTTTGTTTCAAGACCTCTGGTGTCTTATCAAGTGATGATGTTGAATGTAGATTGTAGAATAAAGGTTTTAAAAGGTTCAAATTAATTAACCCCACAAGTATACGAGAAGAACTTGTATTTTGATTAGTCATTTTAGCTCATGTGACAGCATTTCCCCTTACGAGGGGTGGTTAATTAATTTGGACCTTTAAAACCTTTTTGGCCATTCTACAATCTAAATTCAACATCATCACTTGATAAGACACCAGAGGTGTTGAAACAAAATGGCTATTTTTGTAGTGATTTTATAACATATTTATGTTATAATTTTTAAATAAATAATTAAATATATATATACAATTTTTAAATAAATAATTATATATATATATATATATATATATATATATATATGTCGCACATTGCATACTGGTATTAATAAATAGTACTCGATGCAATATAAACTATATATTAATAAATATACATATTTTCCTCATCGGTAGCACGACTCGGAGTTTGATGCACAGCGCAATATATATTGCTCACATTTTCCACAAATATCTGGGGATTCAAAACAGGTATGCGTGTTCATTATGCAAAAATATCTGAAAATGGCTAATTTTAATAATGTACTTAACGAATATTAACCTCTTAATAAAATATTATATTAATATATATACATTTTGATATATGTTTAACGTACTTTAACCGCTTTGAGATTAAGATTCAAAGTCAAGGCTTCTGCTGAGTTATACGATATGTTTTTCTTTTGTGCTAGTAATTCTTCGTAAATTGAAATGTTAATCCCAAACTGGAAATAAAACTGGTGTTAATCATGTGTAACACACAATCCTATTGACATCAAGTCATGCTTGTCTTTTTTTTATTATTTTTTTTTTATATTAAAGTACATGTTGCTTGAAATTAGTGCGAATAAAATTTAGTACGAATTATAAATAAATACTGCATTCTGTGTCAAGTGGATTTTAATGAATATGATTTCACCCCATAATTTTGGCAAGCTTTTCAAAATCGTGCACAAAAATGACAAGGGAGACGAATTTATGAGCGTTTAATATTATTTCTTTTTTTAATCATTAAAACCGCAAGCAAGGTGATAATTCCACTAAGACGCAACGGGTTACTAGTCATGAAAGAGAACGAGAAGAATTTAGTAAGAAGAAAGGACAATAAAAGAACAGGGTTCAGGGAGACAAATGGCGACGGAAATTGCATTTAAACTTTTGAAAAACGTCGGTGACAGGGAAGGTGAAATTATATGTCCCGATTACTGATTGGCATGGGTTGTCAGAGAATATATAAGAAAATGAAGAAAGCGTTTTTGTTTATCAACGTATAACTAACTTCAGTGGCTTTTTATTCGATTGTGAATTATTGAACAAAGGTCCTTATCATTTAGGGAGATTGCGATAGATTTCTTTATAAAAAGAATTTATCCTTCAAATTTGGGCTGAAACTAGTCACTCATTTTCTTTTTGGTCCTTCATTGAGAGGTAATCGGTTATACATTCTTACTATAGACAATAAAAGCTGCCAGTTCGTTATATGCTTTGTGCTGTTGAATATTGCGCTAAGGAACTTATCTCCCCCGGTGAGAAGATATCTAATTCGATGTTTTGGTGACAGATATATCAACTATATTATATTGGTCTCAAGAAGATGGTGGACACGAACATGACTACTCGAACCGATTCAATTCACGTTCAAACAAAGACAACGGTCTCCAAACATAATTTACGAGTTAATACGACGCTCATCAGACGTACAAAGTTAGTGGTAGAGCCACACACCTACAGCCGCATAATATACAGCCACATAATAATATACAGCTACTAATAATATACAGTAACAATTTCACAAATTATATAAGTATCTCGCAGGCCAGGTTTTATTTCAATTTGATCACCGACCGATAACGAACTCCGGCTGGACGTACGTGACTATCTCAGCAGCCAGATGCACTTGAAATCCGGACTTGTGCCATATTTCATATGTGTAGAAAAATAGTTACGTCAGTAGCCAGACTATCCCCATCTAGACGACGAGTAATTTTCTTTTGCGGTGTATGGTGCGGACTTCTTATATTATTCTGATGTTACCATTTATTGGCATGACGATAAACTACATCCGGCAGCAAGGCCTCTAATCAGGACATTGGAAGTTTTGAGGAGCGTGGAACCAGCTCTTCATTACTGTTGTACGCAGAGTTCAACAAGCGATTATGACCCTCCACTACTTTGCTTTTGTACGCAGATTCCCCCTGACCCGAGTCCCAGATACGGGCAAATATTAAAACCCAAAACGAAACACTATGAAAATTTCATTTGGTTTGTTATTATTTGTTTTACGCCATATCAACCTCGACGGGTTATTTAATGCCGGTAATATTTAAAAAAAAAATTTATAGCTTGTATTATAATAATAATAGTAATAATTTTTTACAAAGTATTTCTTATTAAACCTATTTTTACACTTACATAGTGTTTTGACTCCAGTTTGGGTGTGGAAAAGGATTTACCGATAGTTAGGACCCTAACAGGTGCTACTACCCCGGGTCAGGGTAGACCTGGGAAGACCAGTAATTAAGAGGTGATCAAAATATATTTAGTTGAAGGCTCCTCAAAATCTCCTATACTTGTAAGTAGTTTATCAAAATCTTTTACCCAAAAATATTTAGCAGATGTAAAATTTTTATCGTCATACCCAGGACGGCACTATGAAAGTATAAAAATACAAATTTGTAATAAAAATACCAACAATACATTTTATATGAAAAAGGACCAACAATACATATTTATAGTAAAATGATAAACTATACATTTTTAAAGCAAAATGATCAGCAATACAGACTGTAGTTGAATGCATACAATTGTGTGCAAAATATATTTAGTTGAATGCATACAAGTACGTTTAGAATATATTTAGTTGAAGGCATACAATTGCGTTTAGAATATATTTAGTTGAAGGCATACAATTGCTTTCAAAATATATTTAGTTGAAGGCATACAATTGCTTTCAAAATATATTTAGTTGAAGGCATACAATTGCTTTCAAAATATATTTAGTTGAAGGCATACAATTTCTTTCAAAATATATTTAGTTGAAGGCATACAATTTTCAAAATATATTTAGTTGAAGGCGTACAATTGCTTTCAAAATATATTTAGTTGAAGTTATTTAGAAAATATATTTTAAAGGCATACAATTTCTTTCAAAATATATTTTTGAGTTTAGTTGAAAAATATATTTAGTTGAAGGCATACAATTGCATACAATTTGCTTTTTAGTTGAAGGCAAAATATATTTTAGTTGAAGGCATACAAAATATATTTAGTTGAAGGCATTTATTTCAAAATATTTATTTCAAAATATAAGTTGAAGGCATACAATTGCTTTCAAAATATACTTAGTTGAAGGCATACAGTTTATTTCAAAATATATTTAGTTGAAGGCATACAATTTCGTACAAAATATATTTAGTTGAAGGCAAAATATATTTTTATTTCAAAAATATATTTAGTCAAAATATTTAGATTTTTTAGACATTAACCGAAAATATGAAGATTGATATGTTGAAGGCTAAACAAAAATCACCCAACTAAATTTATTTCAAAAATATTTTAGTTGAAGGCATATACCAATTTCAAATATATTTAGTTGAAGGCATACAATTTAATTTCAAAATATATTTAGTTGTGAAAAATACTACAAATATCTTACAATTGCTTTCAAATATATTAGTTGAAGGCCAAAAAAAAAAATTTATTTCAAAAATATATTTAAAAAAAAATATAAACATTTTTGACTAATTTTAGGTTAAAAATATTTAGATTTTGGACATTAACCGATTGAGATTGGTTCCAAAAGTTTTTGTTGGCAATCTTTTAGGTTAAACCCTTTGTTCAAAAGGTTGGCAACAAGCGTCAATCAAAAGCCACACGACGGAAAACTTTCCAACCTTATTTTTGTTTCCTAAAAACTTTCTCTTTTTTTTCCAAAATGAGTAAATTTTCTCTGCTTATTTTGCCACAGAGACGTTGTAGTAAACTAAAACAATTATCTTCCTTTATATGACGTGTCCCTTTTGGACGTGTATGTTCATATCTCTCTACGAATTTCTTCTCTTAGGAACGTTTTTTTTTTCATTATCATCCCTCCTGTTCTCTGCTTTGCCATCCATTTACATAAAATCGTTAGGTAAGTCAGTCGATATTGTTCTCAAGCATTCTGGCATTCAGTGTGAATTGTGCGTGTTAAATTCTCCAAGCCCTTTTTCTTTATTATGTGTCCCAGAAACTTCAAGTGTTTCTTTCTGATTTTAAGTATAAGCGAATTTAATATAATTCTGCTTTGTTCATATATTAATTCAAAAGGTGCCATTTTTTATAGACAATTTGTTTACTTTTATAGGCCATGTCCCTTCAGAACGTGGGAGATCATGGTCATCCACAACTTCTTATTCTTTATAGGTCTTAGCAGAATGTGTCTCCTTACTATTACAATACAGTAAATGTTGGACAATCTTCACGCACATGAAATGAAGACTAGAGGCAGTAGAAAATATTACGGAAGGATATTGAGAATTCTATGGACGGAGCATGTAAGCAACACACCAGGTGCTGTAAGGCTAGATGTGCGGCTGGTGTAATGGATAATGGTACGGAATTGTTAATTGGAGAACCGAGTTCTAATTCCGTCTGTGTTCGGTGTTACAGTCATTATGAATCCACCTTTCTCCCCCAAATATGGGTTAATCAGTAAGACTTTATCACTAAACCATTATTAAAATTCTTACAATCTAAAAATATTTTCTGGCTTTAACTAACCTGAAAATGGTTGATAAGCCGTAGAAAACAAATCAAACAAATCAGGCAAGCAATGAGGACGTCTTGAAAGAGACAGCTGAAGTTTCTTGGACAAATAATGAAGGAGAGCTTGAAAGATTTAACCCTCACAGAGCGTATCAAGGGCAAGAGAGGTAAGGGAAGGCAGAGGATTACCTACATGACGAATTTGTGTGAATGGATAGTGGAACGAGGTAGGTGGCTTGGCAAACGAGTAACCCTGCTACGAGCCACAAGGGATAGGAATCTCTGGAGAGACATGATAACACACGCAGAGAAGGGACACAGTAGAAGAATGTACTTCATGGGTTTGGGTAAATGTATGCCACTAGAAAGACAAAGAGGGGGTGATAGCAGGAAATAGTTATTCGTCATCATTATTATTCCATTGACCGAGTGCGGTTGTAGGTTCTTTACGCAGATGAGCACCTGATTGTAGAAAAATGACGTGGTAGAGATAAACACTTAGTTGTGGAGCAAGCTAAGTGAACACTAATCCAACCTTTAGAAAGAGAGCTATTTATATTGCCATAGAGCATCTCATTGTGCTAAAGTGGGATAGTCCATTGCTTGGGCTGTGATTGGCTGCTGGTACCTGAGTGGAGGTATTTCTATATAAATACCAGCTTGATTCAGCTGTTAGTTTGCAGGGTTTTTATTAAGTTACAACCTGCTTTATTTTTGTCTGCCAGCTGGACGCTAGCTGGGACCTTTACACCGGTAAGTGCTGTTTATTATTGTTATTCTACAATCTAATCTATTCTAATCAGTAGTTCCCACCACATATCCGAGTTGAAAACCGAAAAGTATTAATTAATGCGTAGCGTTTCTTGGCCAAACAGATCCACGGCCGATGATGCTCATCTTGAAGGCAGGCTCACGATGATCATGGACACGTGACCATTGAATTCCGTCGAGAGATCCTTTCTTCCTGGGCGTTCACTTCAATCTGGGACGCCTCCGCTCAGCGATGCTTTGTCGTCACCGCATTGGCTGCATACATATCTATGGAACCAAGAAGATTAAGCTGACTTTTGGTTCTTGTTTTTAACCCTTCTAGAGTGTATATCCACATTCCACATCAGAAAATCCCTGTTGCCGATCACCGGACCATAGCGCTTGTAGAGTGACTTGACATAAAAGAATTACGGGGCAGAAAGAAAAGCTAAGTAGTGGAAAGCCATAATCGGTTGTTGAACTCTCTGCTTTAGGAGAGGAACTCAGACGAGGTTATGCTTACAGGCAAAGTCTCGTTTGGGGGAAAAACAAACAGCAACCGACCTCGTGTATGCGGGATCTACGGGGAATTTTTTCTGAGCATACGCGTCCGGAAAGCCCTCACGTTAAAAATCGACCACATTCCGGCTTGTGGGGAGGTCTCGTGTAAATGCCGAGATCTGATCGTTCGCGCACTCAACGGAAATGGTTAGTTTCTAAGCGAGCGTAGCTTAAATGTGGCACAAGGCCAAGAGTATGGGGCACTGCGTGAGGATCGAACTCAATATTCAGTCGTAATTGATCTAGCAAGACAAGCTTTCTAACTATAGAAGAGCCCAGTGCTGTTTAAGCGTACCCTAGATGTGGTACAAGGCCGAAAGTGTGGTGATTTTTTATGCTTGGCTTAGATGTGGCACAAGGCCAAAAGTATAGGGATCGGACTGAATACTCAGTCGTAATTGTTATAGTGAGAACAAGCTCGTTAACCATTACACCACGTCGATCTGCCCTCCGTACTAAAAGCAAATGCCATTTAAGTGGAGTCGCTAATCGTCGTATTATTGTATAATGGATACATGAAGACGATATATCATCATGATCTCCCCACAAAATAATTAAAATCAAAGAAGTTAATATATGTTTATTAAGTGGACGTCAGAAGATTGCTATGAAAAAAAATCTCATTTCAATTATTTAATTACGGCTTTCGTTAGCTTTAAATTTCGTTTGAAATTCTATTTTTAAGCCTATTTAAATAAATGCTTCTTTAATATCTTTTTTATTTAAAAGCTTTCCGTCTGTTATAGGATTCCTTCTTCCATCTCTCACCCTCTCTTATGAACTACTTGACTATCTTTCGTTTATTCTTTCTTTCTTTCTTTCTTTATTTCTTTCTTTAAGAGCGTTTTCTTCGTCCTTTCCTTTCTACTTACTCTTCTAACTCTATTTCCCATATCTATCTATCTATCTATCTATCTATCTATCTATCTATCTATCTATCTATCTATCACCACAGTCTGTTCATTATCTATCTATCTATCTATCTATCTATCTATCTATCTATCTATCTATCTATCTATTTTTACCTTCCTTTTCCCCTTCTTTACCTTACATTAATTCATATTTTCTGTCTTTTTTCTTTCTTTCGTTCTTTCTTTCTTCAAGTTAATTAAAAACATCTAATTAAATCCTTTTCTGATTTCATTTCAGTGTTACCACGATTTTAACCTATGGTTTCCCGATCAATCCAACAGACAGCCTTTCTTTCTGCTTTCAGCGAAGTCGGAGACGCGATATTTAATTGCATGCCATTAATTTGTTTTAATTATTCAACCTTTACATTCACGAAAGACCAAAACCTTCAACCTGATCATGATACATCGAAACAGGTTTTGAAATTTCCATTATATCGTCTTCTGCTTTAAGCATTGAATATTTATCTATCTATATATCTATTTTTCCATGCTTGGCCCCTGTCAAGGTTGATAATGAGTGTAACAGCCATTAAATATTAATATTGGCTGAACGATAACTTATAGGACAGTTGTTTCCTCAAGGGTGTGTGGGTATGTGTTCAGTGTACACGTAACAAAAGAAGAATGCCCAATTAAAAGAACAAGTCCTCATCGATGAAAAGGCCAAAATAACAACTCATTTTTCAAAAGAACTATCATAGACGATGAAAAATGGATTGTTTACAACAATTTAAAACGAAAGCTGTCATGGAGAAAACGAAATAAGCAATGGTTAAAGACTGGAAAAGCCGGTCTGGTGGAATTGAAGAACACTGTGCATTACGAACTTCTTCGTAGGTTGAGTCCACAGAGGTATTGTTCCCAATTAGATCGATTAAAAGCAGAAATCAATGAAAAGCGTCCGAATTTGGCCAATCGGAACAGCACCGTCTTCGATTAAGACCCGCGTCTCTTTGCAGACCCGGTAGAAATCGATAAAACTTGGATGTCATGTTCTATTACACCCGCCGCACTCACACTTACATCTTCGGATGTCCTTTACGCTATTGCTCACCTAATTCAAGGCCCAAGAGCAACTCAAGGTAGCTGTTTAATGACTGGAGTTGTTTTAAGAGCATAAGAATTGTAGATTATGAAGAGTTGTAGAATAGATAATGGTTGATTCTAGATTTGAAGAGGTTTAAGTTGTAATTGTCTTAGATATAAAGCTATGAACTAGTGGAACTAGACAATGTAACTCGTCAATATATGTTCTGTGGAAACAGCGTTAGAGTAGGGATAATCTTGCGACGTTGAGTCTCTGGGGAAAGAAACCTTGGAGTTGAAAATAACTAATTACTTAGAATACCGCGTAAACGGCTTTGAAGTCCGTCGAGATTGGAAAGAGAGATGCTGTATTTTTAGTCTGATCTGATTCTTTTAACGACAGACCATAACACAAGAAATCAGGTATCTTCAGGATCATTATAAAGAGCCGACCAGCGCCTTTAATGATGGATCATATACGTGTTCCAATTGCGGTCTGGGGGGAACTTGTTCGTGTGACGCTCAAAGAGTGTAACCGTTCATAAGGTGCCGAAAATTACAAGCCATTACGATTGAATGCAGATTTTATCGCAGTTACAATAAGTTTGTCTTGGTAATTTGCCACGGAAGATGACCTTTAAAAAGACCGAAAGTACTTGGGTTAACATAAACTATGGCATCTTCATTGATGAATTCCATCTTAATATTAACAAACTGATGAAAAAACTGGAAAAGATCAGTATAAAAAAATAGACAAAATATGTCTACATTATTCAATAAAACATGTTTGAAAGAAGATATGCTGTACACACACACACACACACACACACACATATATATATATATATATATATATATATATATATATATATATAGCGAGTGTAACAGAAAAATTGTCCAAATCCTGTAACAGAAAAATTGTCCAGTTGTTAGATTAAGATTTGAACCGTTGTATTTTAGGAATGATTAAAGATATCTTACTGGAATTCTGCCAGGTTTTTATAATACTATGGGACTCCATCCTGAAAAATAAGAATGTATTTAGCTCTAAGTTGAAATGATGATCCCTCTTGCTGTTTTGAGCTCTTAAACCAGTTTTCCTCTCTGCTGTTCCCTCTTTTTTTTTAAAGTTATTCACTGTTTTCTTGATGGTTCTTGAATGGACTTCGAAGATGGAAGCCAGAGTTGGTACTATTACTGAAAGCCTGAATAATCTTTTTCGTCTCACCATTGCTCAGTTAAAAAGACAGTGGGTCTGACACAAAATGATTTTAACCTGTTCTCTTTCTAGCTGAATAACTCAAACGGTTTTTCAGTGATTCTTACGACAAATGGTGCCAATATTGCTAAACGTTTTATCTGAAAACCTGGAAAAAGAAACGGAATTAGTTTAGATTTTTATATATAAATGTGGGATGGATAATTATTCTGCTACACGATTTGGACAATTTTGCTGTTACACCTGATATATATATATATATATATATATATATATATATATATATATAATTATTTATTTAAAAATATGATTCCAACACGCTACATAAGAGGTCTCATGTTTCAAAACAAGAGCCGAAAACTTCAATATAATTATTTGAATTAAAGTAAGCTCTGTTCCATCTTCAAGCGAAATTTTAAAATACTAAAGAACTTTGGATTATTTACCTAACGAGTTCTTTCCTATTTTCTATATATTTTCACACACACACACACACACACACACACACACACACACACACACATATATATATATATATATATATATATATATTAAGTTCGTTTAAATTCAACCAGGAAAAATGAACACGATCAGTAACAATTTTAGACATCCTAATCTACATAGATAAAAACAGCAAAGTACAAACGGCATTATACACTAAAATCATCAACCCCCCACTACTATCTACATTTTAAGTTTTCCCACCCTAAACACCACAAAGAATACCTTCCCTATTCACAAGCACTTAGAGGCAGAAGAATATGTTCTAACAATGAATAACTAAGTAAATGCACTAAAAATCAAGAGCATCAATTCACAGTACGTGGCTATAAACAGCACCTAATTAGGGAACAAATAAATAAAGCAATTTCCATATCTAGAGAAGACACCCTAATGTACAAGATTAAAAATAAATCCAGCCGTATCCCTCTAGTAACCACTTTCAATCCCACTCTGCCTCCACTATCCCAGATAATCAAAAGTCGCTGGGAAATACTACATCTCAAACCAGACCTAAAAAACATTGTTTGAAGGACCTGGCTTTCTAGCATATCGTAGAGCTAAGAACTTAATGGAAATTATACTTAGTAACCACATTTCAGAGGATAAGGTAATCCGTAATAAACCAAAAACAAAAACAACAGGTTTTTCCCAACCATGTAACAACAAAAGGGGCTTATGCTGTAACCACATTAGACGCACCAATTCATTCACTAGCTCAGTCACTAAATCTACTTTCAAAATCTACCACAACTCTAACTGTATAAGTCATACCATAATTTACTTATTAGAATGCACACTATGCCAGAAACATTATGTGGGAAAATCTGAATGGCCCTTTCACAACAGAATGACATGGCTGCAAGCCATTATAATCTGGTGTGCTTAATAATAGTAATACTTTCGGAATCAGATTAAGTCCACAAAAGATTATTACTTGTAAAATAACATGATTTCAGTAGCCATGCAAAATTCACTCTTATTGAAAAAGTAGAAATAGATATAAAATAACCTTAGAAAAATACTAGCGGAACATGAAGACAAATGGATTTTGCGCCTCAAGACACTTTGTCCAGACGGACTTAATCACAGACTCGCAAAAAGCTATACGATACATACACTTAACACACACATCGCCTACCAGCCATCAATAAAGCTGTCAAAATGAATAAGGAGGAAATTTTGAGACTCACAAATCTCACCCCCACCTACCCAAAAAAAAAAAAAAAACACGTAAAAAGACTGACCAAAATTAACGATAAAAAATAAATGAAAACTACAGACAAAGTTCACATTCTTCAGGGACAGTCATTCACTGCTACTAACAATCAGGGTTTCTTTTTTCTTCTGATGATGGATATTCTGGCCGAAACTCGTCCAGGAACCTAATTTAAATAATAAAACCAAACATATTAATATACAGCCCAGTGTCTCTGAAATCTTTTAATTTTTAATTTTTTAACATTTTATTATTATTCAAGACATATATATATATATATATATATATATATATATATGTTTGTATTGTTTAATGATGTGCCAGAACGGTTAGCTTACTAGAAATTTAAGCTAGGTGTTTATTAAATTCATTTAGCAAGGTTACGTTTCGTGTAGAATGCGGAAACTTTATTGGGTTACACAAGAGAACAGAACTATTTACATGAACTAAGAGATGGAAGGATGAGCTTGCTTTAAGACAGGCGCCCATTCCTTCGTTTCTATAAATATCTATTGGTGCTGACCTAAGATAGAAATGAATTTCATTTTAGTTGCTTTCATTAAATCTCCAATCGGAATACGAACAGAGATCAAGTCTGAAATGATAAAGAAAAAAAAAAAAAATTATTTTTATTCGAAATTGAAGAAAAACAAATCGGTGAAAATTAGAATATTTTTTTGTAAATTTGTAAAGAGGGAAAAAAAATGTATCAGTAATGCGTGAAGAAGACATTTTTAAAAAAATGAAAACAACTCAATAAAACTGCAGACATTTCTGCAAAAAAAAATTATCTGAAATAAATATGAAATAATTCACAAAGTCTCTCTCTTTCTCTCTCTCTCTATCTATCTATCTATCTATCTATCTATATATATATATATATATATATATATATATATATATATATCAATTTAATACCACTGGGTGCATAAATTGTTTTAGACAAACACAGTTTAGTGATCATTTTTTTTAAAACCAAGGCTTTTTCGCCAACACTTATTCAGAGAAAAACGTTGGCAAACTTATTGTATCAAAATTGGTATGAATATCTAAATAATATTGAGGAAGATTTAACCGCTAATTTGCATGATTTAAACGTACTCCAAATCTTCCTCCGTGTTATATATTCATACCAACCATATATATATATCAATATATATATATATATATATATATATATATATATATATATATATATATATATATATATATATATATATATATATATATATATATATATATATATATATATATATATATATATATAAAAGAATAAGTAGGAAAAAAAAAAAATTCCATAGTCAGGAATAAATTTATGTGTCCTCAAGGACACATGGCACAGTGGATAAAGGCGTTGGTTAGATCCAGTGACAGGACCCAAAGAGTGAGTTCAATACCCGGTTAAGGCAGTGGAGAACTTTCAGAGGGAAAATTAGCAGGAGATACCTGATAATTGACATCCATCAAACATGGCACGTGGAACTAGAACAGTCTACCCCATTGATCGAAATAAAGGGTTCAGTTCGAAATTCCAATCACCTGAAGAAGGCCGGAGCGTACAACGGCCGAAACGTTGTGACAAATATGGCGACAAAGATGAGGACAATATTCCGACTAATGTAAATACTGTATATAATACCTCATCTCAGAAATATAGACAGACTCAAAATTTATTTCGATGAATATAATCATAATCATCTCATCGGACCGACTATA
>CAHIKZ030001111.1:617500-630000 GCA_903632075.3 Acanthosepion pharaonis | reverse complement strand
TAAGACATTGTCAAGGAGAATTCGTGTTATATAATTTTTTATTTTTAGGTAGAAATAGGCGGTAAATTCCATATAAAAATAAAACGCAAAATAAGATTAAATTTGTACTAATTTTCCATTTCTATTAACGTAGGTTGGAAAAGTGAATCAATACTTTTGTATATAGGAAGGTAGTTATTAATAGCTAATAATAATAATAATAATAATAATAATAATAATAATAATAATAAATGTAAAAACGGTGAACTTGGATCGAAACCCAACCATGGATCGGTGCTAAATTCACCTCCCATTTTAAACGATTGAAAATTCCTAATAAATGATAGCTTATAAGGAATCGTCCAACTTAGTGCATTATTACTAAATACATATAAGTCAGACTGAAATACCAGTAGGAAAAATTCAACTGTCTCATCTCATCTTATCTTATCTTATCTTATCTATCTATCTATCTATCTATCTATCTTTTCTGCTAGAATTTTGGAGATGAGGAGTTATCATTATTGACACTATTTATATTCGGACTATTGTCTTCATCCTTGTTGTTGTTATCACAAAGTTTCGGCCGTTGTGCCCTCCGGCCTTCCTATATGTATGTGTATATCGATCTCGGTAACCTACAGGAAATTCTGAACTGAGCACTTTATTAAATCTACGGGGCCAGATTTATCGTTCCACTGCTCATGTCTAGGGATATCTTTTAGTTAAATTTTTATTTACTAGATTTTAGGGATGAAGTCACTGTGTATAAGTTCAATCCCTAGGTTGGGGAGTGTGTTTTGCTGTCAGTGGAAACGGGAGAGCAATAACTTCAGTGTTCAGTTCAAATGCTACGAACTTTTTCCCCAAAACACAATACATTGTCACTTGTCTACCAACTGTAAGCGGTGAAAGGTACAAGAATCGAACCTCGGCAGTTTTGTGACCACGAATCGTTAAAGATTGTAAACAAATGCCTCTGGTTAGAAGTATATACCTGAACAGGCAAGTTACATTTGCTTGAATCACATGCACATTAAGTTGAGGCGGTATCAGACACATATCCGACATGTTAGCTCAGCGTTCTTTACCTTACATGGGATATTAGATCAGAAAACTTGCCAGGGTACCCTTGTTAACCCTGTCAACGGAAACAGTCGTTAATTCGACACTGGAGGTTATGTGACATGTAGTGTTAGCAATGGTAAATTTCGGGTGTCGCAGACCCCTTTATGTCATGTAGCCCGATGTAAACAATCACCGCAGAGACTGACTAGATGTAGCCGTAAGTTCTATGATAACAGTTTCTTTTCTCACACTTCTCGCTTGTGGAACTCCCTTCCGACTATGCTTTCCAACCAACTTTAATCTGCAAAAAATTAAATGCAATGTCAATCGTTATCTACTGTCCTCCTGATTATTCTTTCTTTTCCCGCTCGTTATTAATGTTTCTGTTTGTAGTTCATTCACATCCTTTAACCCCTTGTGTCTTAGTGGCTTTAATGCCTTGCTTGGGGTGATACCGATAGAAAAAGTGTTTTTGTATAAGATTATTAAACACTTGTGCGTGTGCTCAGGTTACTTCTGAATATGCTGCAGGTGGAGATATATAGAGATATATTGAGATGTATTTGTAAGTTCTGCACGAGAGAGAGAGAGAGAGAGAGAGAGAGAGAGAGAGAGAGATGGGGGAAGACTGAGGGTGGGTAAAAGAGAGTTGGGGGAAAGAGAGAGACAGCAGACGATTGTGAGTGAGAGTGAGAAAAAGAGAGAAAAAAAGAAAAAAGAGAGAAAAAAACAGATGTGAAAAAAGAGTGAGAGAGAGTCCGAGGGAGAAGTAGATGGAGAGAGAGAGAGAGAAAGAGAGAGAGAGAGATATGGGGGAAGACTGAGGGTGGTTAAAAAAGAGTTGGGAGAAAGAGAGAGACAGCAGACGATTGTGAGTGAGAGTGAGAAAAAGAGAGAAAAAAAGAAAAAAAAACAGATGTGAAAAAAGAGTGAGAGAGAGTCCGAGGGAGAAGTAGATGGAAAGAGAGAGAGAGAGAGAGAGAGAGAGAGATAGGGGAAGACTGAGGGAGAGAGAGAGAGAGAGATGGGGGAAGACTGAGGGAGAGAGAGAGAGAGAGAGGGAGAGAGAGAGTAAAGCGTAAAGAAATATAGGGAAAGTGACTACGGTAGAAAGTGAGTACGGAAGAAAGAGATAGAGTGAGTTAAGGAGGATAACAAAGTGTAAAGAAAGAAAAGGAAAGTGTGAAGGAGGTAGAATTAGAAAAGGAAGATAGGAGAAAAGGAGAGAGGGAAAAGAAAGAATGAAGGAGATAGCGATAGAAGAAAAAAAGAAAGAGGACAAGAAAGAACGAAGGAGAAATATAGAAAAAGAGCGGAAAATGAAAGCGAGACATGAAAGAAAACATCTTCACACGATCTTAATTTTAATAATAAACGTCTAGAATGCTCGATTAATAAGGTCAGCAAATGTCAGACGAACCAATAAATAAAGCAATATTTTGTCGAAGAAAAATACATGTAAAAATAGAAAATTAATAAAAAACACATTTAAAAATAGAAAATGTAGAAAAAAACAAACAAACAAAAATCTATAAAAATGAAAAAGGCAGACGTTTAAAAGCCTCGAGTTCTTTCCGCAGAGTTCAACTCGCGACATTTAATGACGACGGTATTAAAATAAACACGGTTTCTTTTCGCGACAAAATATCAGATGCTAAACTCGTCAAACTGCACTGAACTGCTGAAAGCGATCAGGGTAATCAATTACTGGTTCAATTCGTTCTGATTCCTTGGCAAAGGTATGGCACTGAAAACCGTCTGGTATCAAGACAGCCATTTTCATGAACTGATGATTAGTGTGACGATAGGAAGAACATCATGGAAGAAAATTATCAACGAAAAATCAACATGATAGCTCTTTATGTGCCAGGAGACTTATGAATTGATCATAAGTCTCCACAGCTTCCTGTCGTTTACTGATCGGAGGAATACTTATTCTTGTTGTCGATCTGATATTTTTATACTCATGTTCACCCAATACAAGACCCAAGAGCCACTCAAGGTAGATGGTGTTGTATGAACGTAAGAAAAGGCAAACAGTAAAGTTCATGTGGTCATGCAGAGAAGGTAACGGTTAAGACTAAACTTGAAGTGGTCAACATTGTAATATTTGGGAAAAGATCCTGTTGGGGATCCCCAAAATCAGCTTGGGTAGAAGCTTTCCGAAAGGGACTTACTTCTTCATATTTGAATATGAAGGTGATCTAAATGATTCCCATTCGTGTACGTGGGCCCTGATTGTAAATGTCACGGGTGGTGGGACTAAAGAATATAACGTGTCAGAGGGCATGCCATTGAAATACTGACAGAGCAGCGAGAGGCACACGACGTTTTTTTTTCTTCTGTGGGAATGGGGGGGGTTATAAGGCGGAAATTAATTCATCACGCACAAAGCCGCGTAGATGCTTTTGAACTCTATCAAGACAAGCAAAAAAGACTGTGCAGCTTCAGTCCAGATATGGCAGCAATTCACCATTTTTGGTCTGATCTGGCTCTTGTAAAGATCGAGAAAAGCAGTGAGGGGATGCAAATACTTACTGGAGCATTACAATGGACCAAACATTTCCCCAGCATCTTTAGCCATAGATCGGATATATAAGTTCCTATTGAGGTCTGGGGACAATTTGAGTCCCAATAGATGTTCAAGAAAAGAAGCCTTCGAGAGAGAATGCCCATCCATCATGATAGGTGACTGTTCTGGTTTTACCAATACTTTAGATTTTTTGTTTACGACCGTCGCTTAGTTATAAATACAAACGAAAGAGTAACCTCTCAGCTGTCAACGTGCCTCATACTAACTTCGAGCGAGTTGTCCTGGATAGAAATAACTGGAGATATTTGTGTCTGGTTAATATCAGAAATTTCGAACTCGGTCGTATTGACCCGCTAAGAGACGAAAGACAACGTCGAAAAGTTTCTGCAAATATTCCTGTGGCTGTATCCCGAGATTCTCGCCGTTGTACAATATATGGACTTGTATGCAAGTCACAAGCGGGACTGAAGTATCTCATACGATACAAAAATTAAAAACTGAATGAGGTTGTCGAGTCCATCATATATTTAAAACTGAGCACGTTTTTTGGCCTCGTTGTGGCTTCTGTCATTTTTTTTTCAGCACTTTTTTATTGCCATTCGCCATTTTTAAAAAATATTTTTTAAACTGACGTTGTATTTTCAGTCATCAACTAATAATATACGCCGTGTATCTGCATGGCCAGTGCGGTGCGTACTACACAGGGACCCCCGACGAGGTTGTAGCCCCAAAAGAGCTAGTTTTTTTATGCTTTTTGTACTTTTTACTTTTTTATACCTAAGTTATATTGTTAATCATCAACTATGATAATCAACAGGGTCGGTCTTTACTACCCCGAACCTCTCAACTGTAAAATTTTCTTTCTGAACAATTCTTTTAAATTATTTAAAAGGGTAATATACCTCAGTAAAATCATTTTTTATTTCGAGATCATCCACTAAGGAGAAGCACTTTTTTTTTTTTTACTAATAGTAATACTAATCTGAAATCCATGGTTAGTAATTAAAATCAAATTGTTGGTCCCTATTTTATTATAATTCTATAAAGATAAAACTGAAAAAAAAATGACTGCTTAAAAAATAAAAAAAAATGTTTAAAGATTTCAATACATGAAAAATTTTCCCTAAAGTTGAAATACTGTTTTTAAAATAAATTTAAGACGATTTTAAGACGTTTGTGCTGTGTTGGAATCTTTGTCAAAATTTTTTTTTTCAGTGGAGACGTATCGGCGGTAAATATTTATGAAGGTGTAAAAAATTGCGACTTAAACATTTTTTTCAACTAAAATTTAATCATGAAAATATTGGTGATGATTATAAAAAGAATAAAATTTTCTCAGATATTTTAAAAATAAAAAAAATATTCATTATAAAAGTAAATAATTAATGAATATGTACTGAATTCATTAAAATTGGATAATTTCCGGATTTTTGGTAATTTAAAAAGCGCTACCCTTCCCCCAACCCAATTATTTCTCGAGGGTTTGTGACCCCCAGGTTGAGAAACCCTGAAATCGATATGTAGTAGGGAGAGTGGCTCGTATCAAGTTTGTCGGGGTGGTGGGGCCCTAGCGTCGACCCTGTATTTATTAATAGAGGTGATAGCCCAGGATTGTTAGGACTGGTTTCTGACATTGACATAGGGTTTGTATTGATCTCGTGCACATGGTGTACAACTTCTGAAAGGTTAGTTCGTAGGCTCCTCGCATTTGTGTAGGAAATGCTGAATTGGGATTTACATTTATTTTTTCTTGTATCTTCTATTTGTTTCTGTTGTGAACTTGACATGATATATATATATATATATATATATATATATATATATATATATATATATATATATATATATATATATGAGTGTGTGTGTGTGTGAAATGGGTATGTATATAAATATATATATGCAATGTGTATGTATATAAATACATATATGCAAATTTTATATATATATATGCATGGTACTTATTGGAAAGCGTTCAATAAACAGTGATAGAGCGAACATATTTGCATTGATGGGACTTTGTGACCCTGGATGTTTGTCTGTGGATCATAAAAAGCGTGAAACCCAGGGTCATTTTTCACATCAATTCAAATATATATATATATATATATATATATATATATATATATATATATATATATATATATATATATATAATACACCTTCTCAGGAGTTACTCTGAGGTTCAGATTCCTGAATATCAGGTGGTTATGGCCAACTCAGTAGACGTTTAACGCCAGTAACCTTAATGAAGAGACAAGGAAATCTATTTGGCCAAAGTTGTTAAATTCTGTGTCTTTCTTACACATTTGAATTGCTTCTTTTTTAGCAGTTTCTCTGTAGTTCTTGTTCTCCTTAAACTTTCTCATTCTTCCTATGCTTTGTCCATAATATGCCAAAATTATTAGGAAAAAATACGTCACATCCTCATTCCTTCCTTTGAGATAAAATTGCCTATCTATCTATCTATCTATCTATCTATCTATCTATATATATATATATATATATATATATATATATATATAAAAGGATCTCTCCAGAAAACAATATATATTTACTAGTATTTTGGAGCAACACACATCAGCGTGTCTAAACTCTCTTCAGTACTTAGTATTGTTGACGTTATCAATAGCATTTTTGTCAAGATATACAAACTCTACGTTTTGTTCAATTTCGCAAACCAATCGGTGAAACTTGAATAAGTTGATTGGTTTGGAAAAATACTTAAAAAAACCTATTCGCGGTTTAATAATTTTTTTAATTTAATTTAATTTCATAGGACTTCATGTTAAAAATATTCTTGAAGAAAATTTGTTTTTTTCCTTTTTAAAAGTGAAGAATAAATTCATAGGATTTCGTACACTTGAGCATACAACATAGAGTTGCCCATGCGTAAATATTTCTTGATGGGGCCAAATTCCTACTTTTTGAAGTTTTTAGCCTTGTGACAATACTTATAGTCCTCGTAAAATCAGGGTGAAGTTGAAACTGGATTCTTGCATTAAAAAACTTAAAGAGAAGATATGCAAAAAAAGATATTGCATTTGTATTATAATAAGTATTTGTTATTTTAATCATTAAATTGTTTTTTTTTTTTTTAAACAGTGGGGTATTTTGTATGTTATGTTAAATAATATAATGTTTTTTTTTCCCCGTCCCAAAATTAATGAAAATTTATTGTACTAAGCTACGCAACCTAATAAAACCAATTGTAGTTTGTACTTCTTTTGCTGTTTTTACATCTCCCGAAAATTTTGTATCGATGGGTTATTGTAAAGCTATTTTAGAGGATGTGAGGGACGGACTAATGAAAGTCACGGACTTTTATACATACATACAAATATATATATATATATATATATATATATATATATATATATATATATATATATATATATATATATATATATATATATATATATATATATATATACATAAATATATAAATATATATATATATATATATATATATAAATATATACATATTTATAGATGTATATATATATATAAATATAAATATATATATAAATATATACATAAATATATATATATATATATATATATATATATATATATATATATATATATATATATATATATATATAATATATATATAAAAAAAAGCTTAAACACTATATTCCATGGTCATAATTTATTCCATTGGAATCGTAAATACCATTCAATTCATCAGACCTACAAATTCAAACAGAAAAAACAAATCCGGAAATAAAATAGAATTTAGAGAGAGTGTGTATATTTACCACTAATTAATCAATCTTCATATATATATATATATATATATATATATATATATATATATATATATATATATATATATATATATATAATATATATTATATATATAAATATTATAAATATATATATTTTAATATACATATAAAATATCTCTATATATAAATATCTCTCTATATAAATATATATAAAATATATATATAAATATAAATATATATAAATATATATAAATATATATATAAATATACATATATAAATATATATATATATATATATAAATATATATAATATATATATATATATAAAATATATATATATATATATAAATATATATATATTTATATATATATATACATATATATATATATATATATATAAATATATATATATTAATATATATATATATATATATATATATATAATATATATATATAAATATATATATAAAAATATATATAAATATATATATAAATATATATAAATATATATATATATATATATATATATATATATATATATATATATATATATATATATATATACGTATATATAATTATATATATATAAATATATATATGTATATATATAGAGAGAGATAGATAGATAAAAAGACGGATCAACAGTACTCACTCGTTTTTAGTCGCTCTTATCTATTTGAGATCGTATCAGAATGTGTTCCATTCTTCAGCATTGTCTTGTCTTCAGACACAGTTTTCTTGTCTTTGAACGTGACGCGATTCTGGACTCAGAGATTTCGATTTTGCGTCAGCTTCTCTCTCATTCCACAAGAGTGTGAGGAGTTCACTCGATATCATTTCTCTGTCGCCATTCGAGCACTTGGCTGGCGGCTTCTTCATCCACAACTGCTCATTAATGATAAACCCAACGCTGTTCCAAGACATGTGTTCTGTTCTGAACAATTCTGTTCGAGATTCGTCAATCGGTTAAAATTAGGCCATGAATAGGACCAAAAAGAATTTCATTCAGTATGGCATCTTGAATCTCATAATCTCAGCGTTCTGAAAATTGTATATCATTGGAACATAGCATCACAGATTCATGGATTTCCTTTTGGCATCACAGATTCATGAATTTCCTTTATAGATTTCTTCTACTGAAACAGTAACTTCACGACGACGTAGAGCTCAATACTTGCACATTTCACATATTCCACGGACAACGTTTTCTCACTGGTCTAAAACAAATTCAATGTCCTGGGTATGACGATAAACTACATCCGGCAGCAAGGCCTCTGATCGGGAGATTTGAGGTTTTGAGGAGCTTGGAACCACCTCGAAGGAGGCACGAGGGAGTAATGGGTAGCGGCTCGGGTTGAGGAATCGGAGAGCCGAGTTCGAATTCCAGTCGAATCCATTACATTCACTTACGTGCTTGTAGTATCCTTAGGAAAGGTATGAATCCTCTTCTGCTCCCTCCACCCAAGCTATGGGCAAATAACAGGACAGACCGGGCTCTATAGCCTTGGATGGCAACTGGTCGATCACAGAAAGAAATTTGCCTCGTCAGTCATGTATCGAAAGATACATGATCGCCTAAGCGTGTATCACGCATGGCACATCACATAACTGACTGGAACTACCTCTTAATTGCTGTTGTTCCCAGGTTCACACTGACCTGGGTTGGTACCACATTTTAGGATTCTAGCTTTGGGCAAATAGTGAAACCCTAAACTGAAGTCAAAACACTATGAACGTATAAAAATACAATTTTCTAGCAAAAATACCAGCAATACATTTTCATAGTAAAAAATACCAGCAATACATTTTCATAGTAAAAAATACAAGAAATACATTTTCATAGTAAAAAAAAAATACCAGTAATACATTTTCATAGTAAAAAAATACCAGCAATATATTTTCATAGTAAAAAAAAAACAGCAATACATTTTCATAGTAAAAATTACCAGTAATACATTTTCATAGTAAAAAATACCAGAGTCTGTCTATATTTCTGAGATGAGGTATTATGTACAGTATTTACATTAGGACTATTGCCCTCATCTTTGTCGCCATATTTTTCATAACGTTTCGGCCGTTGTACGCTCCGGCCTTCTTCAGGTGGTTGGAATTTCGAACTGAACCCTTTATTTCGATCACTAGGGTAGACTGTTCTAGTTCCACGTGCCATGTTTGACGGATGTCAGTTATCAGTTATCTCCTGCTAATTTTTCCTCTGAAAGTTCTCCACTGCCTTAACCAGGTATTGAACTCACCCTATTTGGGTCTGTCACTGGATCTAATCAACGCCTTTATCCACTGTGCCATGTGCCATCTGGGTATGAACTTCTGAGTATTATAAACATAATGTGAAACGTTGTGACAAATATGGCGACAAAGATGAGGACAATAGTCCGACTAATGTAAATACTGTAAAAAATACCAGTAATACATTTTCCTAGTAAAAAAATACCAGCAATACACTTTCATAGTAAAAAATACCATTAATACATTTTCATAGTAAAAAAAAATATCAGTAAAACGTTTTTGAAAAAAAAAAGAATTACCAGCAATATATTTTTTACAAAGAAATCACTAATGCACCAATGAAAATCAAATTTCGGCATTAAATGACCCATAAGGTGTTGATATGCCGCTTAACAAACAAATAAACAGAACAACAAATTCAAGATTAATCTGAAGGATACCACACATCGATGGTTTGCAATATAAGAGAACATTCTTTTCAGTGATAAAATAATGCCCGAATTTTGGGAAGTGGGCAGGGTCGAAAATCTTTCAGCACCACCCCACGTGCTTTTGATAACCTCCTATCTCTATGCGTTTGGATTCTTTATAGTATATTTAAAACGCAAATACAGAGATCACTTTTCAACTACAAATCTTTGTTGAACTATAAAAACCGACCTTTCGTCTTCTAAGCCAATGATTGATAAGCTTTTAAGAACAGAAATTTCTGTTACATTTCACAGCTGTTACGAGTCTGAATTCATGATATATTTAATCATTTCACCCCTCCAAGATAGACGAAAATGTGCCTAACACCTGGTTTGTGGAAGAGAATGAGAATTCTTTGGTGAGAAGAAAGGACAATAAATGAACGTTGTTCAGGAAGACAGAAGATGAAGATTGACTTTGCATTTAAATTTTTGAAGATTATAGGTGGCAGGGAAGTTAGAAATCGGAAGCGATTTCCACAGAGGAGAAGTGCGAGAAAAGAAACTATTGGAATAGAATATGCGGTTACATCTAGTTCGTTCAACAGTAAAACGGCGAGACCTAGTTGTCAATCTATTAACACGCTTCAATTAATACGGTCGAGGAACCAAATAGGAAACAAATGTTATGTATATATTTATAGAAAAGACAAGCGACATCACGGAGGTGGGAAAAGTACTGTCGAAGTGCCAGGTCAAGACAGATAACATGGCAAACCATTCTTTGGATGCTGTCAGGAATCTCGTTCTGAGCAGCAAATATAGCTATATATTCAATATAATCATTCTATTTTATGTCAGCAGAAAACGTGAGGCCAAGATGGCACTATGAGTTGCTGTCATTACGAACCCAAATTTATGTTACTTTTCACACCTGCCTATTGCTATGAGTCTGGATTCGTGATTATTATATATTCAATGCCAAAATACAGAGATCAGCTTTCAACTACAAATCGCTCTTCAACTGTAAAACTCGGCATATCTTCTATTGAGCCAATGATTGATAAGCTTTTAATAGCGTCAAATCTTATGCTAAACAAACCCTGACTGAAAAAATGTGTTTGAGGGTACATTTTTTTCTTTTCAAGTGAAGCAAGGCAGTGAAGCCGCAGAGACGCAAGAGGTTACTGTGTGGAAGAATTATTAACAGGGGCATTGCTAAGCAACGAGAACAGAGGAAGAGTAATCAGGAGGAGCACAGATAGTGATTGAAATTGCATTTAAATTTTTGAAGGTTGAAGTCGGCTGGAAGCATGTAACCGGAAGGGAGTTATGCGAGTGGGAAGTGCGAAAAAAATAAACTGTTAGCATAGAATTTACAGTTACATCTAGTCAACGCAACTGTACGTAGGTGCGACATCGTCGCCAGTCTAAAATCGAAGAGTCTAGACAACATAATGAAGAGTTTATCCGAACAATTACCAAGAAAGTCAAAGAGAAGCAACCTTACGGCGGTGGGAATATTCGATACAATTACAATTTTAATCTTTCGCCAAAACAAATGACTTATAAATATGTATTTCTTTAACGTTCAATGGCTTCCTAGAGTGTCAACTATTACAGCCATTATTTAACATATGTTATTTGTTTGGAAACATGTTTCAGTAACTTGGATTCTTTACAAAGTTGGTAATTACTCTCCGTAAAAAAGCAATCAATATCAGTAGACTAAAACTGTTGAGATAAAACCACCACAAACTGCTGACACCGAAGTGAGAACTTCTACAAAATGGTGGCCTCCCAAACGAAAAATCTCCCAAATCACTCACACTGAGATGAAAACTAAAATTGCCATTCCGTGATTAGAATTACTACAAACTAGTTTTGAGAACTATTAAAAATGGGTGATCCTGTGATGAAAACTACTAAAAAATTAAGGCTTAGTACAAAATGGTGACCTCTGAACGAGAAATATTAATATAAATGACTTCGAGATTAGAAATACAACAAACCGATGGCTGCGGGACGAAAACTACAAATTAAAAACACTGAAATGACAATAGAACTGAAAAACTGAACCCAGGATTATTTCTGAAAAATTTCTAGCTTAGGTCCCACAGCAATTTTACCGTGAATGACTAGTTTTATATATCTGACTCCATTAGAGTGTATATGTGTTCTGTGTTAGAAAGTAAATTAACTCTTTAATCATTGAATTGTTCAATGAGAGAGATTTTGGATGAATTATAAATCACCGCTTTAGACAAATGAATGAAACCAGGAAGAGAGATCTTATAATTTAATAAAGATAAATCATGTAAATAATAAATTTAATAATAATAATAATAATAATCTAATAATATCTTAATAATAATAATAATAATAATAATAATAATGATAATAATATTAATAAAATAATAATAAAACAAATCTAAAAAGAAAGTGAGAGTTTGTTCAGTTCAGAATTTGGATTAATCGGCTAGAGAAATTGTTTTACCGTGGGATATGTTTCTTTAACGTGGTAATGTATGCGTG
>CAHIKZ030001111.1:532500-612500 GCA_903632075.3 Acanthosepion pharaonis | reverse complement strand
TTTTTCACTTTCTTTTGACGAACCTTTTTTGAAAACACCGGACCTTTTTTCTGATAAGTTATTGTTTTAGTTTCATTCTTTTAATTTTTCCATTTCTTTTGTTTGTTTTTAATTTGTTTTTGGGCTTGGCCCACCTTTTTTTTAGTCCGGTTTGACAAAGTCTTACCGGACGACTGCTTTTTATTTTTTGTTTATTTTTCTATCAGTTAAAAAAAAAAAAAGCGGAACAGTTTAGACAAAAAGAAAAAAAAAAAAGAACCTTTTTGTTTAATTTTTTTTTTTTTAGCGACTTCAGTCGCTTTTCTTTCTCCTTTTTTGTTTACGTTTGACTAGTTTATTTTTCTTTTAATTCATTTTCTTTAGCGGCGTCAGCCTGAAACTTTATCTTTTTTATTCTTTTTTTTTTTAGTACATTTGAAAGTTTTGTGAAAAAAGAGGGAAGTTTTTGTTTTTCTTTATTTTTCGGCTGCCTTCAAGCGCCATTTTTATTTTTTTTTTTTATTTAAAAAGACTTACCTGTTTATTTTCTTTCCGGTTTTTTTTTTTTGTTTTATCTTTTTATTTCCTGGGATATCCAGGCTTTCTTTATTTATTTTATATTTTTATATTTTCCCCAACTCCTCTCCCCGTGATTGTGAAGAATTTGAAAACCCGCAGGTGGTAGTTTCCACATTTTTTTTAAACATGGCCGACAGAAATAGTCGGGCCAATGAAAAAAAAGACCTGTTTGGTTCGGCCGATAAAGCCGACCACTCTGAAAAGAAAACTGAAAACGGGCTGATGGAAGCCCAAAAACAAACAAAAGCATCTCCAAAAAGGAGATGCTTCTAAACTAGACCAAGTGCCTAAAGAGGCGCAAAATAAGACAAAAGAGGAGTTGCCTCTTGCTGGAAGTCCCCCACCTAGTTGTATTTTGAACATGGCGGATTTCCTGGATAAGGCGAAAAGTTACGCCAATCTTGTTAATAAAGATGGGTTCGTCGATGATGTCCGGGAGCTCGATATGTTCTCAAAGAGAATGGTGACCGTTTTTGTGGTCGACAAGAAACCCGAAAGATTTGTCGCTCCACAAAAAGACACTGTGATCAAATCACTTTTGTCCCTGAGGATAAAACCCCAAAGAGTTATTAAGGGTACGGGTTTTTTCATGTGGGACATTCTGCTGCCCACACCAGAAGATTGCCTGGCCATGGCCAAAAAGAATTAATCACGAAGGATTTTATAATAAGAACCGAATATGAAGGCCGCAGGCGGACCAGGGTGGCCGTTTTGAGGTTCCTCCTCAAATTTCAGGGAGAGCTCCTGGCTGCATTTTTATGCAATACGGCCAAATTTTAGGGGCTCTCTCCGACAATTTGAACGGGGATGGACTTTCGATATTATGCTTGACCAGAACTCCTTCAAGTCCGTCCCCAACTGTTTGGTGTTAGGCGACCGGAAAATGCGGTCATAGTGACTGGTAGGCGTTCGACTTGCTGGAGGTGTGGAGAGACTGGTCACCTTTCCTCCTCCTGACCAGGGAAGAAGGCCCTGGAGTTCCGGTCGCAGGTGACCAAAATTCCCCCCCTTGGCCGAGAAGGAAAAATCCGCGGCGCCTGTAATGGGCCTAGCTGCGAGGCGGACCGATGGGCAAAGTCCCTCGGTTGGGCCCCAACCCTCATTACCCCCGAGACCAACGCCTGCCACTAGTGTGGATAAAAGAAGGACGAGGGGGAATGGCACCTCGTAGTTAGGGGCAAGGCGAAGACAAACAGCGGTTCCTCAGTCCCAACATGACACCAGGGACAAAGTCACCTACAGCCCCATTCCCTCTGTCAGCTCTGAGGGCGACGCCTCGGCGTCCTATGAAAAAACGCCAGCGATACCCAAAAAATGAATGAGCCGAGCTGGAAAAAGATCCTAGATTTGAAAAAAATTGAAAGAACAGTTGATTCTAAGCGGGATAAAACCAAAAAAGTCGCTGGGGGCACCGGCCCCCTACTCTCTGCCCCGTCTTCCCTTCATCCAAGAAAAAAACCTTTTGTGAAACCTCCTCCACCTAAATCTCTGTCGAACTCTCCGACGAAATCTTTCTACTTCAAAACCTTCACCTGTGAGGACGCCTTCGGCATGACACCCTCCACCACTCCAAACATCACACCCATCTCAACTCCTATCCAGTCTCCACAAAAGAAAAGGGTAAGGAGCCCAGATTCGCAAGTTGTCACAGAAAAAAAAAAAAAAAAAATCAAACCACCATATCTCACAGGGAAGACGTCTGCCGCGTATCCAGGGACAGGCGGAAAGGGTCTTCGGTCAAACGAAAAACCCAGAAGCCCTTAAAAAATTTATGGAATTTCCGGCACATCAAGGGTGTGGATGTGGAGGTGCCGGAAAATTTCCACAAGGCAAAACCAACTCACCGTCATAAGAACTGGCCCGGGTACGCGGGAGATCTGGGGCATGGTAGAGGAGGCAAAATCATCCTTGAAAGTGGTGCCCCAGCTGTCGTCCTTCTTGAGGAAAATTTGGATGAAAACAAAATTGTAAAGGGAGGTCCCTTTTTGTTCACCCATCCCTATATAGAGCCCTTAAATTAACATATCCTGCGGACATCGGCGGCTTGTCCCAGGATGAAACGCTCGATACTGAGATGATGTCTGGCTCAATGGGACAAGCTGTGGGTGTCCTCACCCCAGCCATGTTCTATCCTGAAGGGCAACCCTAATCGGCTTCACAATGGCTCTCTGGTTAGCTAGTTTGAATGCCCGGGGCCTGAGGTCCGAGTCTCGCAGGGCGAGGCTCTC
Source organism: Acanthosepion pharaonis (assembly GCA_903632075.3). Classification (NCBI taxonomy): domain Eukaryota; kingdom Metazoa; phylum Mollusca; class Cephalopoda; order Sepiida; family Sepiidae; genus Acanthosepion; species Acanthosepion pharaonis. Next base: position 609,714 of record CAHIKZ030001111.1, on the reverse strand, counting down.
TCGTGACCTTCAGCGCCTCGGGGTGAATATATGTTGTATACAAGAGACCCGGTTTTCTTCTCATGATCATGAGGACATACTGTCTAAGGGGTTCGCCCTTTATTCAGCTTGTTTTGATGGTTGTTCGAGGGGTGTCTCTTGGCTAGTGAGCAGGTCTTTGAAGTCTGCATGTACCCTTGTCTTCGCGGATCCGGCGGGCAGGCTTTGCGTGCTGGATGTTACCATAAAGGATAAGCTTCTTCGTCTCATTGGGGTTTATGCGCCAAATATCCATTCCGAGCGGCCTGATTTGTTTCGGCAGATCGCGCCGTTCTTGACGACGTCTCGTCAGGTAGTTTTAGCGGGGATTGGAATGCCGTCCTTGACCCCGATATAGATCGTATAGGGCACAAAAGGTACTAAAAACCCGGATGTGAAACCATTTCGGGACTTTATCGATGGGTTTGATCTCGTCGATAAGTTCCGGAATGAACACCCTCGGGAGGTAGTATGGACTTGGACAACTAGTGGCAGCTCGGCTCCTGGCTCGCTTGCGAGCTACCTGAACCGAGTCTTAGTTAGGAGAGTCGATGTAGGGGCTCTTAGGGTGTCCAAGTTTCCATTATATAGTTTATACGGATCATAGGCTTGTCCGGGTCCGTGTAAACTTAGATAAGCCTAAGGTTAGGTTGGCTGGTTACTGGAAATTGAACTGTTCGCTTTTCAGTGATCAGGGTTTCCGCGACCAGCTGTTACTAACGATCCAAAGGGAATTGACGGGAGCGGTTGTGGGAAATGCCTGGTGGGGCAATTTAAAATCTAAGATTCGAACGTTTGCTGCCGACTTTAGTCGTCGGCTCAATTTAGATAAATTAGCGGCGCGAACGGCTTTAGAAGAAAAAAAGTTGATCGGGCCGTGAAATCCCGCGTTAGTGGGGACATAGTCTTAGCTAAGGCAGAGTTGGCATCCTTGCTTATCAAGAAGGATCAAGCTCTGGTAGTTAGGGCTAGGTTAAAAAGAATGTCTTCTGAGGCAACGAATATGGCCGCTGAACTGCGTGTAGAGGAAAATCGAAACGCGGCCAGGCGACATATAGCGTGCGTCACATTACCGGATAAGCGGACCGTGACTACAAACGCGGGCATATGTGAGGTCTTTCGAGATTACTTTCAGGAGCTTTTTCACCAGGGAGCCCGGTCTGAGCTCTGCTCAGTTCGACGCCTATTTAGCTGACTTTCCCTGCCTCTCGGCAGCTGAAGTGGCTAGGTGCGAGGGTCCCATAACAGAGTCGGAAATCTGGGAAGCGCTGAAGCAGGTTGGCCTGGATAAGTCTCCGGGATTAGATGGTCTTCCCTACGAAGTTTACTTGAGGTTGTCGCACGTTTTTTGTTCCTTTGCTGGAACTGATGTACAACCACTGGATGAGGCAGGGTCTTTACCTCAACGCTTCACCAGGGGTGTCATCAAGTTGCTGCGTAAGGACAAGGACGGTGGGGATGGGTTAGGGAACTTTCGCCCTTTGACGATGTTAAACACTGACTTAAAGATTTTGGCGAAGATCTTAGCCAACCGTTTGCAGCTTGTCCTGTCTAGTCTGATTGGCCCTGAACAGACTTGTGCTGTGAAGGGCAGGACTATTCAGGATAACCTTCATATGGTACGCTTGATCTTAGAACAAGTCGACAGTGAAGCCGCGCTGATCAATTTAGATCAGTCCAAGGCCTTCGATAGGGTTGACCATCGATTTCTGGAGGCTGTCCTTTCGGCGGCCGGTTTCGAGCCGACTTTCGCTCCTGGATCCGACTCTTGTATGCGACCCCCGGTGCGCTGGTGGAAGTGAATGGGGTAAGATCGAAGCCTTTCGTATTGTCTCGCTCCATTCGTCAATGTTGTCCGCTATCGCCTCTGCTTTACGTTCTTGCGTTGGAGCCTTTCCTTCGCAAGTTAAAGGCGAATCCGGTCCTACGCGGTATTTCGCTGCCTGGTGCTAACACCTCGGCCAGGTATTCTGCCTATGCTGACGACGTTTCGGTTCTTGTGTCGAGCAGAGCCGAGATTAACGAAGTCAGTAAGCAGATCAGTGGGTATGAGATGGTGACAGGGGCCAAAATCAACCGCGATAAGTCTGTGGGCTTGCGGTTGGGTGCGTGGAAGGGAGTTTCTCTTCCCGGACCTTTCCTCTGGACGGATGGGCCGATCAAGATACTCGGCGTCTGGTTCGGTCCTGATCTCCAGTTGGAAAAGAATTGGTCGAAGGTACAGGGCGGGCCGAGGCCGCGGCTGGTCTGTGGTCTCGGAGGGGACTTTCCCTGAAGGGAAGGGCGGAAGTTTGTGGTTCACATCTATCCGATCCTCCTCTACCGTCTTTTCTGTGCTTCCACTCCCGTATGCCCGACTAATGTCATTAGTCAAGGCCTTGTTCCCTTTCTTGTGGAGAGGCAAGGCCCATATGGTATGTCGCGAGATCTGTTGCCTTCATCCCTCTGAGGGCGGTCTGGGGATGCCTAGCATTGAGATTCGTCAATATATGCTACGCATTACCTTTCTAGACCGAATGTGTCGCGGTTTGGATGAGGTGGGCACCTTTTGGAAAGAAGATGTCCGTAAACATTTCCCATCCCTGAGAAGTGTGCACTCGTGCGAGGAGGAGGCCGGTCGTACTCCTCGTGGCGAGTGCTCCTTCTATCGTGAATGTCGTCGTGCTTTTGAAGCCCTCTTGCGGACGTCGGTTGGCCTCTCCGACGCCCAAGCGTTGTCTCGTAAGGCATTATATCGTTTGTTAGTTAGGGGGGTCCGTTCAAGATGATCTGATCGACGAGCTCCGGTCTTACGAAGCAGGAGGCTCGCTCGATATGGCCTTGGGCGCCTGGGTTGAAATGTCTCAATAACGATGAGGCATCACTCACCTGGCTGATGATTCGCGGGGCCCTCTGGGTCGGCAAAAGACTTTGTTCAGCAGGCTTGGAGAAATATCCAAACTGTCGTCGCTGTACTGGAAATGTCGAGACCATTGGTCACGCCTTTTTTTTTCAGTGCAAGACGGTAGTGCCGTTATGCAAGTTTGTTGAAGGCCTCATGGTTCGCATGCTGCAGGGAAAGTTTTTGTCCTGGAAGCCAGTTCTGTTTGTAGCAATGTGGTATCGCAATTGACGAAGGCTGAACACTATGTGTTCTGTTGCTTACTAGGGGTTATGCGAGTCGTGATTTGGACGACGCGACAGAAGGGATTCTATGAAGGCGAGAAGTTCACCTCTTCCCAACTGATCTTGTACTTTAGGCATCAGCTTAAAGTCAAGATTAGGACGGAAAGGCGGCGGCTCCCATCATCAGAATTTGGCAAAAGGTGGGTGAATCTTGCGCGAATGTGTAGAGTGAAAGGGCTGACCTAGAGTGGCATTTAGATGTCGGTTAGGCACAGAATATTGTCCTAACAGGGTCGAACAGAGGCAACCCACCCCCCGATATTAGGCTAAACTAGGCTTTTGTTGTTGAATATTTAGTTTTCCTTTTTTTTCCCCGTTTAACTTAGCTAGGTATGTAAGCTCATTGGTCCCTTTATTTCTGTCCCTATTTTTACTTTTGTTTAATTCCCCATCCCCTCCCTCGTTAGGTGGTTAGTGATGTCAGTTTTCTGGTGGATGCAGGGCGCCTTTCGTTTCAGGGTGTGTGTTTTCGTATTTGTTGTTGTGTATGAATGAGTGAGTGTTTGTGAATGCTTGATGGTTTGAATGTGTACTAAATTTTTAGTCCCGCATCGATTTCGTCCGGTTAACTGAAATTTCTGCCACATTCATAGTTTATGGGGGTTTTATTACTAACTAAGTTTTGTTTAGTTTATTGTAAATAATTATTTCATTTTGTAAATATTCATTTGGGGATTTTAAAAGTTGTTATTTTTATGACCCTCCCCATGAACAATATTTGTATATAAGGGGACTATTTAGGACGTCATAGAGAAACTGAGGTATTATGGTGGACGTAGTAAGAAAGGTAGGAGTTGAATGTGATGTTTTGGTGATTGGATTATTGTTGGCATGTTTGGGTCAGTGTCTGTGACTAGCTAAGTTTTAGATTAAAGACAGAAAAAAGACCGTCATTCCCCATCCCCCTCTTTGGCCATGTGCCACATTTTGTATTTTTAATACAAATAAATATTAGTGTGAACTGGTTTTCCGTCTTGGCCAGTTCGCACTCACTTTTCCATCTTAAGGTGCTGGAGTCGCTTTACATCAGGTCTAGGCAACATGCTCTTTGCAAACAAAGAGATTGTTTGCTTGGACTTGCTGTTCTGCGATTCTAGCAGCTTGGTTGGTATAATTTTAATATATATATATATTTTATTATTATTATTATTTTTTTTTTCTTTTATTTATTATATTTTTTTTTCCTTCCCTGTCCATTCATTCTTGGCACCCATGACAGACTTTTTCTTTTCCTCATAATCTAAATTCTCCGTTAACAGTTCTGACGAGAGGGGACGAAACCGGTCGACTGGTGTGTGTTTTATTTTAAACTTATCATGGCCTACAATACTACATTTCTAGTTTTAATGCCTTAATACGCTTTTTAACCGTTTCAAACCTATTTAAATATATATATATATATATATATATATATATATATATATATATATATATATATATATTTGGTTTGGATAGATGTGAGTTTCACGTTACCCTGGGTTTCACGATCGCAAAAGTCTGAAACCCAAAGTCACAAACTCACATCTATCCAACCAAAAATATGTTAGCTCTATTCTGATATTGGGCGCTTTCTAATAAGTACCATATAAATAATATATAAATAATTATACATATATATATTTATTTATATTTATATACACTTTTCACACACACACACACACACACACACACACACACACACACACACACACACACACACACACACACATATATATATATATATATATATATATATATATATATATAAACTTGAGAATATAAGTGAACCAAAAGAAAGAGTTGTTCCTTAAACTAAAATGCTATTGTATTATTGAAATCATGTTTCTCTATAGCGATATTCCTGCAGTTATTTCTCAGTGCAGTCACAGTGTAAGTAGTTTCTGGTCAATCGCATACATACATTTCCTGTTGGCTTTTAAGATCGACTCACTCAAACACCAAAGGCGAATAGGTAAATCAGCTTCCGCTTTTTGGTATATCTGCCTATCTGGAATAATCTCCCGCCAAGCTGTCTTGTATTAGAAGCGCTTATTGTGCGAATTAAATCCCTTTGACCCCGTCTTTAGAGTTTATCGTTCCTTCGCCAGAGCTGGACTTAAGGAAAAAGATTTTTCACTGCATTCTGTTTATCCTGAAGTTATTTCCAAGTTTCAGTAATTTGATTGTGTGAAACCGAACACGGGTTTTGTTATGCTGCACAGATCATATAATGCGATCTTTTAGGAAGTTATTGGATTGCTATGGTCGTTCAACTTGTTATTGAAGTATTTCATAACTGATCCAACAAACGATGTTCGGCGCAATTGTGTTTTAATCTGGATTTTTAAGGTAGATAAACAGTTGGAATGTTAACCCAGCACAGTCTGCTTTAACTATATTTTCCAACATATTTTTTTATTCGACTTCAGTTGGGATCACAAATTAAACAACCCCGCAAAAACAGGGCGCACACGGAAGAATTACGTGGGCGCATGCCGAGAGAGCCGTGGCCACACGAAGTTGCGGAGGCGACATACCGGAGAAATCCGTAGCAACGTGAAATTGCGTAGGCGTTCAAATCTTATATAACCGGTCTGGATGTTGACCTGGCTTAGAAGCTGGCTAGAAGTTCTCCGAAGTTTTGTCTCCGTCAATTCCTGTATGAGCAATCCTAACCTCTGTGATTCTACCTCAATCCAGCCATTCGCCGCAACTCGAATAATAAAGATATTTATATATTTTCATATATGTTTTCGTCGTCTTATTTGAGCCAAGCAGCAATATAACTACACTCAACCTAAAGCGTTAAGCAAAGTTGGATATCGGTTGAGGAAAGACCTTTCACCTTACTTCCGCTGCATCAGTGTGTAAGCCTAAAACAGAACTGGTGATAGCATAAACAGGGAATACAGCCGGCGGCTAAAATAAACTGGACGCACAGGTGTCCTAAGACTTGAATAAGCAGGGCGCATATGTGTCCTGAGCGGAAGGAAATGCGTGCTTGCGTGGTCGCCTGCCGGAAGAAGCATAGCCACACGAGTGGCGTAGACGAAATACCGAAAGAAGGCGTAGCCACGTGTAGTTGGGTGGTTCTCCAAATGTTATAAAAACCGGTTCGATTCTTGATCTGGACATAGAGGCTGGCTAGAAGTACACCGAATGTTTGTCTCCGTCAATTCCTGTGTGTGCAATTCTAACCTCTGTGTTTCTCCCTCAATCTACCCATTCGCCGCAACTCGAATAATAAAGATATATATATATATATATATATATATAAACAATCTTTTCAATAGGTGGATATGGGCCTCGCCAGCATTTAAATAGAAGTGCGGGACTCTGAATTTTCTTTCTCGTAGAAGGGTTCCAAGTGTACGGTTAGACATCACTATCTAGCTGAGGGTGGAGAAGTTTTGGAGGTATATATTTCCCAAGACATTGTGTAAAAGAAAATTTAACGGAATTTGAACTCGGCTTGCCGTTTTTACTGTTCGAACCACTAACCGTTATACTAACGGTACGTCCATTTTTGCATCCGTTTATCTAGTTTTATATCATACTAGGTTTAGTAAATTTACAGCGCGAATTGCGATGAGATAGGGGAATGTGGAGATATTCTGATATCTGCCAATATAAAAAAAAAACAAAAAAACGGCGTATTGCTGTCATATCTGGGCTGGAACACTTTCAATACTTGATAAAGTTCAAAATCATTTGCGCGGTCTTGCAGGAGATTTCTTATTTTCGCCTCGCAGGTACAATGTTGCAAGTCTTTCGCTATTCTATCGCCTTGTCTAGGGACAAATAAGCTACACCCCTCATCCAGTTCAAGGGCTTTTAGTTAGGACTCGCCACGCTATTTCACGGAGTCGAATCACTCCCATGTCCTCCATATTCTAAAAGACGTTTCACGCAGAACACACATGGATGCTTCTATGAACACCTCAGTATAAACCTCTTGATGTCAAAAGTCAACCGACATTTATCATCCTTAAAATTTTCAGTTCCTTCTACCCCCTCTAAAATTTATATCACACACCTCATTCAATAATGTACCCTGATCCCTGCAGTGTATGAAATTTAGTAAAGAGAACAAAAAAGGATAGAAAACTTTTTTTATCAGAATTATTATTATTATTATTATTATTATTATTATTATTATTATTATTACTTTTAAACATTTCCCCGAAGCAAGGTAATAAAGCCCCTCGGATTCAAGGGGTTACGGAGAGTGAAAAACTTCCAGAGGACAATAAAAGACCAGAAAACAAGAAGACAGAAGGTGAAGATTAATATTGCAGTTAAGTTTTTAAAAAAATCGTAGTTGACAGGAAAGTAGAAAGACGGAAGTGTGTTTCACAAGCTAGAAGTGCGAGAGAAGAAACTATTAGCATAGGACTTACGGTAATAGATAACACATAACATCTATAAAATTATATGACATAACTTTTCGGAAGAAAATTTCGAAAGGATGCTTTCACGATCACTACAATCGCAACCTTTTCAAGTATGGAGTCAATAATTATCTATCCTACATATCCTTCTACCCTGGCATTTCTTATCCACCACCTCCTTTTGCGTACATGAAAACCGCCTCATTTGGTAATGCTATACCATGAGTGGATTTGGGGTCTAGTATTAGGTGAAAATAGTAAAAACTTTTTTTTTTAATGATTTCGCGTATTTCTACTTGACAGTTAATGAGTGCATCGAGCCGGTAAAAAAATAAAGATAATGAAAACTAAATACTGTGATATTAGTAATAAATACAATAATTCATTTAAAAACGGAAATTTCAGAAACTGTTTCCGTTTTTTTCGCTAAAAGAAAAGACAGTATATTATATTGAATTTTATTGAATCAATTGATAGGTTTGCTGCTAGACAATTTTTTCAGGCTAGAATCTATCTTAAGCATTTATCAGTTTAGCATGTGCCCATGCATTGGATATTTTACTTAATCTCTTCTGCTGCTCTTACTATGCATTTAGAATTTCTTGATAAAATACAAAATATGATCTGCGACGTTATCGGTCCTGACCAGGCATCTCGGCTTCGGTCGCTTTCCCACCGCCGTAACGTAGCTTTCCTGTGCCTCTTCTATGATTATTTTCACGGTTACTGTTCTCATGAGGTTTCTTTGATGGTAGCTCGATTTTAATTTAATTTAATCACGGTATTAGTTAGGTCTCATCATTTTACAGTTAGCTAGATGTAACCGTAAGTTCTACGCTAACAGTTTCTTATCTCGCACTTCTCACTTGTGGGTTTTTTTTTCTCGGCCTCTTGCTTACCTGACAACTTTAATCTCCAAAAATGTAAATGCAATGTCAATCGCTATCTTTTGTCTTCTTAATTCCTGTTCTTTTATTGTTTTTGGAGGAGAGTTATAACTTTGAGTAAATAGTTATAAACGTGGTAATAACAAAACGAACATTATTTATTATCTTGTTTTTATCTGGTGTTGCAGACATGAGAGGCAGTAATATTGAGTTAAGTTGTGAGTTAAATGTAGATCAGATATGGATCGGAATCCGACAGAATGGTAAGACAAAGAATAAGCGAAGTGTTTACAGTTTTTCTTGTATTTTTTTTTATAGCTGTAATGAGTGTCTAGATAATTTAATTAGAAAAATATAAGAAGTGTCTGGAGTTTTCCTACCTCGATTTCTTTTTGAGTGCTAGAAGATAAATGTTTTTATTATGACCTGAAAAAGTGAAAAGGAGATGAAATTTTTGTTGACGCATGTGTTAACGACTTGTCCGATAGTGAGAATGTCACGTGTTTGTGTGTAGAGATTTTCCAAGCGTAGCTTAGATGTGGCACAAGGCCGAAAGTATGAGGCATCCAGTGAGAATCGAACTCACTTTTCAGTAGTAACTGATCGAGCAAGCCAAGCTTGCTAACCATTACACCACGCCGAGGTGCCCATAGTTATTTTCCAAGCATAGCACAAGGCCGAAAGTATGGGGTATCTAGTGAGGATCGAACTCACTTTTCAGTTGTAAGTGATCTAGCGAGACAAACTTGCTAACCATTACACCACAGCGAGGTGCCCCACGTGTTTGTGTTTATAGAGGAGAAAAAGAGAGTCGATTTTTATTGGTTAAGAATGAGTGAATTAATGATAATTATAATAATTATTTTATTATAATTATTTTTTTTTATACTATAATTAGCTTTTATTTATTTTTATGGACACGACAAAGTGATAAACTTCTGTTTAAGACTTTTTTATGGCCACGACATTCTCTTTTCCTTATATTTTCTTTTTCTCATATTCTCTTACACTCAGTAACACATCGAGCCTTTGTGGCTTTATTGTCTTTTTAGGGTTGAAATGTTTAAACAAAAGATATGGAAAATGATAAAAATCAGAGCAAAATAGTAATAAAATGTTAACTTAGAATAAATATTTTTGCGTGGAGATATCTCGATTCGTGGATGCAGTATTCTTTTTTTTTTTTTAATGTTAATGCATCTTAATTCTTTAACATCGTAATCGTTAGCGAGTTTTTGCTATGGCTGGATATTTTCAAATTAGCAAACCGCTATCTCTTAACCGCACAGGAAATAAAGAAAACCGCGATGCGCATGCGTCAAAATAATGGCGCCCGTGACATGTAATTACCGCAAGCAATTTTGCCAGTCCTTCCAAAATGTAGCCAGGACCTTTCTAGCTATGTTCGATTCATTTTCAAAATGTGCTTCTATCTTAATCACATTGTCCAAAATTGGCAATTTACCGCCAAGTGATGATTCATGCTTTAGTTCTTCAGAACGTCCCATCTTTTGACATTTTTACTTGTCGTTTTTATAATTAGTAAAGCCATCGCCACCATTTTTTTCTTTGCTCGTTTACGTTGGTTTCAAGGGGAGGGGGGCAAATAAAGCAGCTCTTCAGATTTTCCAATTCTATTTGTAAACGCAAACTGGCGTTTCGTGACAAACAAGTAAATTTCATTAAGGCATGAAAGGATCTTTTTTCGTGACAGCATTGAAGAAATGCATGCTATACCTACGCCGACCGTTTAAAAGAAAAGAAAAGTGTTTGTTTTTTCCCCTCGACTTTCTTCTTTCTGAATGAATAATTTGACATTTTTTTTTATTTATTGAATTTTGTCTTTCATTCGTCCTCATTCTGTTGTCTTTACTTTCTTCCATTTTTTTTAAATTTTGATTTCGTTTGTTCCATTTTTGTTTTTTTGATGTGTTCTTTCTGTCATATTTCTTTGATTCTCTTTATTTTTTTCTTTCGTTCACACCAATGAGCTTGTTCTTTCTTTATTTCATGAAATTCTTTTGCTGTTTTTTTTTTCATTGCATTGATTCTAATCTGTCCTTTTCTCTTTCATTCTTTGTTTTTCGTTTGGTTTTTCGTTCGTATTAAATCTCTTTTGTTTTTTGTTTTTTCGTACTTTCACTGAATATTCCTGTAGAATACACTTTCTTTTATTTCAATTCCTGTCTTTCTTTTTTTCTTTGTTTGTTTGTTTGTTTCTTTCTTTCTTTTTCTCTTTCTTTTATTCTTTTTTTTTCTTTCTTTTTTCTTTCTTTCTTTTACTCTTTCTGTTGCTCTCTCTTTTTTCTCACTTCCTTTTGTTCTTTCGTTCGCTCGTCTTTCTTTCTTTTTTCTTTCGCCCTTTCTTTTGTTTTTTCGTTCGCTCTTTCTTTCTTTCTTTCTTTCTTTCTTTTGCTCGTTCTATTGTTCTTTCTTCTCTCTTTCTTTCACTTTTCACTTGTTCTTTCTTTTTTCTTTCTGTCGCTGTTTCTTTCGTTTTTTTCTTTCTCATGTTTTTCTTTCTTTCGCTATTTCGTCCGTATTTCTTTGAATCACTTTAGTTTTTATCATTCATTCACTGAATTTTTCTTTCTTTCTACTTTAATAATAATTATTCTTTTTATTTATTACTTTTTTTCATTCATATTTCTGTAAATTTCTTTCAGTTTCTACGTTCTCTCGCTGTGGTTTTCATTGACCCTTTTTACTGTTTTTTTCTTTTATTCTTTCTTTCATTGAATTTTTCCTTCCTTTATTTCGTAAAACACTTTTTCTTTTCTTCTTCATTGCATTCATTCTACTCTCTTCTGTCGTGTTACTCTCTTTCTTTCATATTAAATCTTCTTCATTTTTCTTCATTTTTTTCACTGAATGTTCATTGAAATTATTTTCTTTTTCTTTGTTTGATGGTTTCTTTTTCTTTCGTTCGTATTTCTTTAAATCTTAGTTCTTTCACCGAGTTTTTCATTGAGAATAAATTATGTTCTCATTCTTTCTTTTTTAAAAATACATTTATTCTTAATTTTTCTTATTCTTATAATCATTTTATTTGTGCCATTCTTTAATTCTATCATTCTTTCCTTCGTTTCTCTAGTTACCTCCTTTGTTTCCTCGGCCCAGCACTTTTTACAACCTTAACCTTTCATCACCTCATTTAACTTTAATCAAAACATGTCAACTATAACGTGAGATCAACTCCGAGAGCAAAGCTCAATGAGATTTGCACATAAAGGAAGATTACTTGCGTCTATAAAACCCTGTCAGGTAATGTTTAACTCGCAAATGATCCAGGTTTAGCCTGGTAGAAGTTTGAAGGAAATAAAACCAACCGATGGGAGGTAGAGGGAGGCCATTCGGAATCACCCTTTCTTCTATGTGCCGCGTCCCTTCAAATCATAGGCGATCATGGCTCTCCACTACCTCCGATCTTGTGTGGCTGTTAGCAATTTTTCTCCATTTCCTAAAGCTCCCGCCCTTCGTTCCACCATCCATTCACACAAGCACATCAGATAAGTGGCGGCTCACTGCCTTCCTCTATCTCTCTCGCCCTCAGTATGCCACGTGAGGATTAAGTTTTCCAAGCCTTCCTTCCTTCCTCATTATGTGCCCAAGGAATTTCAGCTTTTACCTTCTGTAGAACCATATTTTTTGCTGCTTATAATTTTCTCCTCATCCGAGGGGAGAATGTTCAGCATTCAATGCTATTGTTGTAGCATACCTACGGACGATAATGGCTATGTCCCCATTCACATCAATACAGTAGTAAATACTGTATCTTGGTCTGCAGCTAGAGATCCATCTTCCGCTGTCCTGGTCAAACTCTCTGACTCCGGGCAGAGAGGATCCCCTGACGAGGCTATATCGAAGGGAAGCGTCTCGTTTCGGGAAACACCTATCCAATCCCATTTTATACGGGGTCTCCTTGGAATTTTTGGCCGAGCATACGGGCTCGGACACCCCACATTAAATTCGGCCTTGTCGAAGGGCAGAGTCTCCTCTCGGGAATCAGCTGCCCAACCCTGTTTTATACGGGGTCTACGGGGAATTTGGGGCCGAGCATACAGGCTCGGATACTTCACATTAAATTCGGTCTTGTGCCTCATCTGACAGCGTGGGGCGGTTGGTATATATTCTGCAGTTGGAGATTCATTGTGGAATACGCTTGACTCACTTCTAGCAGTTGACTACTTCTACGCGCCGCTGCGAATCTTATATGTGTTGTTCGTGTCTAAAGTATTATCGTTCATTACCAAACTTCGTTTGATTATTCTATTCGGTAATCTTCCCTAGGTTACAACATTTATACAAGAGGATTGGTTAACCTTTTTTTTTGTTTCTAACGATTCTTTTCGTTTCTGTTGTGGAGTATTTTCACAGTGGAGGCTTGTATTTCTAATAAGTCGTCCTAAATTAGGTCCGACGTACAAAACGTTAGAAACTTGGAAAATAAGAGTCAATGGCGCAGCAATCTAGTTGTGATGGTTGGTACTTCAAATGTCCGAAATCTCGACTGACGCGCTCAACACCATTCTGCCAGACTTGCCACTGCTACTCCTACTTATTATCTATGGGAGAGTACATTAGAATAGAATAGGTACTTAACAGTTTCTCAGCACCTTGCTTAGCTTTTGGAATGCTTCTATCGCTAGTCTAATATCTGTTCAGAAATCGATGTCTTATCTTCCATCCTCTGTTAAAACGTTTCCTAGATCGGCTTGAAACCTCTGCGTATACTTGATGTTTCTATCTCCAATTTGTAACTCGCATCTTGGAATGTTTCACATGCTGATGACCATACTTTCTGTCTTCTTGTAGTTGAAGGTTAGTCCTTTTCTTCTCGCTTTCTCCTACTATCCTGTTTCGAAAGTCCTGTAGAATTCTTTCCTCGTCGGTCATAGTGACATCTGCGTATTTTATGTTGTTAACATTGCGACCATTGATAATAAATTCTGGTAGGGTTTCCAGTTCTCTTAAGATAGCGTCGCTATAGAGGTTGAATAAATTGGAGAGAACAGAGAGCTTTATCTCACACCCCTATCTTGTTCCCCCCCCAAAAAGATATAAAGTAGAGGTAGGAAAAAGATCAACAACCACAGTAAATTTTATTGACGGTTTCAGTTATCTGTTGTCAATACTTCTAAATAAGCATTTCATTAGTTTCATTTAATAATGGTCAAGAAGCTCAAGAGTAGTGATGCTGGCAATTTGGAGGAACTAATGGGAAGTCGTAAACTGTTGCCTCTAAGTGAAGAGGTGAACGTGTATAGAAAAATCCTAATTTGCAGTTGTTAAGATCTAAAACAAGAAGAAATCTATCCGTGACATTGTTCGTATTACAATATAGTGTCACAATTGTTCTATTTTATTATTAATTATTGTTATTAATCATTTATTGGGCCTAATATGCTCTACGGTAAGAACAAATCTTCTATTCGCCACATAACGTTTATTACTGTATGGTATTATAATTGTTCGGTTTTTGTTTAGTTATTGTTGTTAATATCTTGTGCCTAATTTATAAATTAAAATTTGCCATTTCTATATATAAATATATAGAAAAAAAAAGTTCAATCTCGAATGTTCTTCATGCAATTATGTTATTCTAAAAGGAATCTTTTCTAGAAATAAATTAGTGATATAAAATATTTTTGCAATTATATATTTTTTATAAATTAAAAAAAAATGTCTTTGATTAAACACTTTTGTTTTTATTTTAAAAAATAATGATTATGTTTAATAATATGTTTCAAATAGATTTCTGAATTAAAAAATAAAGATGGAAAACTGTATTTTCATTGATAAATGAGAATCGATAATTAAAAATGTTTAAGCGCGAAAAGAGTTACTGAACAAGGAATAACAAAAACGCAAATTCGAAATGAAATATTAATCTTTATAATATCAACAAAATACAATACTCGCCAGCGGCATGAAGTAGGTAAACCACTGTTAGAGGTGGACTACTAGACAGCATATTTACAATATTTACCTGCCTCCCTATGAAAAAAAAAAAGAAATTAGAAGAAAGAAAGAAAAAATAAGAAATTAAAAGAAAGAAAGAAAAGATAAAAAAATTAAATGATGAAAGAAAGAAAGATAAGTAATTAGAAGAAAGAAAGAAACGATACGAAATTAGAAGAAAGAAAATAAGAAATTAGAAGAAAGAAAGAAAGAAAGAAAGAAGGAATGAAAAAAAGAAAAAATAAGAAATTAGAAGAAAGAAAGAAAGAAAGAAAGAAAAAATAAGAAATTAGAAGAAAGAAATAAAGAAAAGATGAAAAAAATTGGAAGAACAAAGAAAGATAGAAAGAAAAGATAAAAATTAGAAGAATAAAGAAAAATAAGAAATTCGAAGAAAGAAAGAAAAGATAAAAACTAGAAGAAAAAAACAAAGAAAGGTAAAAAATTAGAAGAAAGAAAGTGTTGTAACATAGAATGGGTTACTGAATGTGGAATAACCAAAACGGAGGTTGGAAATGGAATGGTGATCTTTATCACATCAACAAAATACAATACTCGCCAGCGGCGTGAAGCAGGTAAACCACTGCTAGTGGTGGACTACATAGACAGCATATTACTCCTACTTACAATATTGTTCAGCGTATTTATGAGGATCGGGTCATGCCCATTAGTGTTCATAGGTACGGTATATAACAAAAAATAACTCGATTTTTGTCGTGACCGAAGAAGCATACATTTGAGCGTCTGTTCTACAAAGTAGCGCATCTGTGGGTGAAACTGTCTGAATGGAACTTCTTTATTACTAATGAAATATGGGAGAAATCAAGAAGATTCATCCCCGTTTAGGTGGCATATCGTGTTTTAGCTGTAAATGTATATAAAGTTTTAACTTAGTTTATGTTGGGTAATCTACTTTTACCACAAAACAATGAAAAATAATGAATTAGAAATAAACAAACATTCAGTCAAGTCAAATATTTCCAAAACTAACTTGAGCCAAAGAGAATGTGGGAAATAATTATTTGCACTGTACATTAAATGCTTTTGCATATAAACGACACTGCAAAGCATAGCACAGATATCGATGCAGGCATAAAACTTTTTTGATAAACAAGCTTGAATATATATATATATATATATATATATATATATATATATATATATATATATATTATTGAAACAAAGGCCTGATACCACAGAACAGGAATATTGATTTAAACAAACATAATTTTATGTTTTTTTTTAAATATCCGGACCTAGGCTGCCTTTCGGCCAACACATCATCAGGGACCAATCGTTGGCAATTTTAATTCATTTGAATTGATAACAGATAGTACTGGAACACGTTTAAAATTACGAATGTTGTAAATACGTAAAATTAAGAAAAATAAATAAATTTACAATTTAAAATACGTAAATAAAAATTGATCCAGTGGAGCATAAAACGGAAAAAATAAAGCTCACATATCCCCGAATAAATTCAAGGATCTTAAAAAAATTGATATATATATATATATATATGTGTGTGTGTGTCGTCTGTATATTATTAGAATGCAATTAAAACAATATATATATAATAACGCAATCAAAACACTATATACATATACATATACATATATTGAATGCAAGTAAACAATATATATATATATATATATATATATATATATATATATATATATAAAAATATAAAAGTGAACATAAAGTCAATATTAGAGGCAACAGTCTGTTCCATGCTAGATGCAATCGTCAGGCCTGCCGATTGCATATAGCATGAAACAGACTGTCGCCTCTAAGTGTTGACTTCTATATTCACTTTTGTATTTAGACACGCTCTATCTCTGATATCGAGCACTTTATCCCATAAATATAGCACACCTTAAGACTATATTTCTTCATATATATATATATATATATATATATATATATATATATATATATATATTAATTGCATTCTTATTACCTGTTAGTATATGAAAATTAGCAAATCTTCAGTAAGTCTGCAATTAAAGTGAGAAGCAGGATTGTTTCACCCGAAGCCAGTTAAAAAAAAAAATGCCTGATGTCGGTAGCGAGTTCGTGATCTGACTGGGCAATCTTCCAATGAGAATGTTGCATACGCCCTAAATAAAGCGGTGAGAGAACAAGAGAACCAGTTGACGTAGCCATTTTTTTTTTTTTTTTTTTTTGTACAGAAGCAGCCATATTCTTACAGGAGTGAGAGCAGCCATTTTTAATTTACAGAAAAGAAAAACCCGGGTTGTTCAGCGAAGAAATTTACTGTCATAAACACATCTGGCAAATAGGAAAGAACTCTGCATAATCGACTATTAAGAAGTAGTTCACTAAATCAGTTCAAATATTAAACATTTTTTTTGTCACTTATGTCATCAGCTTTTAGGATCAGCGGTTCAAATTTTTTTTCTAACTACCGAAAACTTGGCTTTCAGGCCAAACCCCTACTGCACTCTTCCGCACATATATGGTAATTTTGGAAGCGTAGTTTAGATGTGGCACAAGGCGGAAAATATGGGCACCCAGTGTGGTTCGAACTCACTATTCTGTTGTAATTGACCTCGCGAGACAAGTTTGCAAAACAATGCATCATGTTATGAAATGGACAAAGTCCGACAATTATTTTAAGACAGTTTTATGTTTATACATTCTTTTTTTTTATAGATACATATATTTAAGTAAATGTTCTGTTTATAATAAACATTATTAACAACATTTAGCGGCCTGAATGTCTGAGAAATTGCCATAGAAAATATGCGTCCCCCGACAGGAATCGAACCTGATTCCTATACGAAACCGTCATATAGCCTGACATGCTTTTACCGATTTCGCCACAGAGGAGCGTTTCGGTTAGCAAGGTCGATTTTACTGTTTTTAAACTACAATTCTCCATGATTTTCTCGCGTACATTCATATCTGCCCGATGCGTATCCTAAAGTAAACAAATGACGTCACACATTATGAAATGGACAAAGTCCGACAATTATTTTAAGACATTTTTATGTTTATACATTCTTTTTATAGATACAAATATTTAAGTAAATGCTCTGTTTATAATAAACAGTATTAAACATTTACCGGCCTGAATGTCCTAGAAATTTTCATAGAAAATATGCATCCTCCGACAGGAATCGAACCTGTATCGTATATGGAACCGTCATAGAACCTGACGTGCTTTTACCGATTTGGCCACAAAAAAAAAAAAGTAAAATTGCTAACCGAACGCTCCTCTTTATACTCAACTGTAATATTACTCCACCTCTATAGCGGTGAATATTGGACATTCTCCTCACAGATGAAGAAGAGAGTTGAGGCAAGTGAAGGATGCTGACTGAACAAATAAGCAACGAAGATGCTTTGTGGAAATTGGAAACTAAGCAATATGTTTATCTTCATCAGCGATCTTCCTAGTGTCATCAATTCCCAAGTTGACATCTATGCAGACGACACTACTATTTACTCCTGATTTAATAGTAGATCCGGCATCGTTGACAATACTAACCTAAGCGTAGGCCTCGCGAAGGACCTCCAATGTGTCGTTGACTGGGGCTTGAAATGGCTTGTAAACTTTAATGCCTCTAAAACGAAACTGCTCTCAGTTACCCACCAAAGAGTACCCTCCTTGCCTCCCATCATGATGGCTGATGTCCATCTCCACAAGAGCGCCTCTGCGCCTGGTTGGGCTTACGCTGACCACTGATCTGAAGTGGAATGTCTACATTGAATCTATAGCTTCATCTACTGCAAGGAAAGTTGGTCCTCTCTGTCGCGCCAGAGTAAATCCTTCAAGTCTACAAATCAACCATTCGTCCTTTCATGGAATACTGCTGCCATATATGATCTGGTGCTCCCGCTGTTTATCTCGAGGTCTTAGACAAAATCCAGAGACGGATATGCAACGTGGTTAGTCCTGATCTGGCATCTCGCCTACAGTTACTTTCTGACAGATGTACTGCGCTTCCCTCTGTCTTTTCTGCAAATACTTTCACTGTAACTGCTCCGACGAGCTACTTTCGCTGGTTCCCAAATTGCATGAATTTAAGGTTGGCATCTCGGTCCTATACTTTCATTGTCGAAACGACTAAATGTAGCCATCTCTTGTGACGTCACTCCGTCTCCGTGACGACCAATGTGACTTGGTATTGGTCGCGGCACCAAATGTGACGTTCTAACCTTTTGCTGATTCGGATGGAAATCTGGTTAGATTTGGTATCAGCCTTGTCGTTCCCAGCTCGCCTCCAATGTCTGGTTACTGAAGTAACTGCTTTGATTTCTAGTCTAACCTACCCACGTTGTGATTTGATCTTAGGTAGACGAAATCAATCAGTCGCCGGGCCGTAATGTAAGTCGAGTATGAACAAGGGCAATACCACACAAGTATATGTAAAAGAAAATAAAGTAATAACTTGAAAAGTTCAAATGTGTTAAAAAGGAATAACAATATTTTATATCTGATTGCTGAATACAGGACTGCTTCTTTCTCCCAAACCGCTGATATGGATTCGTGACACTTTGTATTTGTTAGGCGAGTCTTAACATCTTTAATTGTTTTTCAGGAAACTGGTTTTTTGGTGTCTTCAGGCGATATTCGCAAAACTGGTTTTGGTGGTGTGAGTCTTTCTTCAAAAATTGTTCTTGGTTAGAAGTTGAGGTCGTGATTGCGTGCATCTTAAATCAGCTTTCTGCGAGGCGGGTCTCTGAGCTCACAGCTCAACTCTTGCCTGTCTTTCTAACCCCAACTCAACTGCCGTCCACTCGTCGCGACTCTGCTTATATGGACGCCAACCAAAACCGGGGTGGCCCTGCTGGGGTTTGAGGTTCCTTGATAATTCTAAATCCGCATCAAGGATTTCCTTTGTTTTCGATCAGGAAAATTTATTAATTTCCATTTTTGGAAGTCCTTAATTCTAGTTTAAGGGAATCGTCCCCCCAATTTCTTCCTTTCTCATGTTGGTATCTCATACCAATCCCTTCAGAGGCGTCAACAGGTTTCCCCTCTCTCTCACAGTGGCATCTCACACCGATCCCTTCAGGGGGTGTCAACAGACCTCCCCTCCTTCTTCACATGATTACCTTCGCCTACCGCTCACGCCACCATTCAGCCAATGGACGCACAGCAGCGTGGGTGTGGCTAGACTGGCCTCGGTTTAAAAATCTCGCTCAAAGAAAAAAAAATTATCTTCCATTTTTTTTTCTTTTCTTTCTTTTCTTCTTCCAGACAACAAACCCTTACGACTCTTATCTTAACCGAACGTCACCTGGAGTTCGTCATTTGAGATTTTCGCCAGCATCAAGTAGGTGGTCATCTGGCGACTTTGCACTCTGGTGCCAATTATTCGTTCTGATAAAATAATTTTTCTATCATGGCCAGCTCCGACACAAAACAGGTGCTCTTCTCAAATGATATTTCCGCAGATAGTTAAAGGTTTAATCTTTCCTTCCTTGTACTCTGTGGGTGGTCCAGCTGACACCTCTCTCCGCCAGCGCGCGACCTGACCAATATCATCTCTTAGCATTCTGTTTTGTAGGCCACTTGACCGATTTGAAATTTTCATTATCGCCATGGGTAGACGGCTATCTTTTATTCGGTGCATCGTCATGAATCAAATTAAACCCGGCAGAACCGAGATCTTACTTTCTTTGCTAATGAAAATAAAATCTTTACCACTTTTCTTTGTTAGAAAAATAACATCATTCAGTGTCTTTTCGTGATAGCTTCTTATCACCTAATTTAATTCTCGCCTTTTCTTTTTTTTTACACAACCCTAAATAGTGTCACACACTTCTACTCCAACAGCTTCTTATCTCACACCTCCCGTCAGTGGAACTCCTTTCCTATCACTTGCTTCGCTGATTGCTATAATCTTCAAATATTCAAATGTAATGTCAATCGACATTTTCTGATGCCTTGACCTTGATCCCTGTCATTCTCTTTATCCTTTTCCCAAACACTCTTCTCTACTCTTACTCTCACTCTCTGTAACCTCTTGCATGCTAATAGAACTCCTATAATCTTCACATATTCAAATGTAATGTCAATCGACATTTTCTGATGCCTTGACTTTGATCCATGTTATTCTTTTTATCCTTTTCCTAAACAATCTTCTTTACTCTTACTCTCACTCTCTGTAACCTCTTGCATGCTAGTGGCACGCCTGCCTTGCTTGGGGCGAATTGCTTAAAAAAATTTAGAACCAAAAAGAGACATTATTTACATCATTCGGACTATTGTCCTCATTTTTGTCGCCATATTTATCACAACGTTTCAGGCGTTGTACGCTCCGGACTTCTTCAGGTGGTTGGAATGTCGAACTGAACCCTTTATCCCAACCACCTGAAGAAGGCTGGGGCGTACAACGGCCGAAACGTTGTGACAAATATGGCGACAAAGGTGAGGAAAATAGTCCGACTAACTTAAATAATGTACATAATACCTCATCTCAAAAATATAGACAGATACAGAAAGAGAAAACTGAAATTTCTAGAACGCATGAGGAGGAAAACGGTCCTCAAGAATCT
Organism: Acanthosepion pharaonis; assembly: GCA_903632075.3. Lineage (NCBI taxonomy): Eukaryota > Metazoa > Mollusca > Cephalopoda > Sepiida > Sepiidae > Acanthosepion > Acanthosepion pharaonis. Next base: position 588,782 of record CAHIKZ030001111.1, on the reverse strand, counting down.
GACACTAGCAAGGCTTATTGAGGGCGAGAGCAACCTCCCTAACGAGCTGGTGCAAATAGCAGAACAGAGATTGGGAGAGATAACGAAAGGACAAAATTAACTAAAAGCTACATGGGATAGGATGTTGTGGAGATCCATGATCACCTACATTCTGAAGGGATACGGTATGTCGAAGAACAAAGTAACTCTTCTCGAGGAGTCTGTCAAACTTGAAAAGGAACGTCATGGAAAACTACTTGAAGATAACAAAATTTTAAACGCTGTTAGTAAGCGTTGTATTATTGCTTTGTAAACATCTGTCCATTTGCATTGACATGATGAAGGAAAGGGTAGTCTTAACAGAGGTAATTATCGGAAGTTATTAGATTGCTTTGCTAAAATAGATAGCGTCTTTTTATCAAGACATTCCACCAAACAAGAGCCCAAGCATTTTTCAGCTGTTCCAAGTGCAATAGAAATGACATTATATCTGCAATTGATAGCGCAATAACCGATGTAATTCGCACTAAATTTGTAAATGCAACTTTTATTTCAGTGCAAGTTGATGTAATGTATGGCCAACTCTCTATTATTGCCAGTTGCATAACTGGATACAAAGTAAATGTGACGGTAAACTAGATCCGACAGCAAGGCCTCTGATCAGGAGGTTTTGAGGAACGTGGAACCACCTCTTAATTGCTGGTGTTCCCAAGTCCACCCTGACCCAGGGTGGTAGGACTTGTTAGCGTCCCTGCTATGGGAAAATAGTAAACCCCTAAAATGGGGTGAAAACACTATGAAAGCGTAAAAGTGGGTTTTAATAGCAGCAATACATCTTTGGAAAAAATACTTGCAATACATTTTGGTTAAAGAAAAATATTACCAGTAATAAATTTTTGAAAAAATATCTTAGCAGCAATACATTTTTGAAAATAAAATTACCAACAATAAATTTTTGGAACCAAAAAATTTCCAGTCATACATTTTTGAAAAAAATATTACCACCAATATATTTTTGAAAAAATATCTACCAGTAGTACATTTTGGAAAAAAATATTACCTGCAATACATTTTTGAAAAAATATTTACCAGTAGTACATTTTTGAAAAACAAATTAATAACAATAAATTTTTAAACAAAAAAATTACCAGCCATACATTTTTGAAAAAAAAATATTACCAGTAATACATTTTTGAAAAATATCTACCAGTAGTACATTTTTGAAAAAAAATTAACAATGATAAATTTTTGGAACAAAAAATTACCAGCCATACATTTTTGAAAAAAAAATATTACCAGCAATACATTTTTGAAAAAAATATCTACCAGTAGTACATTTTTGAAAAAAAAATAATAACGATAAATTTTTGAAACAAAAAAATTACCAGCCATACATTTTTGAAAAAAAAAATATTACCAGCAATACATTAAAAAAAAATTACCAGCAATGAAAATCTTGTTGGCATTAAATAACCCATTGAGGTTGACATGCCATAAAACAAACCAAATCAAATCAAACCAAGCAAAACAATTGAAAGACATTTTAGGATTTTGCGATGTAAATAATTAGAAAAGTGTATCGAAGTTGGTAGTACTTCTCTAATGATGGTTGGTTAGTCAAACATGCGATGGATCATGGTTGGTGACTGGGGAACGAAATGGCATACAAACGAAACTGAATGAGAAATGCTTTAAATAAGGCGACTGAATTTAATTAAACTTGACTTTGTTTTCATTTCTAATGCTGAAAAATCTAATGGGGTGAATCTGTCGCATTTATATAACTTACGTAAATTTTCGTCTTCGATTACAAAGCGGTAAAATTATCATTAGATATTCTAATAACAGCATTCAGTGCTTTCCAAAAATGTTTACTCACACGACCTCTTCCACTCTAACCACGTTGGGAAATATGAAAGTTGGCTTAAATGGCCACTCTTCTAGATCTTTTTCCATTAATACACTAATCCCTTAAGAGCCTATCTTTGGACCTACATTGTTCCTAATAATAATCCACAACTTTCATCAGTTCTCAACTCTGTATCTATGCCGATGACACAAGTATCTGATCCTCTCTTAATATTATGTCTAATAGGTTTGATGAAGTTATATTGTCAGCGAAAATGGCCTCCAATCAGTTGAGAACTGGGGCAAGAAATGACTTGTAAATTTTAATGTCTCCAAAATGAAACTGCTCTCTTTTAATCGAATAAGAGGGCCTTTTTTTTCTTTCTGTCCTCAGCATGGCTGATGCTACCCACTAGTAATATAAGTCATTGCTCCTTCTTTGTCTTACGTTTTTCCACTGACATGAAATGGAATGATTTTATTTAATCCGTTGCTAGGTCTGCTACTAAGAAAATTGATTCACTGTGTCGTGCTAGATAATTTTTCTCGTCAGACTATATCTTCCATATTTATAAGCATCGAATATTGCTGTCATGTCTGGTCTGTTGATGCTGTTATGCATGTAGGTATTCTTGAAAGAAGAATAGAAAGAAGAATCCGAAATGTTATTAGTTCCTAGCTGTTTCCCGAGACGTGACTCATCTGGGGATCCTCTCTTCCCGGAGGCAGAGAGTTTGACCAGCACAGCTGGAGACGAATCTCCAACTGCAGGATATTTACCAACCGCTTCACGCGGTTAGATGTGGCACAAGGCCAAATTTAATGTGGGGTATCCGAGCCCGTAAGCCCGGCCAAAAATTCCCCGTATTAAACTGTAACTGTTTCCCGAGACGAGACAAAGCCTCGTCTGGGGATTCTCTCTGTTCGGAGGCAGAGAGTTTGACTAAAACAGCTGGAGACGAAGCTCCAACTGCAGACCAACATACAGTATTTACTACTGTATTTATGTGAATGGAGACATACCCCTATTCGTCCGTAGGTAATGCTACAACGATACCAAATTTACATATATCTAAATTTGCATATATGCGTACAAAGTAAATATATTTATGAGTAACATATCCGATTGAATTATAAATAATTTACATTTTTTTTATCAACTTTATTTAAAAAAGTATAATTACATTTCATTAATTTACACTATTTACATTGTTCAGATAGTTGTTATAATTTTTATTTTCATATACACGACGTTTCGACAGTTTCGCTCCGGCTTTCTTCAGGTGATATACGTTGGAATTTCGGACCGCATCCTTTATTTCGTTCATTGAGGTAGATTGTTCTAGTTCCACATGCCATGTCTTTCTGGATATCTCAGTTTCAGTTAATTCCCTTTAGTAACTCAACTCTTCAAGTTCACCTCTGCTGTGGCGAGGTATTGAAGTCATAACTCTTTAGGTCAAGTCAAATTTGAATCACCTCAACCAACGCGTTTATCTACTGGGCCATGTGTCCTTTCATTCAATTATATCTTCAGTATTATTTCCAATGACTTGGTGCCCCTTAGAAGATGTCTCTTTGGTATGTTTTGAGTAAAATTCCGCAGGTTTTATGGGAAAAAAATATTTCAATACTATCTTGAATCTGGTTTTCATTCGAAAAAAGTTTTCCCAATTATTTTGCAGAGATCGATAAAAGGTATCGATTGGTGAAAAGGTCATGTGAATATAGCGATTGGCGAAGGACAGGCCAACTGAGTTTCAACATTTTGACCGGTATTATTCATGCTGTGAACGGCCTTATATTGCCACAAAAGCATACCGCATTATTCCGATTTACGAGCGCAGGGCGGTTTTCGACCAAACTCTTCTGGACACGTTGCATCTGCTGAACGTATAAATGTGCATTTAATATTTCGTCGCGTTTTAAGAACTCTAAAGAAATAATAAAGCGACGATCCTACCGCATGCATAATATTAATTTTCTTCTATGAAGCTTAAATTCTGAGATCGGTTTTGAAGATTTTTCCTTGTCAAAACGCTGTCTTTTGAGTCGACTATTGTCGTATGTAACCCATATTTGATTACGTCATATGACTTATTTATAGACCGTTTAATTAGTATGATGCATCCCTCATAACGATTGGCTCATCGCAACGGAAATTACTTATGATTCAAACGAATTGTGTACAGTGCCTAAACTGGGGTATTTACGATTGCTTTTGCAATATCGCGCATTTCCATGTGGCAAAAATAAATCCCCGAAAAGCAGGCGTTAATTTATTTTCTTTTGATAAATGTAAAAAAATTAAGGATAATGAAAAAGAAATAATAAAAATAATAATAATAAAATAGTCTAGGATTAAAAAATAAAATTTAAAGTTAATAGACATTTTCGTTTTGTAAATTCATAGAAATTTAATACCTCGAATTTTTTCTTCCCAATTTTTAAATATTAAACACGTGGGAATGATATAAGAAGCCATAAATTTAATGTAAAATTGATATATATATATATATATGAGTGAGTGTCTGTGTGTGTATGAAATATATATATATATATATATATATATATATATATATATATATATATATATATATATATATACAGAGAGAGACAGAGAGAGAGAGAAAAAAAAGCGAAAATGAGAGAGAATGTTAATAATTTTTAGGTAGTATACAGATATGTTACTCAGTAAATAATAAAATTATTGATTTAATATCGAATCTTAGGCAGAAAAAAATTATATTTTTACATACGCACACACACACACACACACACACACACACACACACACACATATATATATATATATATATATATTCCTGTAAATGTATCGGTTATAGCACATTACATAAATACGTGTATTATTACATCAAACGTTTTCATCGTAGATACTCGTTATTTTAAATAGACGACCCATTTTTTTTATATATTAAACGATGTGTATTATGACTACCGGCCTGCGCATTCGAAGAATCTAAGTAAAGAAAATATTTCCACCGTCTCTTTTTTGTAGGATTGTTTGATTCCTGCAAGGGCCGTAATACGCATTTAATAAATAAATAAAAATAAAATAAATAAAAAATAAAATAAAAGGGCTGTCTAGTAAAATAACACAAACACACACACCAACAAGCACACACACGCACGCACACACACACACACACACACACACACACACATATATATATATATATATATATTACATTAGAAAACAAGAAGAGTTTCTTGTTTTTTCATGTGTTTTCTGAAAGCTGGCGGTATAAAAAAAGAAAAGGCCAGCGAATCTAGGTGAAAGTACTTAGACATGGGAAGTTTATTTACTAATACAAATAGTACACACACACACACATATATATATATATATATGTGTGTGTATATATATATATATATATATATATATATATATATATATATATACATACAGGAGTTGTCGACTTATGTCGGTGATCCGTTCCTACGGTGGGACGTAACCTGATTTTGGATGTAGGTCGAAGTAACCGACATGAGCAGCCACGAGTTTGCCTTTTACCCTTGTGAGCCATAATGAAGGGCAAAATGTTACTCCAAAAACACTACACAAACGAAAGATAGAAAATATAGTACAGTCCAATATGGTGTACAACCGGTGATGAAAGAACGCCGTCTTCTTCACCTACTGTCACGTGAGGACGTATTATCGGAGATGGTTCTGTAACCACGAAATCACGCACGTCGGATCCGACGTAAACTGAGGACCCTCTGTACATATATATATATATATATATATATATATATATATATATATATATATATATATATATGTGTGTGTGTGTATGTGTGTGTGTGCTAAAATTGTGGTTCTTTTTCCGTAGCAGTTTACTGGTGGTAAAGCATTTTAGACTGGAAGTTTCTTGTCATAATGTGCTCGATACGAGAATGGAAGGATGGAGCGTTAATAAAATTAATCTGATAAATTTTGAAGCCTACACCACTCATTTAAGTGATAACTTTCCCTGCATTAATTATCTCTCTCTCTCTCTCTATATATATATATATATATATATATATATATATATATATATATTAATGAATATTCATACAAAAAACTAGGTTAGTAAAGTTAATGATATAAAATGGCGAAATTTATATCATTAACTTTACTAATCTAGTTTTTGTATGAATGATTCAATGTAATATAAATTGAACTGCACCACATATTTGATATATATATATATATATATATATATATATAGTGATAAAATGTAGTTTCAAGGTATGCTGTATTTATGGGAAGAAAGGCTTAATATCAGTGATAGAACGTAGGCGTGGGCACTGAGATCAACACCGAAGGACGGCACTCTGTTTTATGCGCGATCGCAATCTATCTATCTATCTATATATATATATATATATATATATATATATATATATATATATATATATATATATATCCCAGTCTGTTCATATCTATCTATCTATCTATCTATCTATCTATATATCCCCAGTCTGTTCATATGTATGTATGTATTCATCTATCTCTCTCTCTCTCTCTCTCTCTCTATATATATATATATATATATATATATATATATATATATATATATCCCAGTCTGTTCATATGTATGTATGTATGTATATATCTATCTATGTATGTATGTATCTATCTATCTATATTTGTATGTATGCATGTATCTATCTATGTATGTCAGGTATTATTTGAAGGCTTATGCGAAGAGCTTGCGAAAACAAATATTGTTAAATAAATATGACATCACAACGCAAAAAGTCAATTATGAAAATTATATTTATTAGAACGTTAATCCAATTTTTTGCCAGTAAAATATTCCAGAAAATTTCGCACAGCAAATAAATCGGGTATAATTTTTTCTTTTCCACAACCGCCAATAATTTACATTCTCAGATCACTCTCACTGGCGTATTTGAAATATTGCTCTGCGGTCGAAGAAAAAGAAATCTATACGCAGGCAATATGGCTGTCGTTTAAAAAAAAAAAGGAAAGCGTTCCATTAGTAAATATATATGAATCGCTTGCATGCATGGCTCATTTTGTAAGAACGTTTGTTCTGTTGTTAATCACCTTGTTTAAATAGACGTTTCAATAAATCCATCCAATGACTTGCCAGTTTGATTTAATTTTCATTCTATATTACCATTTCTCTATTTTTATTCAATGTTGACTTTCATATAATCCTCTTATAGACGGTATTGATCGGGGACATTGCAAATACAAAACTGGGTTTCATGGAAAACATTTTTCTCACCTATCCGACGGGGGTGCTAATAATTTCTCTGCTCGACTCATTTCCCAAATTCCAACTAAATGACTGAATATTAAAAAAATGTATTCTTTTTTTCCTTTTTAATTCTATCCTTTCGTCGGCTCGAGAACTTTTCTGGATACCTATTTAGATATATATATATATTGAACTTTTCTGGATACCTATTTAGATATATATATTGACTTCTTTGAATGTAACTGAGATATTGATACAGATTATTAACCCTAACGCCCCTTTTCTTTAAAAAATTGCTCTAGCCGTTACCATAGTAATTTTAATTTCAATAATGAATATGTTTATAAAACGCATAAATTTCAGGAATTAGTTATTCCCCCAAAAATTCTCTTGAAGATGGAACAGAGCTTGGTACTGTAATTCAAATAATTATATTGAAATCTTTGGCTCTTGTTTTGAAACATGAGAACTCTTATGTAGCGTCGGGATCATGTTTTTAAATAAATAATTATATTTATGGTCTACTTTTGTATCGAGCACTGTTTTTTTTAAAAAATAATAACAAAAATACTAAAGAACTTTGGATTATTTACCTAACGAGTTCATTCCTATTTTCTACATATTTTTACACACACACACACACACACACACACACACACACACACACACATATATATATATATATATCACTATTTTTCCTCAGGGATGATAGTTTTTTTCCCACCTTTATTGACTCAGTACAAGGTTCAAGCGCTACTCAAAGTAGAGCTTTACTGAATACGATTGTTGAACATAGATAACGGTTCACCTGACACCTGATGATTTTTTTAAAGCATTTCACACCTAGCAAGCCGGGGAGCCACTAGCACGCAAGGGGTTGCAGAGGATTTGGAGCGAGAGCAGATAGGAGTGATAGAGGAAAGGATGAGGAGAAGGATAGTGGATAGATCAAGGCAACTGGAGATGTCAATTTGAACAGTTGGAGATTAAAGATATCAGGGAAACAGGAGTAGGGAAGAAAGTTCCACAGGCGAGAGGTGCGAGACATGAAGCTATTGGAGTAGAAGAGGCGGCTATATTTAACAGTTTCAACAGTGAAAGGGTGAGAGCGGGATGCCAGCCTCGTAGGACGTTTGAATTCACGAAGTCTTGGAACCAGCGAATGCAGCTCATCAGAGAAAGTATTTGTAAAAAAAGACAGAGAGGCGACGGCACGTCAATGAGAGAGCGACTGCAGACGAGATGCCAGATCAGGGCCAATTACATGGCACATCCGTCTCTGGATCTTATCAAGAACCCCGAGGCAAACAGAAGGGGCTCCAGACCATATATGGCAGCAATACTTCATGCAAGGGCGAATGGTTGATTTGTAGATTTGAAGGATCGATCCCGGGGAGAAAAATTTCCTGGCGCGGCACAGGGAGCAAACTTTCCTTGCGGTGGACGACGCAATTGACTCAATGTATTTGTTCCATCTCAGGTCAGTAGACAACGTGAGACCGAGCAGCCGCAGAGAGGCGCTCTCGTGAGTGATCGTGGAAGCCTCCTTTTTAGGAGTTAGTTCCACAAAGTAGCAGTTTTTGGGAAGTGTCTGTTCGAATGGAACTAACTAATATCAACACACCTGACATCAGGTGTCAGGTGAACCGTTATCTATGTTCAACAATCGTATTCAGTAAAGCTCTACTTTGAGTAGCGCTTGAACCTTGTACTGAGTCAATAAAGGTGGGAAAAAAAACTATCAACAATCGTATTCAGTAAAGCAGCGCTTGAACCTTGTACTGAGTCAATAAAGGTGGGAAAAAAACTATCCTATATGAAGGAACGGGAAGGACTCGAACAAGGAAACGTGACTGGTCTTAGATTAAATGAACCAGACTTGTGGAACTAACTCATCTGAAAATTTACTATGGAAATAACGATAGTGCGATGCCTTTGACGTTCCGTCTGTGGAAAAATGGAAAGTACAGAGGGAAATAATCATCCATGAGCCCACGAAGACGCTTTTGAACCCAAGATTGGAAAGTGAGGATTATTCAGCTCGAACAAGGCCCCACCGGCTTAGATAAAGCATTACATATGGATTATGTGTATCCTTTAGCAACATCAGAGGAGGCATTTCCAAGAGGAAAACTGAGTGTGTACCCTTCAAAAACAGGGTCTGTTGGATGCGCCTATCTTGAAGCAGAGGTTAACGACAAACGTTACATCTTTACTAACGGCAAATAAATTTGCTAACGTTTATATCGATATTGGAATTATTTAATAGAATTAAAAATACAAGTTTCACCGAGAAGACATATTTATTCATGTAGAGTAATTGGTACTGGTTAAATGTTATTGGCAGAAAACCCCATATAAACAGAACTGACAATGTTTACAATAAACAAGAGAATGAAAAGGAAGGAAGAGGACAAAAATAATATTAAGCAAGCAATATGTTATGGTAATTTACCCACACATGAATGGACATTACCAGCTATAAATAGGAGTAGGTATTGCCTTTTTGGAGAGAGGGAAGTTTCCAGCAGTCAGCTCTGACAGTCGGACCGAACATTCTTGCTGTAACACTCTCGTTTGTATATGTTTGTATTACTGTTTCTGTTAATATATTTGTTTAATTCAATTCCTCGCTTGTGTCTTTATTTCTGGCCCCTAACAAGGCCCAAAATCTATCTATCTATCTATCTATCTATCTATCTATCTATCTATCTATCTATCTATCTATTATGGTGATTTACCCACGCACGCATGGACTTTACCAGCTATAAATAGGAGCAGGTATTGCCTTTTTGGAGAAAGGGAAGTTTCCAGCAGTCAGCTCTGTCAGTCAGACCGATCATTCTTGCTGTAACACTCTCGTTTGTATATGTTTGTATTACTGTTTCTGTTAATATATTTGTTTAATTCAATTCCTCGCTTGTGTCTTTATTTCTGGCCCCTAACAAGGCCCAAAATCTATCTATCTATCTATCTATCTATCTATCTATTATGGTGATTTACCCACGCACGCATGGACTTTACCAGCTATAAATAGGAGCAGGTATTGCCTTTTTGGAGAGAGGGAAGTTTCCAGCAGTCAGCTCTGTCAGTCAGACCGATCATTCTTGCTGTAACACTCTCGTTTGTATATGTTTGTATTACAGTTTCTCTTAATATATTTGTTTAATTCAATTCCTCGCTTGTGTCTTTATTTCTGGCCCCCAACAAGGCCCAAAATCTATCTATCTATCTATCTATCTATCTATCTATCTATCTATCTATCTATTATGGTGATTTACCCACGCACGCATGGACTTTACCAGCTATAAATAGGAGCAGGTATTGCCTTTTTGGAGAAAGGGAAGTTTGCAGCAGTCAGCTCTGTCAGTCAGATCGATCATTCTTGCTGTAACACTCTCGTTTGTATATGTTTGTATTACTGTTTCTGTTAATATATTTGCTTAATTCAATTCCTCGCTTGTGTCTTTATTTCTCTCCCTAACAAGGCCACAGCACAATATATGCCAGGCAAAGCAAGAGCAAAAAGTCAAAGGAACCCTAATAACGCAAAGTAAGTGTAATAAGGCAAAAAGTTCACAAACTAAGAATGGCGTTAACACACAAAAGGGGGATACAGACAAGCGACCGCAGCATTCTGGCTTTAAGACAAGAAAGAACAGAACTTAATCTGATAAGACCAAGAAGTGGTTTAATCATTTGTATATTTTACCTATGAATTGCTGTGGATAAATATTTTGCAGACATTTCTATACTGAATGGAATCAAAATATTTTAAATTGGATTTTGTATTTGTATTGAAAAATGCAAATTTTGTTCGTTATAGGCATTGACGAAAGACGTCAGTCTAAGGCAGAAAAATAAAATCTATAGAAAATTCGCCAACACATACGCAAATTAAATAATTGTAATTCTCTTTTCATTCTGACCGCTTTGTAATTTCAGTTTCTTTTTTAGTCTGACCTCTTTGTATAAATAGAACATGAAAGGAGGAATCAGATACGTTCTGGAGCGGTTTGATACTTACCTGTCACAGTCCGGGTAGGTTTTTATCATCTCTCAGTTGTGTCTCTGCCTTTTGGCAGAATGCGGATGGTTTGCGGTTCCGTCGGAGGACATAGTCGTAACTGCGGAAAATCACACTGTGAGGTGCCTAGTTCGGGGAAACAACTGCACGAGGCTGCACCTTCGCATTGCAGTAGAGAGAAGTATCGGTGCTCGTACCGAGGCCAGCGCAACCGGCCTTGTGTTACAACCAGTGCCTCAGTGGTGAGGCCTGGGTAAATATATACTAAAGCGGAAAAATAAAATCTATAGAAAATTAGCCAACACGTATGCAAATTAAATAATTTCACTTCTTTTTTTCATTCCGATCTCATTGTAATTTCAGTCTCTTTGTATAAATGGATAAATCTGGTCTCTTTGTATAAATAGAGCATGGGAGGAGAAGTCAGATACTTTCTGGAGAGGTTTGATACTTAACTGGCCCAGGGTTCCGTCCTTGTGCTGGTGGTATCACGGCATCACTTGGACCAGGTATGACAAGGCAAGACCAGCTATGACTAGCTTAGACCAGCTCTGACCAGCTTGGACCAGCGGCCCGAGTGAAAATACTTAGGTCCCCACGTTAAAAACTGACTTTGTGTCACAACCTCAGTGGCCGGGGGGGGGGTCAAGTAAATCTCCTTACCTGTCACAGGTGGTATCACGGCTAAGGCTAGCTTAGACGAGCTCTGACCAGCTTGGACAAGCTATAACCAGCTATGGCTAGCTTAGATGAGCTCTGGCTAGCTTGGACAAGCTATGGCCAGCTATGACTAGCTTAGACGAGCTCTGACCAGCTATGGCTAGCTTAGACGAGCTCTGGTTAGCTTGGACAAGCTATGGCCAGCTATGACTATATTAGACGAGCTCTGACCAGCTTGGACATGCTATAACTAGCTATGGCTAGCTTAGACGAGCTCTGGCTAGCTTGGACAAGCTATGGCCAGCCATGGCTAGCTTAGGCAGCTCTGACCAGCTTGGACAAGCTATGACCAGCCGCCCGAGTATTTCCACTCGGGTCCCCACGTTAAAAATCGACCTTGTGTCACAACCTGACTTAGTGGGGGTGGGGGTCAAGTAAATCACTTTTCTGGAGCGGTTCAAGGAACCGTCCATGTTTCCAGCGTCTTTAGAGCGTATAGAGAAGTTCCACCTGCGGTCTGGCGGGAACTCTATTTTCAAGAGACGTGTCAGTGAATTTCAGACCAATGATCTCGACACCAGCCTCCAGTGTCAAACACTGACCATGTGTAGAAGATTAGGTGTGTGAATAGACAATTAGGTTTTCCATCTTCTAGACTGTTTGCTCCTCAAGAAGTGAGAGCTCAGTCTGGCCTGCTATATAAATCATAAAGCATATAAAAATGCACCTCATTAAGTATAACGCTTCTCCGCAGATCTTCTGTTATCACAATGTGGAATACTTAGTGACAAAAGTGATAAAAAAAACATCAAGAAAAAGAAAGAGAAATTAAAAGAAATTGGCTAAACTATATATTCAATCACAGGGGTCCCTTTTCCTTTGTCCGCAAGTGTAGTCACTTCAGCCTAAACATTACTTTAGTCTGATGAAGTCCTAAATGACGAAAAGCGTCATTCGAAAGGTTTTTCTACTTTGTCAATGATTTTTCTATAATCGAGAAACTGAGAAAAGCTTGTTCACGAAAAAAAAAAAAAATCAATAAAAAAGAAAAAAAAATTCTCATGACTCAGCCGATTTCCTGACGTTCAGTTGGCAAAAGCGTGATCCAGATTTAAACCCCATTGAGCATGTATCAGACATGTTGCCAACCCCAGTAAATTTATTGATTTAGCCAGATCTAACATGTCTAAATCTTAGCTAAATATTGGTAGAGCAACGTCTCACCCAGGGGGCCATGTAACATCGCTGGGGGACACCACAAAAATAGAAAATTAGGCGTTAACAACTCACATATTTTAAAACGGATTATTTCACTGGTTTACATAAATGTTTCATATAATTTAGTTGTTAAAGTTCATTTTCATTAAATTAATTTTGCTTCAAAATAAAACATATATTTAATATTTCTGTAATACAATTCCTAAACTTATATATTAATAAAAAATAAAATAAGCTTTTTTTTTTATCGAATCGTTACGGAGTCCATCAAAAAATTAAGAGTAAAAGTGATCCATGGGTAAAAAAACCCCAAAAAACCAAAAAACTTGACAACCACTGCTCTAGAGGTTCAGCTGAGAAACAGTCAGAAAAGAGAGAGAGAAGGAAAGAGAGAAAGACAGAGAGAGAGAGAGAGAAAGACAGAGAGAGATAAAGACAGAGAGAGAAAGAGAGTGAGGGAGAGAAATTGAGAGAGAGACAAAGAGAGAGAGAGAGAGAGGAAGAGAGAAAGCGAGAAAGAGAGAAAAATAGAGAGAGAGAGAGAGACAAAGAGAGAGAGAATTCTAATTTTTAAAACATGAAACGGCGCTGGACCTAAGAGCAAGAAAATGCATTAGAATCCATCTTTCACTGTCTATCATTTCCGCTCTCTGGCTTTATCGGCACAAATCAATAACATTCCCTCTTCTTTGTTCTGTCAGACTTAATTTCGTATCCCACTGATCACTGGCCACGACAAGAAGACGGTCTGATTTTTAACTCCTTCAAGATAAGACAGATTCCAGCATGATCTGTTCATCTGACACGTTATCTTTTAACATAGCACTGTGAAGAAATTACATAAGCTGGAAGGTGTTTAATTTACAATATAAAAAGACACTATGATTTATGAAATTTCCCGTCTTCCGTATCAATAGACCGCTAGGCAGATGTTGCGAGAAATAGCTTGTTTTTTTTTTTTTTTAGTTTGTTTCTCATATTACGTTGTGAGAAAGGAAATGTAATTGTGAAACGTGTGTTTTATTATCATGTTGTCTCTATGAGTTAGGCAAATACTTGGATTCGTGCAAGCCAGTGCAAATATAACGATTTGTTTTTGACGCTGTGTCTTTGTCTCTCTTTCCGTGTGACGATGGCTTGTGAGTTGGTGCTAGAACGAAGAGGTTACATCTACCCAATTTCACTCACAATGCTTGGGTCAACTCGTGATATGGTTTTTAAGGCACTTTCCAAAGTTGGCGCTTGCTCGGATCGACCCCCTCCAGTTCGATAACATCAGGAGGTCTCCTTCCCGATAAATCGACTATGGTGAGATTCGAACCAGGGTTTCATTGTCAGAACGTTCTAAACACTCGGTCACGTGTCCAATAATATACAGGTTGTTCATAAAGTTCGTGTGCACTTTAAAAAATTTATAACTTTATTTGTATTTGCGATAGAAATAATCTGTAAAAAATGTTATAAAATTTAATGTACCTAGTTTTAAGTATATCTAAAATAACTCACGTGATTTCAGGCATTACTGTAAATCAGTTGGCAAATGTTTTCCGAGAACTAAAAAATCGTATTACCCTTTGTATTGCTAATGATGGAGGACATGTGGAAACTTAAATAAAATTTCAATAAAACCTTCAAAAATATAGATTTAATTCTTTCTTATCCTTTTTACAAATTATTTCTATCGCAAATACAAATAAAGTTATAAATTTTTAAAGTGCACACGAACTTTATGGACACCTTGTATACTGGACATCAAGAAAAACAAAATTGTTGGTTGGCAGTAATAATGCAAAGGTTACTGATAGAAAAGTGTTGCTATATAATGAAAATTCATTGTTTATATTTAACTCCAAAATGATTTCCAGTCGAATCCATTACATTCACATACGTGCTAATACCGTTGGGACAGGTATAAATCCTCTTCTTCTCTTCCCGGACAGACTGGGTTCTATAGCCTTGGATGGCAGCTGGTCTACCGCAGAAAGAAATGGCAACTTACTACGGGAAAAAATCTGCCTCGTCAGTCGCCTAAACATGTATCACGCATGGCACATAAGTGACCACACTTCATATCATATCTCTTTGTTTACGGTAATTAAGTATCAATATTTACTCTGATTAAAGTGTTCAAGTACTCTGCGATAAAAATGGTCAGGAGAGCTAGGTTTGTAAACCTTATTTCACAGCGAATCAACGTTACTAAACTTGAGCCTTAGTTTGGAATATGATAAAAAAAAAATGTGCCACAACTCTTAAGGATACAAACCATCAAAATATTAATGAATTACAAAGTTAGTTTATTAAACATGATTTCGCACTGTGGAAATAGGCGTTTATTAAACTTTACTTTATTTAGCAAAAGGAAGAATATAAACGACACTTAATGACAAATGAATTTACCGTATCTTCTTTTGTATAATACGACTTGGGGACCGTTGATGGTTGTATTAGCACGAAGTCACAAGTCATTGTGGCCGAGGGTTTGAGCGTACTGGCATTTTTTTAGACTGTTGATCACGCCAGATAATGCGTTCTCTCCTAGTAATTAAAGTCAGCTCAACATAGTTACAATAAAAACGAAAAGTGGGCTCTGTGAGTGTTGAACGAATGTGTCTGAGCAGGCGTCTGTAAAAAGGATCGGCTAGCCGCCCTAGTAGACAAACACACACGGATACAAGCGGTCAGCCATTACTTAATACGACTTGAGTATAATACGACCCCGTATTTCTCAAGCTAAAAGCAGGGAATAAATTTCATTCTCGAGTAGGCTACGACTCCGTAGTACAACCTTTCCTATGTACTTTTCTTTTTCAATTTTATACCATATTATCTGAGATATATTTTCATGGCAACTGTCCTCTCGAGCTATTTTCACTGGTGTCCCAACTGCATGTATTTAATGTGCTACGAGGTTGGCATCTCTGGTCCCACCCTTCTTACTGTCGAAAATGTTGAGTGTAACCGCTTCTTTTACCCCAACAGCTTTTCTCTTGCACTTCCCGACAGTGGAACTCCCTTCCTCTTACTTGCTTCTCTGATAACACTAATTTTCAAAAATGTAAATGTAATGTCAATCATCTTCTAATGCCTTGATTTTGATCCCCGTCCTTCTCTTTATTCTTTCCTCAAACACTCCCCTTTACTCTTACTCTCACTCTCTGTAACCCCTTGCGTGTTAGTGGCACTCCGGCCTTGCTTGGGGTGAAATTATTAAAAAAAATAATGAACTTTTTGTTATTCCGACTAAACTAGTATCAAGCATCCTACTCCTTTCAATACTAACCACCCGGTATATAAAAAGCCGTTTTATTACTAACGATTCCGTTTTACTGAATAAAGTTTGCTAAGTTGATATTCGGCGTTGTTTATTCATTGCATTATTCATTAAAATTACTATGTCGTACGTGTATTTCATTAAAATATTTAATTTTTCACAATATTCAAAAATGAAAATGGACCGGTTGTTTAGGCATTGTGTGTTTCCATTTTAAAAGTTATTTTTTTCTTTTAAGTTTTTTTTGGAGGAAGGTAAGGAGGCACGGTGAAGTAATGGATATCGGCTTGGATTGAGGAATCGGAGAGCCGAGTTCGAATTCCAGTCGAATCAATTAAATTCACTTACGTGCTAATACCCTTGGGAAAGGTATGAATCCTCTTCTTTTCCATCCAGCAACGGGTAAATAGCAGGACAGACTGGGTTCTATAGTCTTGGATGTCAACTGGTCTAGGAGAAGGACAACTCTGAATTCAAAACCTGCGGAGGGTCGTTTGGGGACCTTGTGGCATTCGGTGCACCAGGTCTCTGTATTTGGCCCTTCAAAAAGTGTGGATGGTCCTGCACGAAGCCTTCACCACTATAATTAATTCTCATGTGCTGTTGTCGGACTGTCGGTTTCCTGGGAACTGATCTGCTTCACCCTCGTACGTCGAATTCGACTGAAGAGTCGAGCGATTGGAGAAAGGTGCTCACTAGACAAACTCGCTAGTAAATTTTAAGCTGTTAAGTCATCTATCATAATTTTCTGTTTGATAGTATAGTATTAATAAATTATGAAAAAAAAACATTTTAAGAAAGAAGAGAGAAAACTTTACAAAAAAAGCAAGAACATCAAAATCTAAACATTATCTTCTGAGAAAAACTATTCAGATTTTAAACATTAATTATGATTCCTAAAGAACAAATATGGCCGATGTATCCAGTAACTTTTGTAAACAATTGCCATTAACACCTTTTTACTTTGTTATTGTGTTTTTATTATCGATCATCAAATAAACAATTTATGTACGTATGTCAGAAGTATTAATGTTATCAAAACATGACAGTTCTTGTGTATTCCTTTTATTAAATTTTAATCAATTTCGATGAATTTCCCGTCTTTCAGACAAAATATATTCAATTACGCCTATTCCTAATGAACAAATATGGCCGACATATCAAATACATTTTCCAAACAATTCTTATCAATACCCGCTTATTTGTGTTTTATTATCCATTTAGCTAAATGGGTGTATTTGCAAATAAGATGTTCTTTAAGCCGAGTCAAAATTTCAGAAATCATGTACTTGTGTATAATACAACTCTACCTTTTTGCCATTAAGTTTCGTTCAAAATGTCACGTAAATATTGTAATGCAGTCGCAATGGTCTTTAAAAGGACATAACCCTTCCACACATTATTCAATCGAGAGACAACGTACGTTAGTCAAGATTCTACGGTGCTTCCTAGAGAATCAATATTCGTCACATATAACTTGCGTGACGATTACTTAATTCATTTTTAAAGCAAAAGTTATAAATATTGAATAACGTCTGTACATGAAGCCTATTGATTGAAAAAAAAAATAACTACAAAAAGTTCTATATTTTTCTTTTCGAAGGATTATTTTTCGTATCCTGATGTCTTTGCGTGTTTTTTTTTAATATATTGCTGTTTTAAGATACATTTTTAAAAGTTTTTTAACAATTTAACCCATTTAACAAGCGTTTTAATACAGTTTAAAGCATGTATATTGCCTTCCGATAGAATTACGTACTTAACTCAGTCATATATACACTTTACGGCAACTTAAACTCTAAAAACAATTTTATATTAATCAGTAGGTTTTCTTAGAGCCAAAAAGCTGATACTAGTAAAAAAGAAATAAATACGACCTTGAGACTAGTTTAGTCGGAATAACAAACTAAAAAAGAGACGAATAGAAGTGAAACAAAAACATGTGACAAAGGACCGAAGGCTGAACATGACTTAAGGTCTAAATAGGAAATTGTGATTGTAAATAGTCTGTTTACAGAAATTCCCTTTTAAAGTTTACAATAACTTAGTCTATTGAAAAGAAGAAAGTTAATATGAAGTTACAAAGAAGAAAACACTTTAAACTCTAACTACATAGAAAATATTTAAACTCAATAACTGATCGGCACTAAATAACAACAAGATGGGATATCCCTAGACACGGACAGCGGAACGAGAACAATCCATTCGCATAAATTAAATAAAGTGTTTAGCTCGAAATTGTTAACTTGTGTTACTGTAGCTTGAATGAATTTCGAACGGAACACTTTATTTAATCAACGGATTTAGATAGTTCTCGTTTCACCGTCTATGCCAAGGGATGTCTCGCCTAGTTCTTATCTAGTACTGCCCAGTTATTGCTCACCCCGTTTTTACACTGAATTCACCCCAGAGACTGAACGAACGATAACTAGTCACAACATTCCATAACGAATGCACTAGGTTTAGATTAAATATACGGTTCAGTTCGAAATACCCGGAATGTTACTCGGATCGACAAGCACCTGATGAAGGCCGGGGGAACAACGGCCGAAATACTGTGATAATAATTATAAAGATGAGGACACGAGTTCGCGTGTCAGTAATACAAATAATGATGTTTTTTCATTGAAAGACAAATTTCGGGAGTGAGTCGAGCTGTTAACTTTTCAGCAATCCTCTTATGGGAAAAACACTAATCAGAAAAGAAATGTAAGATTTGAAATAGCAAAGACAGACAATATGTGCTGTATTTGGCGAGCAGCGCGCATGTCCCAAAAGATCAATTTTCAAAATCTGAGTGCATAGCGGACGAAAGGTTGTATAACAAGTAAACTCTGAAAGTAAGATTTTAATGAAAACTACTCATTTTTACCATAAAATTATGAAGTTAAATTCTTTAGAAAGTCATTTTTTTTAAAAAAAAAATCTAAAAAAATCTTAAAAAAAAGTACTTCAATACATTTGAAAAGCGTGATTTAAATATCGCTGAAAGCTTTTTTTTTAATTCATTTGATTTTCCTGTCTTGTTTTCAATTTGTAGACATTTTTCTTAAATCCCTTACCATTCATACAACACGTCCCTTCTGTTCTTGTCGACTCCGCCCATTTTCTGGGGCGAGGACAAAGTGTAGCGTTATTTAATCTTTCTTTCAAGACGACGCCTTTGAAAAATATGCACAAAAAGTAGTTTTTTTTTTTTACTTTTCTGTTAGAGTAAATAAATGTTGAGAAGTATTTTAAACATTAGTAATTTCGCACCCTCTCAAAAGGATCTTACTTTTATTAAGCAGACCCCGGCTACCAAATAGGATAAAAGAAAATCATGAAGAAAGTAATTTTCTTTTACAGGGATTATTCTGCACTGAAAATCATAGCGTTCCCATTTCTCTGTTACACATGTTTTAATTTATTCGGTGTCAGCAACGAACAAGATATATATATATATATATATATATATATATATATATATATATATATATATTATTTATTTATTTAATAATATGATTCCATCGCTACATAAGAGTTATCATGTTTCAAAACAAGAGCCGAAAACTTCAATATAATTATTTGAATTAAATTGAATTAAAGTACCAAGCTCTGTTCCATCTTCAAGCGAAATTTTTTTTTTGAATAACTAATTGCTAAAATTTACGCGTTTTAATTATTAAAATTAAAACGACTATGGTAACGGCTAGAGCAATTATTTAAATATATATATATATATATATATATATATAAAAAGTGTGTCTATATAAATATAAATATATATATGTGTGTAATATATTATATATATAATTATTTATATATTATATGCGCGGTACTTATTAGAAAGCGCTCAATATCAGAGATAGAGCTAACATATTTAGTTGGATTGATGTGAGTTTGTGACCCTGGGTTTCACGCTTTTGTGATCGTCAGACAAAAGGATTATTTTTTTTTAAATTTTGGATTTATGAAGGTTGCGGGCATTGGTGTTATTATGGAAGTGGGATGGAAATTGTCGTTGGGATGTCACTCATGCTAACGCAAACATACACGTGTCTGCGTACTTCAATCGGTGTACGGACATGAATGTATGTTTGCGTCATCACGACGACGACCCCCCCCCCACTAGAACATTTTAAAAAAATTAATCAGTTTGTCGATTGCAAAAGCGTGAAACCCAGGGTCACAAACTCACATCAATCCAACCATATATATATATATATATATATATATATATATATATATATATATATATATATAGTGGATACATATGTTCGATTTGTAATCCCTTGCTTTTTCTTTACTATTGAAGTCAATAACTACCGGCAAAAATTGAGAAGTCTTTTCAAAGAAAAAAAATACGCTTTAGATAGGTATCGAACTGACTCCATTTTGCTTACATCAGGGAATCAGTTTTTTAACCCAAAGCGTACCGCTACCTCTTTTAGCCACGGAGATAAGCCGGCCAGAAGAAGATTTGAGTTATCTATTTAAGAAGTCATAACGAAAGATGTGCTTTTTATGAAATAGGTAATTCAACCCAGCCTTTGTCATACTGAATTTCATTAAAATGTTCCATTAAAAACAACTATCAAAGAAATTCTATTATCTTTTTTTTTTATTTTTATGTTCGAACAAAAGATTAGTGTATGAAGAATTTGTCCAATAGATTGATCATTCCGAATGTTTTCGGATAATTGTCAAGGCTTTTATTTGAACTGTTTCAAATGATGTATAAGTTGCTGAGAGGCAGACCTAGTTTTAAGTCTCGGATACGGACGGTACATTATGATCGCGTTTATAGTTGATGTTCAGGTTTTTATTGTTTATGTTTTACCTTCTAGGAGGCACGGTGGAGTAATGGATAGTGATTGAGGAATTAGCGTTCAAATTCTTATTCGTGTTTCCCCCAACTGAAACGCAGACCCCCCTCTACTCAAAACACTTATTACTAGGCTTAGACTCGTCGCCAATGTTTATTTGCGTAAAAAATATTAAATAAAATTAAAATAAACTTCCCGTGTTTAGTTTTCGAACACACCAATTGATTGTCGCTTTTCTTCTATAACAAATATACATAAACAAATAAAAAAACTTAACACCAAAGATTCATTCCAATTACGGTAACCGATATTTTTCAAATACAGCATCGCATCTACGGGATGTCGTTGCAATTATAGTCTTTCCTGTTTCTAATCAGAACTTTTTTTTTCCAGCATTCTACCATTACTTGTATTTGTATGTTTATTAGGTTAGATGACAGTTTTAACTTTTTACTAGAAGTTCTTGATGAGGTCGAGATCCGGTGATTATTCCAGTCACTACAGAACCTCAACATTGTTTTTAATATTAGACCCCGACTTGTCAGACTTGAGGTTGCAAAATTGGACAAGTTCTGAAATCCGCGTTCGAATTACAATCGAATCCATTACATTCACTTACGTGATAATATCCTTGGGGAAAGGTATGAATCCTATTCTCCCCCAGCTATAGGTAAATAGCAGGACATCCCAGCTTCTATAGCCTTGAATAGCAACTGGT
This sequence comes from Acanthosepion pharaonis, assembly GCA_903632075.3. NCBI lineage: Eukaryota > Metazoa > Mollusca > Cephalopoda > Sepiida > Sepiidae > Acanthosepion > Acanthosepion pharaonis. The sequence goes on along the minus strand of CAHIKZ030001111.1, from coordinate 567,010 downwards.
CTACCTCAGAAAGAAATGGCAATCTACTGCAGAAAAAAATATGCCTCGCCAGTCATATATCGAAAAATACATTATCGCCTATGTGTGTATGGCACATAACTGACGGACTGATTTTCTATTATGTTTTAGACTTCTTTTTACAGTTAAAGGCATGTACCCTATTAGAGTTTTTGACGAATATGTTGCGTATCAAAACTTTCATGTTAGATTTAGTGGACCCTTATGGAACTATGATCCGAGAGATATAGGGTCAGCCATATCTAAGCGAAGGTTGACAGTACGGCATATTTATTCATGAATCCACGGGGTATTTGAATTTATAAATAATATTCGTTTCCTTACGGAGTTGTTATTACTTGGTTGGGACACAAGAAAAACAATAAAAATCTTAATCGAAGTACCTTAGCGGTCAGTCATTTTAATGAAACATGTATCAGAGAGAAGTTGGTGCCCAATTACACAACTATATATATATATATATATATATATATATATATATATATATATATATATATTTATATATATATTGTATTTATTCAATTTTAACATAAATATGTTATAAAATCACTACAGAAATAGCCATTATGTTTCAACACTTCTGGTGTCTTATCAAGTGATGATGTTGTTCAACACTGTCACTTGATAAGACACCAGAAGTGTTGAAACAAAATGGCTATTTTTGTAGTGATTTTATAACATATTTATGTTATAATTTTCGAATAAATTATATTTGCTCTACTCTGTATTGACCACTCTTTTAAGAATAGTATTTTTAGATAGGATTGGTGTATACGGAATAAATTCCACTAATATACATATTAGTTTCATATTTAGTTTCATATTTCATATATATATATATATATATATATATATATATATAGTAATGATACAATAAATTATTCCGTATGGAATTTCCAGGGACAGCTCTATGTCAAAACGGAGCAAATCCTTTATATATATATTGTGACATTGGGCTCCTCCGGCATGCCATCTTATGATGGCCCAGTAGTTCTATGCAATTTGATTATAGTGGTAAAGGCTTGTGAAGAACTGACCACAATTTTTAGAAGAACCGTCTATATGTTGATCTAAATATGCGCGAATTGCACTAAATTTTGACAAATAACAAGTTCTTTGGGACATTAACAAACAAATATCAACATTAAATTCTAACATTGGTCACACATGCACTTCTCTCTCTCGTAGGCTGACTCGTCATTTGTCAAAATTTAGTGCAATTTCGCGCACATATAGATCGACATTTCGCAAATAACCAAAATAACACACGCACACATATGTATGTACTAGGTTGAGTCATAAGTATTTTCTGTTTTGGGTAGCCAACTGTTTTGCAAGGTCTTAAAGGATAAAGTTAATAAGTAAAAAGAAATATTATTCATGATTCAAACTAATATATATTTAAATAAGTGGTATTGAACGTAACTCACAAGACAAACGTCTTATTGTAGTTTTCTAATTTTCGAATAAGTTTTGGCAGATCCAGGTCAAAATTGAGGATACAGAAATTCCTCATACTGGGTGAAAACATTTAAATATATTTCGTGAAAGAATCATGAGTGTCGAAAAGGAAGATTATTTGCGAAAAAATTGTCAGTGGCTACATTTTCTGTCACCGAATAGTATCACGGACTGGTACATCTCAGCTTTCGACCTCTTATAACGACATCATTTTGCATACTTGCTATCTTTAGCATGTCAACACTATGGACTATTGGCTGGAACGATTCAATCTCTACTGCTGTACCACTAATATTCGTCTCTGATGTCATCGGTCAACGTAATGAGACAGAATGAATTACATTCGTAGCGACCTTCTTATATATGCCTTACGAATAAAATCATGGTAAATCAGAAAGTAAAGGTAATTACGAAAGTACGCGGTAAAACAACACGGAGGCGCTGACCCACGATGCCAGACGTGTGCATGGGATAACGGGTAGGTAGCCGTGCGCAACATGCTATCGTTCAGTCAAGGAGAAACGTTTAGACGCTCTCCTTAGCGATTGCACCATCGAAGAAAATCTGTGGGCAGATGGTGTCTAACCCGCAGAAATCCATCGCCGGACGTTGTCACAATTATGGAGTACTAGCAGCATGGCCCGGCGTTGCCCGTGCTTGATTAAAAAAATCGTACGACTCATACGGCAATCGCTATCACTTAACTTAAAATATGTTTGCCCTTCCTTGCCTTTAAAAGAGTGCCCTTTGACGTGCTGATGTTGCTACATGCCTTACTTCTTGCCTATTTCACACTGCGATTTTTTTCTAAGCTCTATACTAAACATTAAATCTGTTACTAAAAAAAGAACTAAACAAAATGAACACAAAACGATCAGCTTTAAAAAAGGACTCGTAACTGGAAAAAACGAATGAAAAAAGAATGTTAACAACAAATACTTTTTCACACCCAACCCAGTTCTGCGGAATCAGAATCAACGTTGAGTTTAAGCAAGCGAAAGTACCAAGTGGAGTAAAGTGCCATGCAGATTTAAATTTTTCCCACTTGTGACGAATGCAGCTATCGATTTTTTTTGCATGCTAGCATGCTAGTTAACATTCGTGTCAGTCAGCTGTTGGCTCTCACGCTGGCCAATAGAATCTTCCTGCCTATTCGTGGCAGCCAGCTATAGGCTCTCACTCTGGCTAGTAGAAAATGGCCGCAAACTACATGAAAACTGCCGTAGAAGCATGAAAAAATCGATTATTTCCAATATCGATGGGAGTTGGGAAAGGCAAAGTGGGTCTTGGCCTTTCCCGCTAACTTGGAGCATGTAAATTTTGGTGCAAATTCATCGAAAATTGCGACCATGCATTCGTTACACACACACACACACACACACACACACACACACACACACACACACACACACACACCCTGCCTTTTATAGATAGAGATACGCCATGACCCATCGAAAGGTGTATAAATGGGTAGAACACTTTAAATCGGGAGAACAAGTCTAATAGACGAATTCCGATCTGGTCGCCCATAAAAGTCGCGCGCGGAAGGATACAACCGGAGGGTGGATGTCTTAATGAGGGAAGACCGACACGACATGTTAGCACAATGGGCGGGAATCGTGGGCATCAGTTATGGATCTGCACAACCCATGGGTCCATAATGGCTGTGGGTATGTAACGTGTGGGCACGTTAGGTGTTCAAACAAGAAAGAAGTGGAGACGTGGCTTTGTGAGCAACCAAATCCCTTCTTTTCGGAAGGGATAAAGAAACTCGTTGAACGACACAAGAAGTGCATCCTGCGCAGGGCTTGGGGGGGGGGGGCTATGTCGAAAAGGGACACATGCATTTGGTCTTTATCAGTGGAAATAATGGTGTTGTGTGGATTTTTTTTTTAATTTTTGATTTACCCTCGTACGCTCACATACACTATGGAAAAACTTTCACCAATGAAAAGTACATAAAAAAAAAAAAAAAAAGAAGAAAAATCGGTATATATATATATATATATATATATATATATATATATATATATATATATATATAAACAGTCAATTGCTGATACCCCCTGGTGAGTGCACCGAGTGATTCCTGGAGGGTCCGTCTACGAAACTCTGGAGTCGGGATGCTAGAGCAAATATCTATCAGCTGAGTGCCAAACCTTTTAGTTGTATTATTAGTCGAAAATATATCAGTGTTCCATCAAGATAATAATAAGCAAAAACTTAAAATTCTGGAAGCCCTTTATATCAGAGAATTGTAACAAAATTCTTAAATGTTTGTAGCAGAAAAGTGTTATATAAAAAAATACTAAATTAAAGTCGTACAATTAAAAAAAAATCTTTTAAAAAAATATATATATAAAAAACAGTTAAAAAATCACATAAGTTACCTCCCTTGCATATTAAAAATATTTTGACTTTACGGTGTTAACGCATAACGTCTCCATAGACATGCAAATCCTGAAGATGGTCCCAGGTGAGAGTGAAAGTACTTAGGAAATTAAAAATTATTTCAAAGAAAATTTTTGGAATTCTTCTTAATCAATTGTCTTCAGGCACCAAGAAATTAATCTGTTGTCTTGAAAAAGATTAAAACTAAAATAAAGAGACATGTTTAAATGAAAACATGCAGTCTAAATATATATATATATATATATATATATATATATATATATATATATATATATATATATATATATATATATAGTTTACTTATATTTAAGAAGATGACTCACTTAGTATTGAATATGAAGCATATATATATATATATATAGAGTGTTCATCATATATATATATATATGATGAACTCTCCCGTCGGTTTCAACGTCTGAGGATCTGACAGCTTATTTGATTCAGTTATGAAATTTTGTGCGATAAACTTAAGTGGCATTTAAGACCAGCTAGTGATTTACAAAGGAGGCCACATATGGAGCAAGTGTGAGGATTATGAGAATGAGATCTCTGTTAGATTGGCTGACCTTTTAGGTCTTGCTCTTACTTCTTGAAGATGATTCAGGCAAGCAGATTGCGTCTAGCATGAAACAGCCTGTTGCCTCTGAGTGTTGACTTCAATGTTCACTTTTATATTTATATTTACATACGCTCTATCTCTTATATTGAGAACTTTATCCCATAAATATAGCACACTTAAAACTATATTTCTTCATCTATCTATCTATCTATCTATCTATCTATCTATCTATAGTCAGGGTGGAGAAAGCAATCAACACTGCCGTGCGATTATTCGCGTACCCAACCAACATAAATGTCATCTAGAGGTAATGATTGAAAATAACCCTGAACATTAACCATAAGCAAAAGTCACTGGGAAGGACCAATTTCCTCTTCACAAGCTACCCTTAATCGAGAAGTGATCTACATTCATAATATATACGCTAAAGGTCGCCTTGAAGTTAGCTTGAAGTCTTTATTCCTATGTCCAGAGTATTTACATTATCAACTGTGTACTCAGCACACCTCAGGACTCCGGCCTTCTCCAAATCTCTTACATAATTCATTTGTATTTTTTTTTCGAATTTGTAGGAGATGCGTATTGAATCCCAGTATTTCTTTCATAACGGTTATTTTTTACTATTTATTCAGTATAATCAATTATTTTGTGCTATTTGTTTTATTTGAGGACTACCAACAACAAATAGATGGCATATTTAACTTAATTTAAGAGAAAATAATATCATAATCAGGACGTTGACATTCCACACTACTTTGAACAAAAGGTTAGGAAGGAAAACCCCATCGATACTGGAAAAAAAAAAGGATACCAGCTACTGAACTTTAGAAACCAGTTTTCTTGAAAGATTGTTTTCAGGGAAAGATTTTATAAATTTCAACTGAAAGCAGTCCTGGCTGCTCGGTCGATGAGTGCCAAATATTTCCTTATAGGGAAACGGCTAATATTACCATTACAATTAAAATTATCATCAACTACAAAAACAACATCAATAATAAGATTAATTGTTATCTTTGATATCGTGTTGTTCACTCTTAAGATCAGCGGACCCCAAATACCCCTGACATATGTCGTGATTTCGGGGTTTTCAACAGTAAGGAGTTCATCCGAAATACAATAACTATAACGAGTTTCGACAGGCTAAACACTAAATCAGCCCATGGGAGTCAACTACTGTCAGTATATCTAAGGTGGTGTTAACATGGTAGCTCTGGGTGAGGGCTTCGAAAATTAGTGTCAATGACCATCCTCCGATCGAATGGTTAAGCATCCATGATCAAGGCCAGTCTTCAAGTCGGAAAACATCGGCTATGGACTAACCTGGAAAGCGACAGGCTCTACCAAGTCTATCCAACTGAGACATGTGTCGGGAGTTCGTCAGATAGCTGCTCAGCGGCCCTACGATCACACTAATGATGATAATGAAGATAAAATATCAGTATTCTTTTTTATTTTTTTTGTAAAGCACATACTGGACACATCAAATTTTGTTATCTATGATATTTACAGTTTCTTCGGGTGAGACAGTCGAAATTAATCAAACAAAAACAAAATCCTGAACATTCGCCAGTAGAAAATATCTTTTGGTTACCTGAACCCTGTTTTTCATTTGTGATAAAATTATCCAACTTTCACTGTTACGTCAATCGTGCAGACATCATATATCAGCTTAGCGATTTTTTCTTAATTTTATTTTTCTATACTATAATAGCTGAGGTAATTTAAAAAAAACATATTTCATTATTCCTGTACGTCTTCGCCTTTATATGTCGTCTGTTATTACGCTGTTCAGATACTCTGTTTTCTTTGTTGTATAATTTTCACGTCCCCGATGTGTAATTCACATCATAGGCTACCCCTTTTGCTTGCCACCATGCATTCTGTCCTCTTGTAATTTAGGCTTAATCCTTTCTTCTTTTTTCCCTCGATTACCTTTGATAAGCCGTTTACTTTTCCTGGATCTGTTAAAAACACAGTGGCAACTCTGTAATGCATTTTTTAAAGGTTGCATCCAGGAAGAATAAATTCTTGCTGGTCATCTAATTATCTTGGATTCATAACAATATACAATAAATCCAGTGAGAAAAATAGTTGCCGCACACCTCCTTATATTTTGATGTACTGTCTTCGTTGTCTATTCGCATACTACCTGTTTTACAATTTACATATCCTTTCCGTGTAGGTCAAGTTTTTCTAAAATTTCAAGGTATCTGTGTTTTTCATTATTGAATGCCTTTGTGTAATCTATGGCGTATAGGTTTTTTTTTTGCATTTCTAAAACTCGTGCTGACAGCATTATGACTATGAATCAAGTATTTCTTGTTCTAACATCTTGTACTGAATTGCATTGTTCGTTCGTTTTCTGGTGTAATTCTGCTCTCAGCTCGATTCATTAGAATCTCTATTATTAGTTTCATTATCTGTCTCATCAAGCTGATTGTTCAGTGAAGCTAGCATTCGTTCCCACCCGGTTTCTATAAAAACGCCATGGAAATTGATCAACCTAAACCTTCCCGGAATTTCGCCCTTATTACATATTTCATTTAACACTTCAATAACCTTGTCAATCCCAAAGTCATCTAAGGCTGTCATCATCACTATGACAACCGTATCAGATGCTGGCGCTTTGCCTCTCTTCATCAAGGTAATTGCTGTTCTTTTTCTAGACTCCATCACGACTCCTTTTAAGTGTCGTAGATTTCTCTTCTATGTTCTTAACGGAAGGATCTTTTTCTCCTTATTCTTCAAGTGCAATTTTTCCTTTATGCGCTATGACCTCTTCGGTCGTAAGTATTCCTAATTCTCATAGCTCTCCAAAACTTCCTATCTGTGTCTGAAGTTCTGGAAGTGATGAATTATCATTATTTAAATGATGTAAAATGGACTATTCTTTTCATCTTTTTTATTATCATCACAAAATTCCGGTCGTTAGGCACCCCGACCTTCTTCGGCTGGTTTTTGATGCGAATAAACTTCATCGGAAGTTGACGAAACAATAACCTAACACATCAGCACTTCCGTTTATGTATTTAGTGCAGAGTTAGACAATAGAGACAGAGTTGCACGGTACTAAATAAGAACAAGACAAGATATCCGTTGACATAGACAGCGGTACGAAAACAATCCATATTCATATGTGATATTTGTCTTCCTGTATGGCAGCGAATGCTGGACAGTCTCATTAAAGATGAAGAAGAGTCTTGAAGCAACAGAAATGTGGTTCTGCAGAAAGATGCTGACAATACCATGGACCTAACATGTGAGTAACAACAAGGTTTTGGAGAATTTGAAAACAAAAAGGAAACTTATACTTTGTTGTAGCATACCTACGGACGACAATGGGCATGTCCCTATTCACGTAAATACAATAGTAAATACTGTATGTTGGTCTGCAGGCAGAGATTCGTCTCCAGCTGTGCTGCTCAAACTCTTTACGTCCGGGCAGAGAGGATCCCCATGTCGAAGGGCAGAGTCTCGTCTGGGGAAACAGTTACCCGACCCCGTTTTATACGGGGGTCTATGCGGAATTTTTGACCGAGCCTACGGGCTCGGATACCCCACATTAAATTCGGCCTTGTACCACATCTGACCGCGTGGAGCGGTTCGTAGATTTCCTGCAGCTGGAGATTCATTGTGGAATTCACTTGACTCACTTATAGCAGTTGACTACTTTTTCTACGCGCCGCTGGCGAATCTTATATGTGTTGTTCTAATTCTAAGTATTATCGTTTACTACCAACCTTCTTGTGATTATTCTATTCAGTAAATTTCCCTAGGTTACAACATACTTAACATCCGGAAGAGGCTGCTGAAATTTCTGGGACATGTAATGAGGAAGGAGGCTTGGAGAAACTGATACTCACAGGATAGATTGAGGGAAAGTGGGACAGAGGAAAGCAGCGAATAACGTATTGAAGATTTTGAGCAAATGAATGGTAGAACAGAGTTTGAGGGAAATAACACAGAAGTTATTAAGAGCTACAAGAGAGAGGAAGATGTGGATGGCCATCGTCACGTATGTCCTGAAGGGACACGACATATAAAAGACAGAATATAATTAAAGAAGACTATTTACTTTATTCGGACTATTGTTGCCATCTTTGTCGCCATATTCATTACAACGTTTCGGCCGTTGTACGCTCTTGCCTTCTTCAGGTGCTGATTCCTTAAGTTTATGAAAATTCGCACATATGCTAGGCAACAAGAATCTCCTGAGCCGACCAAGAATAGAAACGAATGCAATATGGGAACCAGTAATAAGGTGTGCCAGAGAAAAGCGATAATAACAACAAAAATTGCAATATGAGCTCTGGTAAAAATTATATTTGATAACAGCAAAAATTGCAATATGAGCACTGGTAAAAAAAGTTGACCGAAGACAATAGGTTTATAATGCCCAGAAATTCATACTCTGACGTCCTCAAAGACACATGGCATGGTGGATAAAGGCGTTGGTTAGATCTAGTGACAGGACCTAAACAGTGTGAGTTCAATACCGGGTTAAGGCAGTGGAGAGGTTGAAAAGGGGAATTAACAAGAGATAACTGACAACCATTAAACATGGAACTAGAACAGTTTACCCCAGTGAGCGAAATATAGGGTTCAGTTCGACATTCCAACCACCCGAAGAAGGCCGGAGCGTACAACGTTGTAATAAACATGGCGACAAAGATGAGGTCAATAATGTAAATAGTGTACATAATACCTCATCTCAGAAATAGAGATGATTAAAGAAAGTGTTCAGTTCGAAAATCCTATCTATTTTGGTGTATCTAGCTTTTCTTTCTTCATATTTTCTAATTTACTATGGCGAATCTGGCTATTCTGTTCTATACTTGTACATCCATATAATAAATGCGTATGTCAGTGTGTCACACTTTTTCAATTTTACTCCTAGAGCCCGTAGACCAACATATCATACCGTTTTGGAATCAGACCGATTCCGTGAGCATATTAGAAACATTTCGGGTCGGATCAAGACTAAAATTTTGATTCCCAATTTTTCATTACGGCGATTTTATCGGGGATTTTTAACGTGATTATTTCTGACAGATTTTTTTTAACTTGGAAATAAATTTGGAAATAATTGAAATTATTTGCGAAATCCAGCGAAATTCACCCTGAAATAAAAATAATTGTACCGAAAATAAAGACTTACGTACATCGAATTGTCTTTAAATTAAGTGACAGCAGAAGAATTATCGTTGAACTTTTAAAAGCTAATCTTAAATATTAATGCAAAACTTAAATGTAGCGATGAATTTTGAGTTCCTCAGTAGTTTATTGCCAATCGCATCTAGTCCTCCCTACCTATTGTGATGAAGACTTAATCAAGACCCAACTGCAGGCGCTAGTTTAAATGCCGGTCAACAGGGCGGCTTTTAAACTAGGCTGTTTATTTTTTTGAGATTAGGTATTGTAAATATTTACACTATTTCCGATGTTGGGACTGTTGTCTTCATCTTTATTGCTATATTTACGACGTTTCGGCCGTTGTATGCTCCGGCTTTCTTCCGGTGGTATTTCTTGAAATTTCGAAACGAACGCTTTATTTAGTCCACAGAGGTAGATTGTTCTAATTCCATGTGTTATGACTTTGGATATCTCAGTTCTAGTTTATTCCCCTTGATAACTCTTCGAGTTTTTGTTCTCTCTCATGTTTCCAGGTATTGAACTCACAACCCTTTGGGTCTATTCTGGTATCTCACTTTTCAGACAGCTCGACTCTTATAAATTATTTTTTCATCTTTAAAATTATGCTGACTGCAAAGGAAGTGTAATGACGTATTTTTGTAAACCGGAAACAGTTTTGATGAGACATTAGTTTGTTATTTGGAGAAGACTCTGCTAAGAAACGCCCAATAATAGAAAATTCTCATTAAAGATGAGAATCTTTAAAATAATGTCTCGGTAAAGAGCCATACACGTCAAAATGAATGTCGGTTGAGAAACAGTCTCAGTATTTGCTTTTTTCTGCTTATAAAGAATTTGCTGAGGCTTCTCTGTTTTATACGTCATGTCAGACAGCGTTTTGCCAGATTACTATATGTAGCAAGGAACTTATATCATGGGCTGCTAAGAGGAACTTCTATTACTGTATCATCAAATCAACTTTTCATAGCATGAGACAGCAAAATGAAAAAGAAGCTATTACTTTCGGAGCTACTCGCATACATATGCTTTACGCATAAAATACAACACATACACACACGCACATATACATACACACATGCATACACACAATGGTATACATTTAGCCTGCATGGCATGGACTTATAACGGTGGAGTAATGAATAGCGGCTCGAATTGAGGAATCGGAGAGCCGAGTTCGAATTCCAGTCGAATCCATTACATTCACTTACGTGCTAATACCCTTGAGAAAGGTGAGAATCCTCTTCTTCTTCCCTCCAGCTATGGATAAATACCAGGATAGACCGGGTTCTATAGCCTTGGATGGCAACTTGTCTACCGCAGAAAGAAATGGCTACCTTTTGCGGGAAAAAATCTGCCTCGTTAGTCATGTATCTTTCGATACATGACTAGCGAGACAGTGTATCACGTATGGCACATAACTGACTGGTGTCTACAGAATGATAATAACAGGTGTAGTTATTTGATTCATAATTTTACAGCATGGTTCAGCTTCGTGATAACGCTGGAATTCAAATTAATCCAAAATGATCTGATACACATCAGATCATTTTGGATTAATTTGAATTTTGGCGTTATCACTAAAATTGGTAGCCAACAAAATCTTTTCAGCCACATTGACAACATCCGATCTGAGACGGTTGAAAATACCAGACGGAAAAGAAAAAGACTAAATAATGAATTTCGGACAGCTTATTCACAGTTTTGATTGCTATATAAATCTTCTTATTGGAAAACCGGATAAATACAATTAAAAAATAATATAAAACTACATTTAAATTTGAATTTGTCAGAACTTCATACCGTTATCGGTATACAAGTTCTGTTAAATATATTTACACTAGTTACATTGTTTGGACTGTTGGCCTCATCTTTACCGTCCTATTCACAACAATTCGGCCGTTGTAAGGCCGAAGCGTACAAAGGCCAAAACGTCGTGAATGTGACAGTAAAGATGAGGGCAAAAGCAAAAGTTAAGACAATATATATATATATATATATATATATATATATATATATATATATAATATATATATATATATATATATATATATATATAAAGAAAGAACAGTAAGATATATAATCCGGTATTCTAGATATTTTTATTTTTACAAAATAGTGCTCAATGTAAATTTACAGAGCATTAATATTATAAATTAACTGATTTAAAAAATGTTTTTTCTAGCTACACAGTTCTAACCATGTTTGAAAAAATGGAAGCTAAAAGCTTCGAATTTAATTTTGTAATTAAATTAAAGACATTAATCCCATTTCCTCCTCAAAAATTCGTTTGAGTATGAAATGGAACTAATGTCTTTAATTTAATTTCAAAATTAAATTGAAGCTTTTAGCTTCCACTTTTTGAAACATGGTTAGAACTGTGTAGCTAAAAAATATTTTTAAATCAGTTAATATATATATATATATATATATATATATATATATATATATATATATATATATATATATATACCCGAATTAGCTGCGCCTCACTACGTGTCCCACATATTTTTGCAAAGAAATGATGATTGATTTGAAACCATTATTATAATTTGTGGCGAAAAATGATGCATTTCAATATTCTTCAATGATCTTGTCGATGTGACCTCCATCTTCTGGCTTTCTCCTTCTATATTTTGGATAGAAGACATTACCTTGTTTAAATTAAAATTTTAATTTAAATCAAAGAGAAAAAAAATTCAGTGAGAGGGTTGAGCAAAAACAGCTTGATCTGACCCCTTTCATACATATTTGATGCAATACTTGATTGATTGAATTGATAAGCAGATTTCAACTTTGATATAAGAGTTGAATTGTTGCAACGAAGATGTATTGTATGGCACTACTCACTGATTGGTGGTTTCTTGCCCAACTTGACATCCATATTGTCTCATTTTGATCTTGCCGATGTGACCGCCATCTTCTGGCTTTCTCCTTCTATATTTTGTATAAGAGTCATTCCCTTGTTCAAATTTAAATTTAATTTAAATCAAAGGGAAAAATTTCAGTGAGGGGTTTCTGCCCCTACTCAGGACCACTCTTTGATCAAAAAGAAATATACATATCCAAGTACCCTAGGAGTCGTTCCCTTGTTCAAATTTAAATTTAATTCATATCAAAGGGAAAAAAATCAGAGTTATGACTGACTCCTCCGCCCCAGGGGACCACCTTTAATCAAAATGAAATATTCTTATCCAAGTACCCTGGGTAATGTAGTTTCAGAATATATGGTTACGGGGGTTCTATCTCCAAAACCCCAAGAGGAATTCGATAACAAACAGATAGACAGTGGCTTTAACTTCATATATATATATATATATATATATATATATATATATATATATATGTCTGTGTGTGTGTGTGGATGTGTGTGTGTGTGTGCGATGTTTCCATTAACACTACAGGACATAGACCTTCTTTCAGTCTGTTACATACTGTTACATATTTATTGTTATTTTTTCGGATATTAACTTAAATAAATTTGATTACTTTTAACATTTAATGTTTTACTGTATGTTCCAATTTTTTAATAAATCATTGCACATGCGAATCAAAACTGCGAGTTAAACTGTCCAAAATTGAGATAAATTCTTATTTCACAAGCCTAGCTCAGTTTTGGCGAAAACGGGACAAGTATAGGGTACCCCGTGAGGATCAAAATCACTACCAATTCTGGCACTGATAGGACCCCTAAGCATTAATGCATGATGCACTCTAAAAAGTTAATCTAAGTTTACCCACAATTTGGCTCTCGATGTGCAACAAATTACTGGAAAATCGAAAAAAAAAAAAAAAAAAAAAAGGAATAACCCTCATTCTAAAACCTAACCCTAACCCCAGCACTAGAAAGGGGATTCTTTAATCAAAATTGAATGGCTGGATATTTTTTGGACAGATCTAAGAGATTTGTCGCAGTTGTTCAATGGGAATCTGATTGCAGATTCGAGTAGAGGTGGGAGGGGAGAGGAGGGGAGCAAATGGCTTCCAAACTGCTGCGTCTCGATTCGCTCCAGATATGAATGTTTAATACAATAGCGTAATTCGGACGTATATACCGTCGGTTTCTGTTTGTGTAATTGGTGCTAGATATTTTGGGCGTTCACCGTATCAGAAGAACAAAAATAGGGTTGGTCCGGCCGACAGGGGTCGGGACCAATCTGCTATAACAAAACTGATTTCAGGCAGTCAGCGTTAACGCGAGCGAAGCTGAATTCTGGAAATATTGGCAAGTGAAATCATGGAAGCAGACAACTGAACAGCAAATGAGTCGAAATATTTAAGACCGTATGTGTTAGTTCGACCGGAATAATAATCTATAATATTAATCTTTTTATTTCGTTTTTTTTTTCTTTTTTCGGTGTCTTATCTACTAAGCTGTTGTTAGAAGACTATAATATTCAAGATATTACTTTATCTTACCGTTTTTTTTTGTTCTTTATTTCCGTTTGTTCTTCTATACGTACGTAGAACTTTCCCCATATCTTCTACTTTATCCTCTAGTCTTAGAAAATAAACTGTACTTTTGAAGATAATATTTTGAATTTTTCTTTTTTGTTTTTTTATTCCGCTCGTTTGTGTATATATATGCGACATTCTCCTTGTATCTTCCACAGTTTGTCGTAAAAAGGCGAGAATAATCAGCGACTATACATTTTATTTTTTTTATACGTTTCATATCAAGCAAGGCAATAAAACCACTAAAACGCAAGAGGTTACTAGAGAATACGAGGAAAAATGACTAATAATGAGAGTGGCCAATAATGGAATAAGAATTAAGAAGACAGTAGCAGTAATATGGTGGTGTTCTGAACAACTTAAAATCGTGTTTTTTAACCGAATTTACCCCATGCAAGGCAGTAAAGCCACTAAGATGCAATGGGTTTAATGGTCTGAAAGAATTAGAAAACAGGAACATCATGAATAAGCCATAATAATAGAAAAGTAACCAGGAAGACAGAAGATTACGATTGACGTTGCATTTAAATTTTTGAAGATCAAAGTTGACTGGGAAGCCAGAAGACGATTCCACACGCGAGAATTGATGTTAGAGAAAATTGAAACGAAAAGGACATTTCTATATATCATCATAAACAGACAGTTTAAATTTCTAGGCAACATATTGGGGAAAGTGGGCTTGGAAAATTTGATACTCACAGGACATATTGAAAGACAAAGAGATAGGGAAGCAGTGATTAACTTAGTTAACGGGTTTGTGTAAATGACTGAAAGAACAGGGATTAGGAGTAAGAACAAACTTTACTACAAGCTACAAAGGAAAGGAAAATGTGGAGAGCCATGATTGTCCAATTTCTGAAGGTACAGAGAGCCTAGAAGAAGAATAGTATTCGCAATCTTGAAGATTTATCTCTCAAAAACCTTTAGAACTAATGGTGATTCATTCAAATAGGAACAAATCATTTGTTAAATGCTTGGTTTCCTAATTCTATATTTTCAGGATCTCTTTACAAAAGATTGAAATCATAAAGAGAAAAATTTACCAAAAAAAAAAAAAAAAAGAACAATTCCATTTTTTTTATGGGTTAATAACTCTAAACTTTAAAGTCTAGAGAATTAGAAAATTATAACAAATTGTAAATGAATAATTACTCTATAAATTGTCATGTAAAATCTGCTTCGTCATAAACTATTTTGTTCATATTGAATCTAATTGTCAATGATAGAATTTTTTCTTTCTCTGGGATTATTCTATTTATGTTTAAACTGGATTAATGACATATTTATTTTTAGATTTTGGGAAAATATATTTTTTCTCATGTGAAAAGAACATTCTTATTCTCTGTCATATTTCTAATCTGTTGGCAGCTCAATATACATACGAAGTTAACTAGCTTGCCTCTTAAGTCATTAAAGTTTTAGAGAGATTGTTCCTCACTAAGTGTCCCGCATTCTTTTCTTTCCCATGTTTCTAATCTGTAGGCAGCCCAATGTACAGACGAAGTTAATTAGCTTGCCTTGCAAGTCATTAAAATTTTAGTACTCACTAAGTACCCTGCATTCTTTCATCTCTCATATTTTTAGTCTGTAGACGGTGGAGCAATGGATAACGGCCCGGAATGAGGAATCGGAGAGCCGAGTTCAAATTCCAGTCGAATCCATTATGTGTTAATACGCATGAGAAAGGTATGAATACTCGTCTCCCCACCGACAGCTATGGGTAAATATCAGGATAGACCGGGTTATATAGCCTTGGATGGCAACTGGTTTACCGCAGAATGAAATGGCAACCTATTACGGAAAAAAAAATCTGCCTCGTCTGTCATGTATCGAAAGATACATGATCGCCTAAGCGTGTATCACGCATGGCACATAACTGACTGAGACAACTCAATGTACAGACGAAGTTAACTAGCTTGCCTCTTATGTCATTAAAGATTTAGTGAGATTGTTCCTCACTAGGTGCCCCGCATTCTTTTCTCTCCTATATAATATTCTGTTCATTTTGAGTGTAAATATCAATGGAAAAAAGCAGTAATATGATGACGTTCTGAACAACTTAAAATCGTGTTTTTTTTAACCGAATTTACCCCATCCAAGGCAGAAAAGCCACTAAGATGCAATGGGTTTACCGGTGAAAGAAATAGAAAACAGGAACATTACGAAAGAGCCATAACAATAGAAAAGTAACTAGGAAGACAGAAGATTACGATTGACGTTGCATTTAAATTTTTGAAGATCAAAGTTGACTGGGAAGCCAGAAGCCAGAAGCAAGTTCCACAGGAGAGAATTGCAGTAGAAGGAACTGTTAGCATAGAACCTACGGTTATATTTTGCCATTTCGACTGTAAATTGGTTAGACATTGCTGTCAATCTAGCACTGCACTTAAATTAATAAAGTCTAGGTACCACAGAGGTGAGTTCATCGGAATAATTACCATGAAAGTGCTTATACAAAAGACAGAGGAAAGCGGCGTTACGTCGGTGGGAAATGAACTGAAACCGAGATGCCAGGTAAGGACCAATAACATTGCAGATTCTTCTTAGGATTTTATCTCACACACGGTTTTGCCTTTCTAACCCCAGGAAGTGAAAAGGAGAACACGCTTTCCGGCGAAAATCGTCGTTAATATATTTCCCACTTTCCACCAGCTTAACATTTGTTACGGACACTATTATAGATCCTGTGTAGATGGTGGAAAGTAGAACATTTATTACCGTCGTGTTTCGCCGGAGTGATACTATACCGGGTGTAACCGCAAAATTCTCCATTGTTAGATTAAAATTTGAACCGTTTTATCTTAGAAATGATTAAAGATATCTTACTGGAATTCTCTGAGGATTTTATAACACTATTGGACTCTAATTTGAGCTTAACGGAAGAATCATGATGAAATAGATCACAGACGAAAATGACATATTCATCATTAATTAATTATAGATAAGGAACAGAAGATTATGAAGGTCTGAAATAAACTTCAAATATATATATGCATTATTCCAGAATCATTTCCCAACGTATTCAAGATGATTTTCGCTCTCTCTAACCTTCTAACTTTCTATCCTGGAGTAACAAGATGCCTCACAGGTTTCACGTACGATTTCATTTTGAAGTCTTTTGTCACTGCTCTTTGGATTGTCATAGCTGAAACTCTTCTCTCACGTGCCAAAAGTCTTACAGATTGAGTTGGATCTTTTCTAATTGATCCCTCTAACTATAAGTTGAAATGATTATACCTCTTCCTGTTGTGGGCTCCTGATCCAGTTGTCCTCTCTACTGTCCTCTGTTTTTTTAGAGTTATTCACCATTCTCGATTGTTTTTGAATGGATCATGAAGATAGAAGCCAGAGTATGAATGTTGCTACCCTTTACTAAAGGCCTGAATGATCTTTTTCCTGTCACCATTGCTCATCTGGGAAGACAGTGGGTTTGACACAAAACAATTTTAACCTGCTCTCTTTTTATCTGAATACATCAAAGGGTTTTTTAGTGATTCTTACAAAAATGGTGTCAAGACGGCTAAACAACTCATCTGAAAACACAGAAAAAGAAAACTCAATTCGTTTAGCTGTTTTTTAGATATTAAAAAAATTGTGGGATTGATAATTGTTCTGTTACATGATTTTGCAGTTGCACCCGGTGTATATATATATATGTATATATATTAAAGACATTTTTATGTTTAACATCCTTTTTATAGATACAAGTATTTAAGTAAATGCTCTGTTTATAATTAACAGTATTAAATAACATTTCCCGGCCTGAATGTCCGAGATATTTTCATAGAAAATATTCGTCCTTTGACAGGATTCGAACCTGCATCCTATACGGAACCGTCATTTAGCTTGACGTGCCTAACCTCTCGGCCACAAAGAATCGAATTGACTGCTTATAAACTTCAATCTTCCATGAATCTCGCACATGCCGAAGAAAAGAATGTTAAACGTAAAAATGTCTTTAATAAATTGTCGGACTTTGTCCATTTCTTAATATATATATATATATATATATATATATATATATATATATATATATATATATATATATATATATATATATATATATATATATATTCATGGTAATTGTTCTGATGAGCTTTCCTCTTCATTAACTCGACTTTACGAATTTAAGCGCAGTACTAGATTGGTAGATAGGTCTTATCATTTTACAGTTTAGTGACCAGATATAACTTTAGATATAAGTTCCATGTTGACATCTTCTTCTCCCGCGCTTTTCCTTTGTGTGTCTCTTCTGCGGCCTCTTTCTGTACAGTCAACTTTGATCTTCAAAAATATGAATGAAATGTCAATAGTTATCTTCTGTCTTCTTAATTCCTGTTCTTTTATTGTTTTTCCTCCTTAAATGTTGTGGTGTCCTCCCTCTAAAGTGTCCATGTTGGACTCTTCCGCCTACTATAAGATTAGTAGGAGAGAAGCCGTTGGGGAACAGTCGAATAGATTGGGGCACCTCGGCGTGGTGTAATGGTTAGCAAGCTTGTCTCGCTAGAACATATTACGACTGAGTAGTGAGTTCGATCCTCACTGGGTGCTCCATACTTCCGGCCTTGTGCCACATCTAAGCAGCGCTTAAACCCAGACGAAGCTTTGCCCAAGGGTAGGTTTCGTCCGGGGAGGTAGATAGGCCCTGAACCCGTTTATACGGGTTCAAAGGGAATATTTTTGCCGAGCATACGGGCTCGGATAACCCAATAAACTGGCCTTGTGCCACATACAACCCACGTGGGGGGGACGTTAAATATAACAGTCGAATAGATTGAACTCTGGGTCAAGAGACATGTCGAGTAATACTCTCCTGTTGTGCCTACTGTTTATATATATATATATATATATATATATATATATATATCTGTAACAATTGTTTTGTTATTTCTTTAACCATTTACTTGGTCACAATTAATAATGATTTTATTTTTCCTATTCATTCATACTCAGTAACCTTTTGCGTCTTAGTGGCTTTTATTGCTTTGCCTGAGGTAAAAGTATTAAAAATAGTATATATATATAAAACTCTGTCTATAAAATCATTATGTTTTTTTATGAACTCATTTCAATAGACGAAACGAGTAATGAAGATCTTACTATTTTGTCATTCAATTACCAAATATTAGTTTATATATATATATATATATATATATATATATATATATATATATATATATATATATATATAAAAAAATATAGTCTTAAGGTTGCTATATTTATGGGATAAAAGTGCTCAATATCAGAGATAGAGCGTGTAAATATAAAAGTGAACATAGAAGTGGCCTGATGATTGCATATAGCATGAAACAGACTCTCTCTCTCTCTCTCTCTCTCTCTATATATATATATATATATATATATATATATATATATGATATATCATATATCATCCAATATAAATATATATATATATATATATATATATATATATATATTGGTGCATATCATATCATCCAATAAATAGAGCTTGTGGCATGGAAAATTGTAATTGTTAAGTTAATGTAAAATTCCGGTCAAGTCAGTTGAGTTACTCTCAGTATTGCTCTTGGGAAAGGTATGAACCTTCCGTCTCCAGCTACGGGTTAAATAGCAGAGTACAGCGGCCCCTCAAGCCTTATGTGGCAACCAGTCTAAAAACAGTGAATTGAAAAATGTATGGAAGGCAATGAAAAATAACTCCTATATCTTGCCTCAGAAGTCACGGCAATTTATCGATAATAATGAAAATAACACCGTGTAGGGCAATGATTGCCTACGTTTTGAAATGACATGGAACTAAATTTTTTAAAAATATCTCTCTATCTATCTATCTATCTATCTATCTATCTATCTATCTATCCCAGTCTGTTCATTATCTATCTATCTATCTATCTATCTATCTATCTATCTATCTTAGTCATTTTATCTCAGACCATATGTTATTCTAATCTATCTATCTATCTATCTATCTATCTATCTATCTATCTATCTACCTATCTATCTATCTATTATATTGTTCATATCTATCTATCTATCTATTATATTGTTCATATCTATCTATCTATTATATTGTTCATATCTATCTATCTATTTTATTGTTCATATCTATCTATCTATCTATCTATCTATCTATCTATCTACATTAGTCATTTTATCTCAGACTGTTCATACGTTATTCTAATCTATCTATCTATCTATCTATCTATCTATAACCACATATAACGTAAATGTTATATTTTTCTTTTTCGGAGAAGGATGTTATTTAAAACATGACAAGCATGGTCCTAACTAAAAACTTCACAGTGACAGAACCGATCGTAAAACTCTTCCAATTAAGCTGGTAATTACCGCTCAGGTGTACAAATATTGGCGACAAAAGAAGCTGACTTAAGTTTAAGTCTCTGATGGTCGGCTCTATCACTGTGAATCATTTAGTTACGTATATGCTTTATGATGATCGTAAATAATAAATATTGCATTGTATTTGGTTCACATATTTTTATAAACTTGTAAATATAACATTATTCTTGTAACTAAATATTCTAATGCATAAATCGCCTTAAACATTATTGTTGCCAGTTCTCGAGATAAAATAGTAAAAATCCACTTTTATCTGTTATGAAAATTCTAAAAATAGCTTTTTAAAATAATAAAAAAATTCCGAAGATTTAAATAATAATAGCGGTGTCAAAGGAAAAAGTGTCCTTTGGCACACTGTTTTTTGTTCGGTTTGTGTTGCTTCTTTCTTTTGCATTTACGTTTGTTAAACTTAACCATGTTTGCCAAGGCGTGGCAAATCATAACTTTCCTTAGGTTCCTTTGCTTCATTGTTGTTGTGGTCTTGTTAAGGCCAGAAATAAAGACACAAGAGAGGAATTGAGTTAAATATATTAACAGAAACAATAATAGAAACATATACAAACAAGAGTGTTACAGCAAGAATGCTCAGTCCGACTGTCAGAGCTGACTGCTGGAAACTTCCCTCTCCAAAAGGCAGTACCTGCTCCTATTTATAGCTGGGAGAGTCCATGCGTGCATGGGTAAATTACTATAACAGATAGATAGATAGTAAACAGATTGAGATAGATTGATAGATAGATAGATAGATAGATAGATAATGAACAGATTGGGATAGATAATGATGTGGCCTTGTTAGCGCCAGAAATAAAGAGACAAAGAGAGGAACTGAGCTAAACAGATATTTTAACAGAAACAGTAACACAAACATATACAAACGAGTGTCTTACAGCAAGAGTGTTCGGTCCGACTGTCAGAGGTGACTGCTGGAAACTTCCCTCTCCAAAAGGCAGTACCTGCTCCTATATATAGCTGAGGGAGTCCATGCGTGCGTGGGTAAATTACCATAACAATTATTTATGAATTGCCATGACTTCCCGGAAGAGAAACTGAAGCGGTTTCCTACTGAAGGAATGTTTTGCATCCAAATTCCTTTTCTTTATTATCTGTGAATTGCCATGACATACAGAGAAAGTCAATGCAGTAACTTCGCGTTGTTTACTGCAAGCTATTGCATTGAAAGTACTCATTCTCATTGACCAGTTTCCATCTGAGGTTAGAAAGCACAGTCGGCATTGCTATTTAACACAGCTGGAAGTGAGAAGATATGGAATCGTGCCTTTTTTTTAAGAGCATTTGTGCAAAAATAAATGTAAAATTCTATGTTCGTTTATCAACATACTAAATTGATTATTTCTACATCGGCGATTAGTCTGGAAACTGGAATACTTCGCGTCTGTTACCGCTGTCTGGGTCCAGGGTGTCGAATGTACATTTTCTATCCAGATAGGGACACCCCGTTTGCAGAGTTGGAAAGAGCGGACTTCTCGCCCAGATCTCTCGCCAGTCTCGCCTGTTTGCCAGCCTCAGCTAAACTTATCGATACTAAAGATCGATACGTGCATTACCAAGTGTGACGGAGCGAAGGCGATAAAGATTATGTTCGGCTAATCTTACAAACGCACACAAACCTATTTGCGCAGCAAATCAACTTTCAAAACAATGAGCATTGAAGCTTGTAAGTAGCCAAGACATCGACCAGACTGTGCTTAACTAATACACAAACACAGACATGCATGCGCGCATATATATATATATATATATATATATATATATATATATATATATATATATATATATAATTTGATTTATGATCTCCACATCCACAGAGATCCTAAGGCGTTAAAACTCCGCGTGAGGTTTCCTCACGCGGAGTTTTAACGTGCTTTCATACAGGCCTGTTTCGATGTATCACAGCTCATCATGGCGGATAGACATCCAGTTGCTTAAAGCCGGGATCGAAAATCCGGCCGATTCGTTATCAGTCAGAGATTCTGCTCGTAAACTATTAACGTATTATATATATATATATATATATATATATATATATATATATATATATATATATATATATATATATATATAGATAATATTGGAAAATATACATACATATGCAAAATATATATAAAAATACGCATACATGTATATTTTCAGAAAAAAAATTTTCCAAGAGGAAGAATCCAGGTAGAACTCAATGTCTAGGACAGAGTAAGGATATAATAAAAAGGCTTAAACACTAATATTAGTGTTTAAGCCTTTTATTATATATATATATATATATAATATTATTTTTATTATATATATATATACTAATATTAGTGTTTTTTTATTTATATATATATATATATATATATATATATATATATAATTAATTCATCGAGTCTAGAAGAAAGCTAAACAGAATGCCGAAAGCAACGATGAATTACTTAATTATGATTATTTTAAATCCTCCTAATTATTTCTTTCTTTCTTTCTTTCTTTCTTTCTTTCTTTCTTTTTTTTCTTTCTTTCTGTTGTGGTAGGATCCACCTAATTTGCATAGTGGTGTACCGACCATATAAATATGGTTGGTACCGGGAAGACGGGGTGGAGGAATCAAGAGATTCAATCCAGAGACTCTGCCGACTGCGACTAAGTCAACACATTCTCCAGGAACGGTCTTCCCAGGAATATACAAAAGACTATATGTAAATATTGTGTACACTTTCTTGTTTCAATAAATTTTGTTCTAAGTACATTTTGTGTTGTATTATTATTTATTATTCCATTATTTTTATGTTTAGATGCATTTAAACTGATCAAATTTTATTTCAGAGAACAATAAAATTAAATTTTGTTTGATTAAAACCCTGCTAACATGGAAGTAGCCAAGAATCATTTGAGGCACATAATGCTTTATGAGTTCAAGAAAGGAAACTCAGCAGCCGAAGCGGCTAGAAACATTCACTCAGTTTATGGAGAGATATGTGTGAATGAAAGAACTTGCAGAAGATGGTTTGCAAAATTCAGAGGTGGAGATTTCACCCTTGAAGATGAAGATCGAATCGGACGTCCAGTTGAGTTTGATGAAAAGCTTCTTGAAGCAGCCCTTGAAGAAAATCCTGCTTTATCAGTTGAGGAATTGGCAGTGGTTCTCAGTTCAAAGCATACAACTATTCATCATCATCTTCAACAACATGGAAACGTTCCTAAATTTGGAAAATGGGTTCCTCATGAATTGTCCGAAAACAACCTCAAATCTCGAGTTGACATCTGCTCTTTTCTCCATTCTCGCCAACTTGTTTCACCTTGTTTGGTTAGACTTGTGACTGGCGACGAAAAATGGATCTTTTATCGAAATGTTAACCGTCGTAGACAGTGGCTTGGTAAAGGGAAAGGACCCCAGCCACAGCCGAGAAGGGAACTTCATGGGCAAAAGGTTCTTTCAATCTGGTGGAATCGCCAAGGAATAATCTATTTTGAATACTTACCACCTAATGCAACAATTAATACTCAAATATACTGTCAGCAATTAGAGCGTTTGAACCAAGCTTTGAGGAAAAAATACCTGCTCTAGTGAATCGAAAAGAGGTGATGTTTCATCAGGACAATACGCGATCCCACACAGCAAAAATCACGTCATAAAAGATCGAAGAACTTGGTTGGGAGAAAATTTCTCATCCACCTTGTTCTCCCGATCTTGCTCCTTCAGACTACCATTTGTTTCTTAGCTTACAGAATCATTTGGAAGAAACAGCTTTTCTAACACAGGAAGATGTTAAAACTGACATTTGTGAGTTCTTCGAATCAAAGCCAAAAGAATTTTACAGTAATGGAATTACTAAGCTTGTTAATAGATGGAAGTAAGTCATAGATAATCAGGGAAAATACATTGTTGATTGAATCTGTAATTAAATGTAACATTTGGTCACTTGTTTTCTTTATTCAAAATTCGGACAGAACTTATGGGATGATTTGATATATATATATATATATATATATATATATATATATATATATATATATATATATATTGTTGTGGTATGATACACCTAATTTGCATAAATATGGTTAGTACCGGGAAGAGAGGGAGGAATCAAGAGATTCAACCAGAGACTCTGCCCGACTGCGACTCAGT
The DNA here is from genome assembly GCA_903632075.3 of Acanthosepion pharaonis. Classification (NCBI taxonomy): domain Eukaryota; kingdom Metazoa; phylum Mollusca; class Cephalopoda; order Sepiida; family Sepiidae; genus Acanthosepion; species Acanthosepion pharaonis. The sequence continues at coordinate 542,498 of CAHIKZ030001111.1, read as the reverse complement.
CAACACATTCTCCAGGAACGGTCTTACCAGGAATATACAAGAGACTATATGTAAATATTGTGTACATTTTCTTGTTTCAATACATTTTGTTCTAAGTACATTTTGTTCTAAGTACATTTTGTGTTGCATTATTATTCCATGCATTAGTCAAGTTTCAACATATATATATATATATATATATATATATATATATATATATATATATATATATATGTGACGTTGGGCTCTTTTTCTTCCGGCATGCCATCTTATGATGGCCCAGCAGCTCTAAACAGCAACATATAATTTGATTATAATGGTGAAGGCTTGTGAAGAACTGACCACACTTTTTAGAAGAACCGTCTATATGTTGATCTAAATATGCGCGAATTGCACTAAATTTTGACAAATAACAAGTTCTTTGGGACATTAACAAACAAATATCAACATTAAATTCTAACATTGGTCACACATGCACTTCTCTCTCTCGTAGGCTGACTCGTCATTTGTCAACAATTAGTGCAATTTCGCGCACATATAGATCGACATTTCGCAAATAACCAAAATAACCCCCCGACCATATATATATACTAGGTGGAGTCATAACTATTTTCCGTTTTGGGGAACCAACTGTTTTGCAAGGTTTTAAAGAATAAAGTTAACAAGTAAAAAGAAAAATTAATCATGACTCAAACTAATATATATTTCATTAAGTGGTATTGAACGTAACTCACAAGACAAACGTCTTATTGTAGTTTTATAATTTTCGAATAAGTTTTGGCAGATCCGGGTCAAAATTGAGGATACAGAAATTCCTCATACTGGGTGAAAACATTTAAATATATTCTTCGAATCAAAGCCAAAAGTGTTTTACAGTAATGGAATTAGTAAGCTTGTTAATAGATGGAAGGAAGTTATAGATAATCAGGAATCATTGTTGATTGAATCTGTAATTAAATGTCGCATTTGGCCACTTGTTTTCTTTATTCAAAATTCGGACAGAACTTTTGGGATGACCTGATATATTAGAATAATATTAAAAATAATAGTAATAACGTCTATTGATACACCGCTTATGACCATATCAGTGGTTCTCGTACGATCACCTAAGTTAAGCAATATCTAGCCTGGTTTGTTCCTAGATTGCTCAGAGCTTGGAAATGCCAGTTTTTGTCAGCTTGGATGTAAGGGTGGTGTAATGAATAATGGTACTGAATTAGAGATCGGAGAGACGGTTTCAGTTTCATTAGTGTTCTTTATATTTACGTACGCACAAATACTATTGAAAAAAAAACTTGAATTCACCTCTTCTTAATTAGTCTTAGTTAGTAGGACTTATATCAGTAAAGCATTATTATTTTCCCCAAATAATTGCACAATAGAGAAATATTTTCTGATATTTCTCCAAATGGTAGATAATCCGTAAAAAAAAAACGATCAATCAATAAAAATCCTATTGACATGCATAAAATTATTTAACTCAACACATTTTAAATCGAACAGAATTTCTACAAATAAATGGCTAAATATTTATCTAGAGTAATAATTATTATAAATGTGTTGAAGGCTCACGTTACTTATCGGAGGTTGACTCAGATATTCGCGATTCCTCGGGATCCAGACGAGAAGGATACTAACAAGTAGCGATTTTTCTTGAATATAACATAATTTCTCATCATAAATGAATAGTATTAAACAATATTTACCGGCTTGAATGTCCGAGAAATTTTCACAGAAAATATTCGTCCTCCGACAGGATTCGAACCTGTATCCTATACGGAACCGTCATTTAGCTTGACGTGCCTATACCGATTTAGCCACAGAAGAGCGTTCGATTAGCAAGATCGATTTTACTGTCTTTAAACTTCCATCTTACATAAATCTCTCGCGACATTCAGATCTGCTCAAAGCCTATCCAAATGTAAACAAATGACGTCACACATCATGAAATGGACAAAGTCCAACAATTATTTTAAGGAATTTTTATTAGGTTGGTGCAAAAATAATGACGTAATAATGTCGTTTTTTGACGTTAAAAAATGACATTATTACGTCATTATTTTAGCACCAACTTAATATGTTTCTACATTCTTTTTATAGATACAAATATTTAAGTAAATGCTCTGTTTATAATAAACAGTATTAAACAACATTTACCGTCCTGAATGTCCGAGAAATTTTCACAGAAAATATTCGTCCTCCGACAGGATTCGATCCTGTATCCTATACGGAACCATCATTAGCTTGATGTGCCTTTAATCGATTTGGCCACGAAGGAGGGTTCCGTTAGTAAGGTCGATTTTACTGTCTTTAAACTTCCATCTTCCATGAATCTCTCACGTTCATTCATAAAATTGTCGGACTTTGCCCATTTCATAACTTATAAATGTGTAATGTTTCTTGCGAGACAAATTTCTAGAACGACACTGTGAGCCAACTTTCCTAGCAGCAAACTTAGCAATTGATTCAGTAGACTCTTTAAGCTTTAAGTAGAAAACCTAAGCTCGAGATATGGCAATGAGTCATTGTCTTGGGGGTAAACATAAACGACGTTGATGGAAGGTAAAAAAAAGACGATTAAAAGAGAGCGGGATTTTTTTTAATTAAAATTAATACGCCATTTCTTGTCCAGTTAACAACGTATTAAAAGTCAGTTTTGAGCTCAGCTTCCAATTTGACTTAATCGAACCAATCAATATTATCCTTAAGACAGGAGTAAATCGTTGTGACATCTCAATGTATACCGAGTTTAGAACTGATGATATCAGGGAAATCATTGATGAAAATTACAAAGTAGGTCCAAGGATAGAGGACTGGGGATACTCGCATTAATGTAAAAAGATCTAGAAGAGTGGCCTTTCAAGACAACATTCATTTTGCGATTTCATACGAAAGAAAGAATCAAATCAAAAATTCGGCCACAAAATTCTGTTACGATTTTATATCTGGAAATGCTAAAGATACAGAAACGCTTAGCTTTAAATTTAAATCTTTAAATTTTAGGCGCCTGTTGTATCTAGATGCATAACCTAGCCGACATCATTTAGATTTCTGTAGCTTTTTAAATTTTTATCGCTATTGTTTTTGACTATATCACTTTGCATCCTCATAAATTAGTCAGGAAAAGAGTTGTATTCTATGGTACTGAAAGAAAATTTGTTCGAATTTGCATAGAAATGGCTTTTTTGCCTGTTCGGAAAATCTCTATTATAAAAGGCAGGATGTGTGTGTGTGTGTGTAACGAATGCACGGCCGCAATTTTCGACGGATTTGCACCAAAATTTACATGCACATGCTCCAAGTTAGCGGGAAAGGCCAAGACCCACTTTGCATTTCCCAACTCCCATCGATAGTGGAAATAATCGATTTTTTCATGCTTCTACAACAGTTTCCATGTAGTTTGCGGCCAGAGTGAGAGCCTACAGCTGGCTTCCACGAATAGGCAGGAAGATTCTATTGGCCAGCGTGAGAGCCAACATCTGACTGGCACGAATGTTAACTAGCATGCTAGCATGCAAAAAAAAAAAAAAAACTACAATGGATAGCATGTGTATCTTCGAAGAGAAAATAATGACATAATCGAGATGTTGACGTTCCACACTACTTCAGACAAAAGGTTAGTAAGGAAACCCTCGTCAGTATTGACTGATCGGTCAATGAATGACCTTATTTCTTGCAGGGAAACGGCTAATATTACTATTGCAATTATTATTAACATCTATCTCTATCTATAAAAGACAAAAAAATTACTAACTTTTTCTCCAACCCAATATACAGGCGTAGACAGGCTTACCTATCGTCCGATTTACACTCCTCCCTGAACATTTGAACAAGGGTAGAGGTTTATCCCTTGTTTCCTGTTTGGGATTAAGTTTCCTGTTACTTCCAAAGTCTATTTCACGTCTATAATTCTGACGTCTCCACCTAAAGCGTTGAAATTTTAAATTTCTAATTAGGAGTAGATAGGTTCGCCTATCGTCCAGTTCACTCTCCTCCTCGATCTTTTGAACAGGGATAGAGATTTATCCTTTGTTTCCTGTTCAGGATTGGGTTTCCGGTTCTTTCTAAGACCTTTTCCTTGTTTTGCACATCCGGTGGCACATTGCGTCTCGTTGGCATTATCTTCTTGCTTGAGCTGGTACTTACTGACACTGTAACCCTCTACCTCGAGTGGCTCTTGGGCATTGCAAAAATATAAAAATGGTAAGAAAAAAACGATACTGTATAGACAACAGGTAAAGCGGCAGAGGGACTTGCATAGTTTCGGGCAGAAAATCATCTCTTTAACAATCTCTCATTAGGGTTTTAGACTCAGACGTCCGAAACCGGGAATATATCAGGACTGCTTAAAATTTTAAGTTAATAAAAACAAAACAAAAACAAAAACAAACAAAAAAAAACTGGTAAAGAAAAGAAAACTTATCGTTTATCCGGTTCAGAACTTCGCATTTTGTAATGGCGAGATTACCAGCGTAAGAAATATATAATTCCCACGTTTATCGAGATCCTGCCTAATAAATTCTCAGAAGCAAGGAGACTGCAATAAAAGAATATAGAAAAGTTCTATAAATAAACATCGTGGTGGGAAGTTTTACATCAACCTTATCGAGATAAATAAATCTGTTGTTTGAAGAGAGCCTGCTGACAGAATAGTGCTCCTGCAGCCGTAGGTATCGATTTATAGATATGTAGGCATAATTATATGTTTGTAAGGATATATTTATTTGTAGATAAATATACGTGTATAGATATATCTATTTGCATCGCCAATCCATCGATTATCTGCAAGAGAGAGAGAGAGAGAGAGAGAGAGAGAGAGAGAGAGAGAGAATCAGGTAAGTTCTATTCAAAGCTTTGCTTTTACCAACGGAAGTGAACAAATCAATTTTGGCAGTCTCAGGTTCTTGAAAAAAAAAAAAAAGCTTTCCAATGTTTTGATGGGGAGGTTCAAAACGGAAATAAGCTTTTAGAGACGTACACATATTTTCAGACATCCCACCTATCAAACATCTCTAATGTAGGAAAAATATAGAATAGGAAAAATATTTGAATAAATATTCAAATAAAGGAAAAAATAAATAAATAAAGGAATTATTACTTTTCTCCATTTATCCTGAACCGGATGCAGCTGTATCTCGCGCTTGCGTAAAAGCAAATTTTGTTCTCTCTTCCTTTTTGTTTTGTTCCTTTTCAGCTGGGGACATAAAATGGCGTCGCTACGTAAGTCGATGCGAGTTTCTCTGAGGGAAAGGGAGAAACTAGAAGAAACGACTTTTAAAATGATAATCAGAAATCCGAGAGTGAATGTTTGGAATATGAAAATATATTTCTTTTCTTTCAGGATCAAGAAACAATTTTTCTTTTCGTTTTCTTTATCTATTCGTCTCTTTAAGAAACCTTTCTTCTGACAGAAATCTCTTCAGGTAACAATGAAAAGGGTACCTTATCGCCATGTTGCAAAAGTAAAAAAAAAGAAAAGAAAAGAAAAGACACTGAAATAACGAGCCATTCTAAAAAATAAAATACACCTGTCGACTGACTTACAGTTAATTCAATCCAAAATTTCGATAGAATCCCTTCTGATTTCAGTCTTATGGATCTCAACAATTGATAATAAAAACACATTTTTCATCAGAAAATAGATATTTTTTGCTTGCTTCGCATTATTCTAGAAACTTTATGGAAAAATTGAAAGTTGTTTCTGCGAGAGAACAGATAAGTATAAAGTGCGCAATAGGTAGACTGACGGATAGATGAACATGTAAGGGCATGTTTAGATAGACAGGCAGATAGAGAGATAGATAAGTAAAAACATAATGAGATAGATAGATAGATAGATAGATAGATAGATAGATAAGAAAATAATGAGATGAATAGATAGATAGAAACACTGTCATAGAGATATAGAACATGAGATAGATAGATAGATAGATAGATAGATAGATAGAAAGATCTCATAAAAGAAAGAAACACTCTCATATATATATAGATAGATAGATAGATAGATAGATAGAAAAAAAGAAACACTCTCATATAGATAGATAGATAGATAGATAGATAAAGTACATAATGAGATAGAAACACTATCATAGATATATAGATAGAAACACTGTCATAGATAGATAAAGAACATGAGATAGATAGATAGATAGATAGATAGATAGATAGATAGAGAGATAGATAGAAACACTCATAGATAGATAAAGAACATAATGAGATAGATAGAAACACTGTCATAGATAGGTAGATAGATATATAGATAGATAGATGGAAACGCTGTCACACACACACACACACACACACACACACACACACACACACACATATATATATATATATATATATATATATAAGAATATAATGAGAAAAATAGATAGAAACACTGTCATAGATAGATAGATAGATGGATAGATAATGATCACACAGTCATAGGTACAGAATGAGTTAACTAGGTAGCCAGACAAATATGAATATACGCTGCGTGCCAAATTATTATCGAGATAACTTTTTTTCTAATATTTCAAAAACCGTCCAATCAATTCAAATTTTTGTACTGATCTGCGCAATGTAAACAAACTGGCGCCATATTTGTTATCAGTACGGTGATTTGAGCGTGCCAAATTATTAGAAAGGTTTAGTAAAATTCCCAGAATTGAGCAAATTTCAAAATAGGGAAAGCACCTTCCCTATTAATTTGTTTAAAACTGTGCCTTTTTTGTATCTGTTATTATTTGTTTGATTATCTTATTTATTAGCTTCTTTTGATCATAAACATCCACGTTCAACATTAATAAACGTTTTGTTTGCTCAATTCTGGGAATTTTACTAAACCTTTATAATAATTTGGCACGCTCAAATCACCGTACTGATAACAAATATGGCGCCAGTTTGTTTACATTGCGCAGATCAGTACAAAGATTTCAGTAATTGCGCAGCTCAGTGTTGCCAACATCGTGTGAAAATTTTGTGTGAATTGATTGGACGGTTTTTGAAATATTAGAAAAAAAGTTACTTCGATAATAATTTGGCACGCTGTGTATTTATATAGATAGATAGATAGATAGATAGATAGATAGATAGATAGATAGGTAGGTAGGTAGGTAGGCAGGTAAGTAGGTAGGTGGAGACATACTGAGAATAGTTTGTTTTATTCAAATATATGAAGTGGACAGACTATATTGAATTCATTGATAGCTCAGCTGCTAAAAAAATTGGTTCACTGTGTCGTGCGGGACAATTTTTCTCTCCGGAATCTATCTTGTATAAGTCTACCATTCGTCCATGCTTAGAATATTTCTGCCATATATCGTCCGGTGCCAACGTTATTTACCTGGAGCTCCTTGGTATGATCTAAAGAAGAATCAGCAATATTATTGGTCCTGATCTGGCGGCTCTGCTTTAGTCGCTTGTCCACAGTCGTAAGGTTGCAGATCTGTGCCTTTTTTTTTTATAAATACTTTCGTGATAACTGTAGTTTTGTTTTGTTTTGTTTTACGGTATATCAACCTCAATAGGTTATTTTTAATGCCGATAAAATTTTTATTGCTGGTAATATTTTGTTTTGTCAAAAAAATCTATTTCTGGTAATATTTTTCCTTCAAAAATGTATTGCTGGTAATATCTTTTTCCAAAATGTATTGCTAGTAATATTTGTTTTTTTTTAAATATTGTTGGTAATATTTTCTCAAAAATGTATTGCTGGTAATAGTTTTTTTTCTCCAAAAATTTATTGCTAGTAATAATTTTTTTAAAAGTATTTCTGGTATTAAAACCTATTTTTACACTTTCATAGTATTTTTACCCCAGTTTCGGGGTTAACTATTTGCCCGTAGCTGGGACCCTAACAGGTGCTACCACACTGGGTCAGGGCGGACCTGGGAACATCAACAATTAAGATTGATTCTATGCACCTCAAAAACCTTCTGATCAGAGGCCTTGCTGCTGGACGTAGTTTATCGTCTTACCCAGGACACGAATGTAGTTTATTGTCATACCCAGGACGGATAATTGTTCGGATGAGCTCTTCTTTATGGACCCTAAACTGTATGAGTTTAAGCACAGCACTAGACTGGGGGCGACATCTCATCAATTTACAGCTGATCTGGCTAGATGTAGCCATAATTTATATGTTGACAGTTTCTTTTCTCGCACTTCTCGCTTGTGGAACTCACTTTCGGCTCCATGCTTTCCAGCCAACTTTAACCTGTAAAAATTTAAATGCAATGTCACATGGCTATCTACTGTCCTCCTGATTGCATTTTCTCTCCCTACTCATTACTAATTGCTTTGTTCCTAATTCCTCCACACTCTGTAACCCTTTACGTCTTAGTGGCTCTAGTGCCTTGGTTGGGGTGATGACGATTTAAAAAAAAAAAAAAAAGCCGAATTAGCTATAAGAAAGATGAATTTTCTCTTAGAAACATTATAAAGAAATACACAACCCCAGTCGACCACAACAAGAAAATGAAATGAGTTATTTGCTATAAAATTTTTTTTAAAACACCTGAATTTATCATCAAAACTAACAACACACCTGCAAGATATAAATTACAAAGGACCAATAAGAAAACAAGGGAACCATCAGTGAACCAATAACTGATAAGTTTATTAAGTTTCTGATCAAACCAAATTATATTGAACATACCATTACATGTCTATTAAGAATACTTAACGTTACATCTCTCTGACCATAGCTCAGTTAGGATTCAATTAAACACACACGGAAACCTACTAATCTCCATCCGCAATATATTCGTGAAAAATAGGAGTGTAATAGCCACATCCACATGTAAAAAAAAGACGGAAGAACTCATAATTCACGGAAGAACTCATAATTAAAGAGAAAAATCCATCACTCAATAATACCAACTATGAACACGACCAGAATTTGCTGAACGTGTTTAGAAAATTTAAAAAAAAAATTAGTTACATATATAAAATATCCAGATATTCAGTTAAAAATCAAATCAAAATGGTCCTTGATAATGGCTAAAAGAATAGCCGAAAGCGCTCGGGTATGCAGAACATTTGGACCATTTTTACACACTTCATGTCCAGAAAGGAAAAATTAAATAAAGGGTTTAATCGACCCAACTGGGAATATAACTTGACTAAAGTAATAATCAGATAAACAGCACCATTTTTTCCGGATGTAGACCGGCTTTTGGAGTGGTTGACGCTGGCTTATCTCTCTAGCATTAGGATCTTTTCATTCCATCTTGTTGTAGACAATCAATTTTATATCGCTTGTGAATGTTCTTTTCGAGAAAAAAAAAAATCGATCGTTTTTCTTGGATTGGGCATCGCCGATGAAAATGTGGTTCATGAAATATACATCGTGGCAATTCATATTTCCAAAGTGTGAACAATTGTCCTAGAAAGCTCCTATTAGGTGTGTGAAGTATCAGTGCGTTGTCTCGTGTTGTGTGACAACGACTAATTCTAATCAGCTTTTTTTTTTATTTGTCCCTCATCAACGACTTCAGGCCTATCGTAAAATGGACGATATTCCAAACCAAAATTTCCATTTCTAAATCTCAGTGAATCACTTACAAATAGTGTACAATGGCACTGTCTACATAAACGACACATAACCTTTTCGTTGTTTGTACAGTGTTTTCTTTTACATTCTGGAAATGGAAGAGTATATATATTTCCACTACATTCACTTTTAACTAAAACATTTTAAATTCATAATCCACACAAAAATATTACCTGAATGAAAAGCTAAAATGTCACGTTTCAAAATATAGACGTATGCCATAAATTACAATTATATATGAAACGCTATCACATGTTGAAACTCCACCTACTGAAAAATGCTATGAACTTTTCTTGCAGCACACACACACATATATATGTGTACGTATATATATATATATATATATATATATATATATATCATAAAATATCGGGTTTACAGAGATGTTGTACTTGCCATCCTTTTGTACGGTTCAGAGTCGTGGACTCCATACAGGTACCATATACGCCAACTAGATGATTTCCATGAAAATCTGTCT